>VBSM01000272.1:58659819-58674597 GCA_008086735.1 Cheirogaleus medius
TATACGTAACCGTAATATTTGTACCCCCATAATATGCTGAAATTTAAAAAAAATCTCATTAAAAAGTGGGCAAAAGACATGAACAGAAGCTTTTCAAAAGAAAATAGACAGATGGCCAATAAACATGAAATAATGCTCAAACGTCACTAATAATCAGGGAAATGCAAATTAACACCAGAGTGAGATATCACCTTACCCATAGTTAGAATGGCTTTTATTAAAAAGTCCAAAAACAATAGATGCTGGCGTGGATGGATAAAGAAAGGAATGCTTAGACACTGTTGGTGGGACTGCAAATTAGTACCTCTATGGAAAACAGTATGGAGATTCCTCAAAGAACTAAAAATGGACCTACCATTTGATCCAGCAATCCCACTACTAGATATTTATCAAAAGGAAAAGAAATCATTTTATGAATAAGACGCCTGCACTCAAATGTTTATTGCAGCACAGTGCACAATTGCAAAGATGTGGAATCAACCCAACTGCCCATCAATTCATGAGTGGATTAACAAAATGTGGTATATATATACTATGGAATACTACTCAGCCATGAAGAAGGATGAATTAAGGCCTTTTGCAACAGTTTGGATGGAACTGGAGACCATTATCCTAAGTGAAGTATATAAAGATTGGAAAAACCACCACCACTTGTAGTCTCTACTAAATTGGAACTAACTCATGAGCACGTATGTGCACAGAGGGAAGTAAAACTCAGTGGAAATCAAGCAGGAGGAGGCCCAGCTGGAGTGACATGGCATCAGCCTAGCTCACAGTAACCTCAAACTCCTGGGCAAAAATCTACCTAACAGGAACAATGAGCACTATCTGGGTGACAGGGACACTTATAATCCTGACTCAAGCATAACAAAAGCAATCCATGTAACCAAAAACATTTGTACCCCTGTAATATTTTGAAATAATAAGAAAAGGTTTTGAAGTAATAACATTCATCGGATGTCAGGCAGATGGGAGGGGGGAGGAGGGGATGGATAAATACACACCTAATGGTGCAGTGTGCACTGTCTGGAGGATGCACACGCTTGAAGCTCTGAGTCAGGTGGGGCAAAGGCAATATATGTAACTTAAACATTTGTAGCCCCATAATATGCTGAAATTTAAAAAAAAATTTAATTTAAATAATTTATTGCCAGTAGATGTGTACTACAGGAAATTATAAAGGAAGTTCTTCCAGCTGAAGGAAAGAGAAACTGAATAAAAACCAAATCTTCAGGCAGGGCACGGTGGCTCACGTCTGTAATCCTAGCACTCTGGGAGGCCAAGGTGGGTGGATCGTGTGACCTCAGGAGTTCGAGACCAGCCTGAGCAAGAGCGAGACCCTCGTCTCTACCAAAAATAGAAAAAATTAGCCGGGCTTGGTGGCACATGCTTGTAGTCCGAGCTACTCGGGAGGCTGAGGCAGAAGGATCACTTGAGCCCAGGAGTTTGAGGTTACTGTGAGCTAGGCTGATGCCATGTCACTCCAGCTGGGCCAACAGAGTGAGACTCTGTCTCAAAAAAAAAAAAAAAAATCTTCAGGAAGGAATGAAGATTATCAGAAATGGTAAACAACTAATAAATATATAGTACTACTTGTAACTTAATTTCTTCAGAATACAAAGAACTGTTTCAAGGAAAAACTAACATTGTTTTGTTAGGGTTTATAATGTATGTAAATGTAATACATATAACAACTATAGCATAAATAATAGCAATGGGAATAAACGCACCTGCATATTTAGAAGAGTTCTACATTTCATATTAAAGAGGGCCACATCAACTCTAAATAGACAAGGAAAAATTACAGATGTATATTGTAAATGCTATAACCACCATTAAAATGTAATACAAAGAGATACAGCTAAAAAGCTAATTGATTAATTAAAATGTAATTCTATAAAATATACAAATAATCCAAAGAAAGGGATCTAATAGAGAAAAAATTGTCTTCTTTGAAGGAGAAATTCACCCAAAATGTTCTTGTTTCTTTTGTAATTCTCAAGAAAGAACATTGTATCTATGAAACTAAAGCCAAAGAGAGAAAGCAATACAAAAGAAGAAAAGATTTCATGGAGAATTAAAAGAAGCAAATCATTATTGTGAGAATTAAAAACAGTCACAAAATAAATGAATAGCAGACTGGATACTGCAGAAAACTGAAAGACAAATTGAAAACACCACAATTAGAGGAAACAGAAAGGGTGGTGCCACTGGCAGGGTTGGGGGATGGTACAAGAGAACAGACCTGGGAAATCTTACCTAGGAATAGTAATGGCCCTGGAAAGCAGGAGGGGGCAGAGGGACAAGTTGAACTGGGATGCATCTCACTGTCTGTTTCACAGGGAAAACTACCTACAATACCTTAAAATGTAAAATAATTGTTATTCACTTTTTTAAAAAGTAAAAATAATGCCAAATATAACTCTTCAGTCAGAAAGATGATAAACAACCTAAAAGATATTAACAAAAATAATCTGTATATAAAATTTCTGATTTTATTAATGGCATCTAGTACTTGGGAGAGCAGATAGGAAGAAAATAAAAGAATGATAAATTTCTCACCCAAAACAGAGACAGTCAGTACATATTTCTTCTCTTCTTTATAAATAAAGCTATGAGATATAATTTTATTTGAATCTGAGAGGAAAAACAAACTACAAGGAAACCCTAGGTATTACTGAACTTCAGAAAATTATTTCTTCAAAACAAGAACTATTCCATCCAGAAATTTTTCTTTGAAGTTAAGAAAAAAGATTAAGAAAAAACATTAAGAGGTTTGAGTGATTGTATAAGAGTTTTTCAACATGTGCTTCTTAATGGGCACAAGATTAAGTTTCTAAGAAATAACACTTCATCAACTGTCTTTAAGCATCTAAAGATATTGCTAAAGCTAAACAATAACAACAATAATTTTTTTCTATTTAAACAAGAAGTACAAAGTTGTAAACTTTGGGGGAAATAAATGGGAGAGGCTGCTCTGAAAGAAAAGATAACCTATAAAAAAGACAAACTAGCTTCAAGGGGAAAACTAAATAAATCACAGGAATACAATTAAATCTGATAATTATGACAAACCTAAGGAAAATCTACAAGAATACCAAACATTAGTTGGTCCTCTTGGTCTTATTGAAATATATGAAATTTTGCTTCATTATTTCAGAAAGTACTGCGTCTTCATTTCTATCAATTGCTCAAATCATACAGTGTAATTTTCTTCATTTTTATAACATGACTTTCTCACATGTACTTTTAGTTTTCTCTGAGTTTCTAATTGTATTTCTTGATGTTGCTGCTGTTATTACTTTTATTTATAGATTATTTTTACTGTCCTCTCATCAATAGCATACTTTGTACTTCCAGGTTCTTAATAATCAATTCATAATGTATTTGTCTTCTCTTTGAAGACATTTTTCATTGATCTTCTGAATTTATGTTATAATTTAGACTGTTTAATTTTAGACTTGTTAAACAATTGTTATACTAGGATTTCTTTTTATCTCATTCAGGGGTTAGTTCCAATAATTATTAACTCCTCATAATGAGGGAAAAATATAAATCAATCAAAACTGACCTAGAACAGACACAGATATTAAAATTGGCATGTTAAGGACATTAAAATCATTATTTTGACTGTATTCCTTATATTTAAAAAGTTAAGTAGAGACATAAAATAGGAAAACATTGAATCTCTAGATAGGAAAACTATGATATGTGCTATGATTTGAATGTGTCCGCCAAATTTTACGTGGTGGAAATTTAATCCCCAATGCAACAGTATTGAGAGATGGAGCTTTTAAGAGGTGATTAGGTGATAAGGGCTCTGCCCTAATGAATGCATTAATGCTGTTATGACCATGCTACTTATTGTGAAAGTGGCTTGGTTATAAAAGCAAATTTGGCCCCCTCTTGTCCCCTTGCTCTCATTTTCTCTTGCGCTTCTGCTTCCTGCCATGGGATAACAGCATGAAGTTCCATGCCAGATGCTGGATGCCAGATGCCTGATGCTTGGATTTCCCAGTCTCCAGAACCATGAGCCAAATACATTTTTGTTCATTATAAATTATACAGTCTCAGGTATTCTGTCATAGCTGCACAAAATGGGCTAAGACAATGTGGGAGATAAAAAAATTGTTGAATAGGATTAATGGCAAGTTAGACATCACAGAAGAAAAGATTAGTGAACTTGACACAAAAACGGAAAATATCAAAAATGAAACAGTAAGAATTTTTTAACTACATATTTATATATAACTTTATGAATAAATAAGGGTATATATGTATGCATATATGTATATATGGAGAGAGAAACAAAAGTCAGCAAAATTGAAAAGAAATGAAACTGTCATTTTCAGATAACATGATCATTATGTATAAAATCCAAAAAATCTATTAAAAACCCCTATTAGAACTAATAAATGAGTTAAACAAGGTGCAGGGTACAAGATCAATATACAGAAAGCAATTGTATTTTCATATACTAGCAATAAGCAATCAGAAATTGACAAAATTGACTTTTTTCTCTTTTTTTGAGACAGAGTCTTACTCTGTTGCTCCGGCTAGAGTGCCATGGCATCAGCCTAGTTCACAGCAACCTCAAACTCCTGGGCTCAAGCAATCCTTCTGCCTCAGCCTCCTGAGTAGCTGAGACTACAGATGCATGCCACCACACCTGGCTAATTTTTTCTATTTTTAGTAGAGACAGGGTCTCCTTCTTGATCAGGCTGTTCTTGAACTCCTGACCTCAAGCAATCCTCCTGCCTCAGCCTCCCAGAGTGCTAGGATTACAGACGTGAGCCACCACGCCTGGCCTAGAAATTGACACTTTAAAACAATATCATTTACATTAGCATTAAGAATTTAAAATACTTAGAGATACATCTGACAAAAGATATGAAAGACCTGTACACTAAGAACTAAAAAACATTGCTGAGAAAAACTAAGGAAGACCTAAATAAAGATATCATTTGTTTACGTTTGAAAGGTTCAATATTGAGTCATATGGAAGATCCTAAATTGATCCATAGAATAAATGCAATCACAATCAAAATCCCTGTAGACATTTTTGGTAGAAAATAACAAGCTGATTTTAAAGTTTGTATGGAAATACAAAGGACCTAGAATAGCCAAAAAACTTTGAAAAAGGAGAGCAAATTAGAGACGTCTGACCTTACCTATTTCAAGACTTATATAGCTACAGTAATCAAGACTCTGTGGTGTCAAGATCGACAAATATATCAATGGAACAAAAGAGTAGCTCAGAAGTACACCTATACATACATGGACATATTTTTAACAAAGTTACAAAGGCTATTCAATGGCAAAAGAATATCTTTGTCGAAAAAAGGTGGTAGAAAACATGAATATACCTATGCAAAAAAAAAAAATTTCAATCCATATCTTGTACCACAGACAAACAAACAAAAACCTCTAAATGGATCATAGACCTAAGTGTAAAACCTAATATGAAACTTCAAGAAAGAAACATAGAAGAAAATCTTTGTAGCTTTGGGTTAAACAAAGGTTTCTTATATAAGACCCCAAACACAATCCATTAAAAAGAAAGTATTGATAAATTGTATTTCACCAAAATTTAAAACTTATGTTCTTTAAAAGATACTATTTAGTGAATAAAAAGGCAGACATAGACTGGAAAGACTATATTTGCAAAGCACGTATTATGTAAAAGACTTGTATCCAGAATGTCTAACAAACTCTCAAAACTCAATAAAAGGAAAACACCCAATATAAAATGGGGGAAGAATATGAATAGATACTTCACCAACACATATAGATGAGAAATAAGCACAAGAAAGCAGCTCATTTTTCACATAAATGCAAGTTAAAAATCACAAGATAACACATAATGTCTATTAGTATGACTAAAATTAAAAAGACTGACCATACAAGTGACCATACAAGGAGCAGTAAGGATGTGGAGGAACTGGACCTTTATGTACTGTTGGTGGAAATGTAAAATAATACAAACACTATGGAAAATAATGTGGTACTCTTTACGCAATTTAAACAAATAGAAGTTGGGGAAATCTGGCTTGACAATATTTGTAGGACATGACCCAGCCATTGCATTCCTAGGTATTTATCCTCAAGAAAAGGAGCATATATCTATAGAAAGACTTGTATGTGTGTGTTCACAGTGGCTTTATTTGTAATAACCAAAAACTGGAAATGAATAAATAATGGAATGCTACTTAACATTAAAAGGAAGTGAACTACTGATGCAAACATGAATGAATACAAAATAACCAGGCTGAGTAAAAGACCGAAAAAAAGAACATAACGTATGATTCCATTTAAATAAAATTATTAATGGTGAAGACTAGTTTATAGTAACAGAAAGCAGATCAGTGATTGCCTGGGGATGGGGAGGAGATATAGAAAGGGATAGTTAGCAAGATTATCCAATGAGCACAAAGAAACTTTGGGGGATAATGAATGAGTTCACCACCTTGATTGTAGTGATGTTTTAAAGTGTGTGCAAACATCAAAACTTATCAAATTGCATACTGTAAGCATGTACAGTTTATCTCAATTTAAAAAATTGGGGAGTGATTATGATGCATAGTTAGCATGAGAGTCACTTCATTAGTCCTTTGTTACCAATCCCTCCACCAACGTGGCCATCCTGCTCAAAATGTGCTCATTGCACAACAACATTCCAAAGATTACCTGGACAATCTGGAATACCAATAAATATTCTCTTGCTAGTTTTGTATTCTTTTGTTTATATAACCTAAAGTTGCACAGCTTTGAAGTTTTGTGGATGTTTCCTTTATTTTAACCAGACTGCTAAATCTTTTTAAGCTTGTGATCCAATCAACCCTTCCCCCAAAGTCTTAGTTCCATAACCATAAGTATTGTCAAGCCAGATCTCCCCAAATTCTACTTGTGTAAATTGGTGTTTTACATGTGAATAAGATACTTTAAAACTTTAAACTGTTTTATAGTATTATAAATATAAATGTTTTATATTTAACCCTTTTGAATAATAACTGCACTGTCCAACATTGCAATATACTAGCTATCCCATCCCACTTTGAATTAACTTCAAACCTGAAAATAAAGCTATCTATATTTTTACCACAAGACCAATAACTTTTAAAAGTCAACTTATGTCTCATTGTCTCTATTTGCCAGACTCTCTTATTATGTGAATAATAAAGACTGCTATGGAATTTACATTTAAATTGTGAATAACTGAAATATTTTCATAATTTTATACATTTTACTGACTATGTGATTTCAGACATTAAATATTTTCCCATTTTGACATTCATGCTTTTGCCAGGTGTGTCATCATCCTTGGACATGAGTGGTGGATCTGTACAATGTCAGCTTGGCATCCCTTACTTAACTAGATTAGGACTGAAAATGCCTAGCCTTCATTTTATGGATATTTTTGAAAATATCTCCTAGTTATTGCAATAAGACAAAGGTAAAACCAAAATAACTTACAGTAAACAATACTCTCTTAGAATTCAGGTACTCTATCTCCAGAAAAGATTTTACTGGTATTTAGAAGCAAATTTATAAGCTTCTCCATAGCCCCCTTCTTCACCCACCTTTGTTCTGTCCCTCTTCGTTCCTCACAAAGCCTAAAGCACTTGACAAGCTTCTAGCTCAGCCTCAAGTGGTTCCTTTTGAAAGAAAATCACTGATGAGTAGATTAGAGTTGATTGGAGATACCTGCCTGGGGGAATTTGCTGAGAATTGAGAGCAGACAAGCTTCCCCTAAGCCTTGAGAAAGTTGTTCCTCCTTCACTGAGGATGACAAAGAGAAGCAGAATTTGCTCTGAACATTAGTGGTAAATGACTTGAAAGCAAGAGAGACTTTGTTTTACTTTGATTAAAAAAAAAATTTTTGCAATATGCTCCAAGAGTATGTCAGTCTTTCCTGTGGAAGGAAGCAATGGTAGAAAAGAATGAAAGACAAGACAGCATACTGGCCTTCAGAGGAACAAAAGCAGATAGCATGTTCAAGTTCATCACATGGGAACATGAGAGAATGTACCGTGGTTTTGTAGGATCAGAAAAGTTAACATTGCCATCTTCAGAGATGTGCAGGACATAAAGTTTAATGGATTCAGGATTCAGAAGGTCCTGCAATGGTGTGCTTTCTGAAACGCAGCTAGACAGGAAAACCACCAAATTGGCTAGAAACAGAATGTATAATAGAAACTGAATCTAAAACAGACTTGGAACACTACAAAAATCACATTGGCTGTGTCATTTGGGGATATTGTTTAGGGCATGCTATCTCAGACCCTGAGGTGAGTGGGGATGTAAGCTGATTGACACCTTGGCCACATTTTAGGAACTGAAAATCAGAACACATGATCTGACAGGTGTGAATTTATTTATAGGATAGACTACCCTAAATTAGAACTGACCAAAATGGCAGAGTGTATAGTGGCAAAGGAATACAGAAACAAGAAAATCTAAGTTGTATCTTAGATTACACTGAACTCCACAAAAAAATATAACTGAAACTATCTTTCATACATTCAAATTATATGTGTGTTCATTTATACTCAACTCAATAAATGAAATGTAAGTTATTTATTTTAAGATTTCCTTTTCTAGACTTAGATATTCCATTTCTCTGTGTCTTTCATGTATGGAGCAATCTGAGCCTCATTGTCAGATACATATAAACCCTGAGAAGGAGAAGTGAGAGTGTTTGAGGAAAAAATCCGGTTAAGATACAAAGAAGGTGTGTTCCTCTGGTTTCCCCCTTCCTCCCCTGCTCTCCATCCGTAAGAGGCTTTCATACGCAGTAGAGATGCTCTGTGTCTGCAGAGCTGGTGAAATAGAAGTCCCTATAGCCCCAGTCGACTCAGGGGAGAGGCGGCCTTCCAGGCTGGAAAAGCAGCCCTTCCTTCTCCAGTCAGGGCAGCCACTATTTCTGCCCTGTGCATTAACTGCTTGCTTGCCTCTTTATTTCTCTTCTCATTCCAGTTGTTCTAGATCTGGCTATGGTAAGGAATCTAGCACAGTACTTTTCAAACTATATGCTATGAAAGTTCAGGTGTTTTATTTATTTATTTTTTAATTTCTACTCCACATAAAGGAATGATGAAATGGGATGAAGGGGCCATATGAACCCAAAATTTAAATATTAAGTTCAACAGACATAAAGTTTTGTCAAATTGCTATAAATGTTTCCAAATGCTGACTGTATTTATCTTGTCTCAGACCAGTAACAAAATTTGCTTATCACCACCAATTGGTAAACCACACTTTGAACCCTAGAGAATGTTCCGTTGACACTTGCATTAGGTGGGCATTAAGTGTCATCAGGCAAACCTAGGTCTTAGGATTTGAGGTTCAACTAATGTCTGACATAAAATTCACCTGGTAAGGGCCGTATGAGCCATTAAAGGAAAGTAATCACCATTGGAAAACTGAGGTTGGAACAGAAAAGTGAAGAGAAATGGAGTTGCAGGACCTTAGAGAAAACAATGTATGACCGAATTCAGAAATAAAAGCAAGTGTTATCAAGACACTGAGAAAATGAATATATAGACATTAGCTAGAACATATGTAAAAACAGAACTTTGATCTACAACCTGCAGCAACCTGCTCAAAAAGCCAACCCCTTATCTAATAAACAACCCAGGAAGCCAGACTTGCATGGAGCCAGATTTCTAACTTTAGTGACAATCTAGGAAGCTAAACAATACCTTATGTAACAGTCAGCCCCAAATGCCCAAGACTTGATTAATAACTGACAGCGTCCCTAATTTTTGTTCCTACTTCCAACTTAGGACCAATCAGAGAAAGCAAAATATGTACCCCTAACTAACCTCACAGGAGGCTCTGCTTCTAGTCAGCCCACCTACAGCTTTCCCATGCCACCAGCCTCCAATCAGGGTACTCCTGAAGCCTTCCCTTTTTCCACTATGCAGCTTTCTCCCTCCTCTCTGCATTTGAGCCTCTGCCAAAACACAAGTGATGATACCTGTGTCTCCCTTGTTATAGCAAGCTGGGAGTAAATACCTTTTTTTTTTTTTCTCATTTGGTTGGTCTTCATTTATTTCCACAACATACTTACTTTTATTTGGAGAGCCCAATTCTCCAATAGAGCTTCCTTAAGCATTTCAGAGAAACCCACATACTCCTAATAACAGAGTCTAATTCTGTCACTGTTTTGGCAACTCCCTTACCCTTATACCCCACAGTCAATCTTGGTAAGTCCTCTCAACTCTACATCTAAAATATAACCCAAATGTTTTCACCTCTCCCCCATCTCTAGTACCACCACTGGATCCAAGGAACCACTAAATTGTTTCTGGGACATAGCTTCTTCACTGCTTCAATAGCTTCTTCACTGGTCCCCCTTACTCTCTTGCTCCTGTGGTGATCTATTATCACACAGCAGGAAAACGGACCTGCATATCAGGTATATGTTTCTCTGCTTACACTTTCAAAGGGCTTCCATCCCACTTAGAATAAAATGCAAACTGCTACACCATCTGGCATACTCCCTCCCCAGCCTCACCTTGTTCCACCCCTCCTGTCATCCACTACAGCCCAGCGACACTGGCCTTTTCAAATGTGCCAATCGTGTTCCCATCTCAGGGCCTCTGCACAGCTGTTCCTTCTGCTGGGAATGCTCTGGCCCCTGCCCTTTGCATGGCTGGCTGCTTCTTGTCGTTCAGATATGAGCTTAGCCATCGCCTCTTTAGAGAAGCAGAGAAGGCACCAAGTCTGCTATGACCACCCATTCACTGTCACATCTCCCAGTTCTACCTCTCCACATAACACTCACCATTATCTGAGACTTTCCCTTATTAGTTGGTTTTATTCTCCATCTCCATCAGAGCAGGGATCTATCTATCTGTCATGTTTATTCATTGTATTCCATAACCCTAAAATAGGCCTGGCATAGAATCAATTCTCAATAAGTATTTGTTGAACAAATCCATGAATGAATAAATGAATAATTGAACTGCCTAAGACTTTGGACTCTGGTAGATGAAACTATTCTCCCTTACCATAGCCTAGCTTGAATTTAACTCCCACGTCAATTCTCAGCTTCTCTAAGTCTTCCTTTTCCACTCATCTGAAACTTTTCCACAGTGCCTTTCCCTCTTCTGCACAAACAGATCTAACTATTTGAAGGGTTCCTTTGGATTTGATCATATCCTACCTTGAGGCCTCTCTCTTATAGACTGTTAAACTCTTCCCTTGCTTTTTAGCTTAGCACATATGCATGTTCACCTACCCAAACACATTTCTTTGTACCTTCCATAAAACAGTACAGTGAAGAGTGGAAACTCAATAACTAGTTGTTCAATAAATTTTTTAAAAGCATATCAGATAAAATTAGTATAACATATTGTTAAGTTGTGCAGGACAGAGCCAACAAAGAAACAAGGTCAAAACTGAGACCTCAGAACACTTCCTCAGGTGCACATGGACTCTTTGTTGCTGCAAGCCCATGTTTCCAATTGCCTATTCATTGGTTTGCTCTGCACAAAATCTATTCCATCTCCTTTTTCCTCTTTAGGATGCATTCTGTGCTCCAAAGGCAATAGCTATGCATGGATTGGGATAACATTCACTGAGGCTTATAGGCTTAGTGGGCAGCCAGCCAGCAATTGCAGCTTGAATGACATATTTTTGCTTGGCAAAGAAAGAGTTGCTTCACCACCCCAGTGCTCAAACACCAGTTCACCTGGTTGGTGAAGGCTTCTTGCTATTTTATTGAAATTATACTCCTGAAAACTCAGATAGTAGTTGCTCCCCTAGAGTTTGGTTTGTGTTACTGGCTCTTTCTAAAGTATGTAAAAGAGCTAAAATTATGTTTTTATGAGTGAATTTTCAAAAAGGATCAGCAATTCCACAGGTTACTCCGGCTTTTTTCCCCATCTGCTGTGACAGCAGGTGTGATTTCACAAGCCCACTCCCATCAATCATCCTTTCCAACCTGTCTCTGATGCCTGACAAGGTGTTTATGTGCATAACACGGAAACCATCACTAGATCTTGCGAACAAATAAGGCTGCCTTTCAACAATACTTCGAAGGAAGACTCCCATAGAAATCTACATGCTACGTTCAGGTGGGTGATTCATTCAATTGCAGCAGTCTCACCTTCGTCCAGGGGTTGCAAACTCAAAGCCCTTCAAGGGCAAGACAGGTGCTATAAAGCTATGAAGCAGTCTAGTGTAAAACAACAGGAGTACAAAATCCTGTGGCCAAAATGGATAGTGTGTGCTCTATCTCAAAAATATTTGCATTCGCTTTACATGAAAATGGTGAGGCTGGAAACAATCATAGAATTTACTTATTCCAACTTCACCTTTTCCAAGTAAGGGAACTGAAGCCCAAACCAATGATAAGCCAGTCAAAGGGTACACAGCAAGGATCTAGCAGAGTCAAGACAAAACTCTAGTCTCCAACTCCAAGCCTGATGATCTTTCAGCTACTTGACATTGCTATTCCTAAAGTATTGGTAATAACATTACTCTTGATGTGTGCTGAATATAAATTGTGCTTTAAAAGTTTTTTGCAGTGATACTAATAATAGTAAAAGGATCAAATGATAGAACCTGGATTAAAATGTTACATAAGCTGAAGATGATGATAATGTAAAATGTGTACAAATGCTATTCACATTTATTTTGCATGGCAAACATAGACTACAAAATTAAAGTTTTGACTATGTAAAAGTAAATATGTGTACAAGTGGACAAAGACTAGAATGAAATTTGCAAAATGAACTTGAGTGGTATTATTCCGTTTTTAACCTTTTAAAAATCATTCTAATACTGATAAATTATTCTTCAGAGGATTCCAGGTGATTCTCTTTAATGACATTACAGAGGTTCATTTTAATCTCAAGGTAGCCATTGATCACTTCCTACCCTCTTCCTTGCTAGTAAAACCCCACATTTTGTTTAGATATCCACTCTTTTCCTTTGTGACTCAGGGGGATGTCCTGATAAATCTGTTAGTAGCAGTGCTCCCATTCCTTTTGCTGATTCAAGCATGGACATATGAACTAAATCTGGCAAATGAAACATAAAGATAATTTGCCAAGGGACTTGTGGGAAAGGTTTTCCTTAACCTTACATTTAAGATATTGCAGTAAGAATAAGAACACCTGTAGCTGCTGCAACCATGTTGTGACCATGAGGCAAGTTAGCCCAATGATAAGATCTATAAGAGCAAAAAAATAGAAATAATCCCTAATGAATTAATGTGAGGTCACCTACTGACTGCTCTAATATGACTAGAACCTGATGAACATCAGCACTTTTATATGACACCTTGAAAACATAAGAAAGAGTTGGAGCCAGTTTGAGAGAGATATCTTCTCCTAAGAAAAAATAAGATAAAAAAGAAGAAATGTGCATTTCCAGGAAGAGTGAGGCCATCCTAATAAATCTGAGGGGTTTTTTTAACTCCCCCAAGAGTTCTAGTGACATCAAATGCCCTTTTCTGGGTGGACATATTTGTCCTTTTTCAAGCCAACTACTTTGTAATAGTTTGTCATTTTGCTTTACTCTGGAAGTGACCACGTTTCAGTCATGGCAGTGTGGTAGCTATCTGAACATCAGTGATAAGATTGCAAAGGGGCCGTGGAGGGGACAAAAGCCTCACCGAACTCAAGATTATTGTCATTATCAAAGTTCTACAAGTCCTGTCTACTGGGGAGAACAGAATTTATGAGGATTAGAAATGTAACCTGTAGAGAATGGATTGCAGATATACTTTATACACGCTGAGTATCTTGAAAAACAAGATATGAAGATAAAGCAGCTCCTTTGTACTCCAGGACAGGTATCAAACCATTATAAAGGCACTTACCCAAGAGAGGCATAGTGTGTGAATACTCAAATCCCAACTTATGGCAGAAATAATAAGCTATGATGTTGACAGTTCATTCCCAATCTTAGAGAACGTTTCCACCTGGGAAATTCTAAAGGGTTTTAAAACTATTTGCAAAATAAACACATATAATTTCACATATATTTATACATTTGCAAAAAAACACCTATTTTATAATGGAATGTTGTTAACTATGAAAACACTAAAGTACCTCTGCTACTCCTCTATTTTATTCCCCATGATACATGTACCTAACTCCCTACATTAAAACAGTTGAACATGCCTCAACCAGTCTAGAGTCTCCAGGTAACTTTTGAGCCTCCAGATCCTCACTTTCCCAGCTGTTACTATTATACTTCTGTCAAAATACCACTCCTCCTTCACCCTCATCTTCCATCCCATATACACACAGCTTTCTGATTTCCAGGGGGTTAATAAATGCCAATGAAGATGAGGAGAAGACCCCAGGAATGTGGCAGAGTAGGAAGCACCAGGAATCCCTACCAAGACAACAGTTGCACTGGCCGAATCTGCCTGGTATAATTATTTTGGCACTCTAGAGTCTATTGGAAGCTTGTGATTCCCAGATGAAGGCTTGGATTGTAAACTGAGGTTTATTTTGGTCATTTGAGCTCTTAGCACAATAGCAGCTACGCATGCCCCACCCCAGTGCTGTGTTTGAGTTCCTGGAGCAGCTTACGTATAGCTTGCAGGAGCCAGGATGGGCAAAAAGAACCTTTCATCTAAATATCAGGAATCTCTGTTTTGATGATTGATTGCTGTTTCTTATCAGAGAGATGCAGACAAAGCAGCATGCTTCCATGTTGTCGCACCTCCTTCCATTGTTGCAAGCCCCTTCTTCTCTGGCTGAGTGACTTCCAAGGGATTTAAAGGGGAAGCTTCTTTTTTTTTTTAACTTATCT
>VBSM01000272.1:58674697-58738272 GCA_008086735.1 Cheirogaleus medius
AAAAAAAAAAAAAAAGGAATAAACAAAAATACCAACTAAAAAAAACCCCAAACCCCACAAACCCTGAGAAAGGAGGAGAATCTGACTTACAGAGTTACCACATTATTAAATTCAAATGTCCAGTTTTCAACAAAAAAATTACAAGGCATACAAGAGACAGAAAAGTATGGCACATTTGAATTAAAAAAAAATCAATCAACAGAAAATGTCCCTGAAAATGATCTGATGACAGATATACTAGATGAAGACTTTAAAACAATTAACTTAAATATCCTCAAATAATGAAAAGAATATGTGGAGAAAGTCAAAAAAATAATGTATGAATAAAATAGAAATGTTAATGAAGAGAAAGAAACCCTAAAAAGAAACTAAAAAAAAATAAATTCTGGATCTGAAAAGTATATATGTGAAATAAAAAATCCACTAGAGAGATTCAAAGGCAGATTTCAGAAGGCAGAATAAAGAATAAGTGCCCTAGAAGATAGGACAATGAAAATTATTAGTCTTAGGAACAAAAAGAAAAAAGATTGAAGAAACATGAACAGACCCAAGGAATATGTGAGACACCAGCAAGTAGACTAACTTACACATTGTGGTAGTCCCAGAAAAAGAACAGAGAAATAGGCAGGAGAATATTTGAAGAAACAATGCCCAAAACTTCTTAAATTTTATGAAAGACATAAATATAAACATCCAAGAAACTCAATAAATTCCAAGATGAACTTGGAGACTCACACCAAGACACATTATGATCAAACTTTTGAAAGACAAAAACTAAGAAAGAATCTTGAAATCAATAAGAAAACAGTGAGTCATTTTACACAAGGGATCCTTAAAAAGATTATTAGCAAATTTTTCATCAGAAATTTTGAAGTCATCAGGCAGTGGGCCAATACATTCAAAGTACTAAAAGAAAAGAACTGCCAACCAATACTCTCTTATCTGGCAAAATTGTCCTTCAAAAAGGAGGGCAAAATTAAGACATTGCCAGATAAACAAAAGCTGAGGGAGATTGTTACCACTAGACCTGCAAGAAATGTTCAGGGAGTCCTGCAAGGTGAAATGAAAGGACACCAGACAGTAACTTAAAGCAGTATGAAGAAATTAAGAGCTCAATAAAGGTGAATGCAAAGGCAGTTATAAAAGCTAACATTATGATTACAATAATTTGTACCTCCACTTTTGCTGTCTACTTTATTTAAGAGGCTAATACATTTAAAAAAACAATCATTACTCTAAAAGCTAGGGTTATTATAACTTTGGTTTGTAGCTCCATGTTTTGTTTTGTACATAATTTAAGAGACTAATACACTTAAAATAATTATTATTTTATATATTGGGGCACACAATGTATAAGAATGTAATTTCATAATATCAACATCCAAAAGGGGTGGGGACAGAGCTATAAAGGAGCAGAGTTTTGGTATGTTATTGAAGTTACACTGGTATAAATTTAAATTAGAATGCTAAAACTTTAGGATGTTAAATGTAATCTCCATGGTAACCACAAAGACATGGCTAAAGAATATACACAAAAGAAAATGAGAGGGTAGTTTAAATATTTCTCTGCAAAAAATATCAACTAAACACAAAAAATACAGTCATACATACAGGGGGAAAAACTGCAAGGCATGTAGAAAACAAACAGCAAATGACAAAAGTAAATCCTTCCTTCTCAGTAATAACTTTAAATGTACATGACTTAAACTCTCCAATCAAAAGGCAGAAATCTGCAAAATAGATAAAACACATGATTCAACTATATCCTGCCTACAAGAGACTCACTTTAGATCCAAAGACACAACTGGGTTAAAAGTGAAAGAATGGAAAAAGATATTCCATGCAACTAGTAACTTAAAGAGAGGAGGAGTGACTATACTAATATTTGACAAAAAAGACTTTAAGCCAAAAAATTTATGAGACAAAAAAGTACATTACATATTAATAAAAGGTTCATTACAGAAAATATAGCAATTATAAACACTAATACACCTAATAACAGACCATCAAAATATATGAAGCAAAACTTGCAGATTTAAAGGGAGAAATAGAGAGTACTACATTAATAGTTGGAGACTTCACCATCCCACCCTCAGTAATGGATAGAACAACCAGACAGAAGATAAGTGAGAAGTAGAAAACTTAACACAATAAACCAAACTAAGTGACATATAGGGCACTCTACTCAACAATAATAGTATATACATTCTTGTCAAGTGTACATGGGACATTTTGCAGGACAGACCATATGTTAGGACACAAATTAAGTCTCAATAGATTGTAAAAGACAGATATCATACAAACTCTTTTCTGATCATGATGTAATAAATTTAGAAATAAATAACAGAGTAAAACTGGAAAATTCACAAATTTGTGGAAATTAAACAACACACTTTCAAACAACAAATGGATCAAAGAGGAAATCACAAGGAAATTACAAAATACTTAGAGTTAATGAAAACAAAAGCACAGCATACCAAAACTTATGTAAAGCAGTGAAAGTGATGCTAGGGGGAAAATGTATGGCTATAAATTCTTATCTTAAAACACAAGAAATCAACAAATCAACAACCTAACTTTACAACTTAAGGAACTATAAAAAGAACAAATTACACTCAAAGCTAGTAGAAGAAAGAAAGTAATAAACATTACAGCAGAAGTAAACAAAATAGAGAATAGAAAAACAGTAGAGAAAATCTACTCCTTTTGTTAAAAAGATGAACAAAATTGACAAACTTTTAGCTACATGGACTAGCAAAAAAGAGAGAAGTTTCAAATTACTAAAATTAGAAATAAAAGTAAAGATATTACTACTGATTCTATAGAAATAAAAAGGATGATAAGAGAATACTGTCAACAATTGTATACCAACAAAAAAATTGGATAACCTGGAAAATATGGACAAATTGCTAGAAATACAAAACCTGCCAAGACTAAACCTAATCATGAATAAATATAAAATCTGACAAGATTTACAACTAGTAAGGAAATTGAATCAGTAATCAAAAGTATTCCAACAAAGAAAAGCTCTGGTCCTATGGCTTCACTGGTGAATTCTACCAAATATTTAAAGAACAAATGCCAATCCTTTTCAAGCTTTTCCAAAAAAATTGAATAAGAGAGAATACATCCTAATACATTCTATGAGGGCTGTAGTACCCTCATACCAAAGCCAGACAAAGATACCTCAAGAAAACTACAAACCAATATCCTCTATGAACATTTATGCAAAAATCCTCAACAAAATACTAGTAAACAAAATTCAACAGAGTAATTAAAAGGATTATACACTATGACCATGTGGGATTTATTTCTGGTGTGCATGGATGATTCAACATACAAAAATAAATCAGCATAATTTTTAAAAATTCAAAGCGTTTTTTCCTCTGCTCTCACGCCAACACAACAATAATCAACACAGAAGATTTCTGTGACCCTGAAATATGTGGGGATTTCTCCACACCAGCAAACAAGCAATCAATTCTGCAGTGACAACAACTGGGTGCCCTCCAATTCAATTCCAATACTACCTACCTGGAGATGGCATCAGATCTCACAGGTTGAGGACTTAGTCCCACAAGACATTCCCCTCTTCCCACTAGTCACAAGTTTGAGCACCCAGAACTTCTGACTGATTGCCTTTAAGTTGGGGTTTCCATGACTCTATAAATTTGATTAATATGCTAGAGCCACCCACAGAACTCAGGAAAACACTTATTTTTACTGGTTTATTATAAAGGATATTAGAAAGGATACAGATGAAGAGATTCATAGGGCAGGGTGTGGGGGAAAAAGCTCAAAGCTTCCATGCCTTTCCTGGGTGTGCCATTCTCCAGGAACCTCCATATGTTCAGCTATCCAGAAGCTCTCTGAACACTGTCCCCTGAGGTTTCTATGGAAGCTTCATTACATAGGCTTACTATGTATATATTTCACAATATATGTTTCACAATATCACAATAATGCACCACATTAACAGGTTGAAGGACGAAAAACCCATATAATTGTCTCAATTGATGCAAAAAAAGCATTTGGCAAAATTCAGCACCCTTTTATGATAAAAACATTCAACGAACTAGGAATAGAAGGAAATTGCCACAGCATAGTAAAAACCACATATAAAAAAGCCACAGCAAGCATCATACTCAATGGTGAAAGACTGAAAGCTTTTCCTCTAAGATCAAGAATAAGGCAAGGATGCCCACTTTTGTACTGGAAGTTCTAACCAGGTAATTAGGTAAGAAAAAGAAATAAAAGGCATTCAAATTGGAAAGGAAAAATTATATTACCTTTTGTGTAGAAGACTCTGAAGATTACACACACACACAAAATAACTGTTAGAACTAATAAATGAATTCATCAAGGTAGCAGGTTACAATGTCAATACACAAAAAATAAATTCCATTTCTATATACTAACAAAGAACAATCTGAAAAAAATTATAAAAGCAATTCCATTTATAATAGCATCGAAAAGAATAAAATACTTAGGAATTAACTTAACCAAAGAGGTCACAGACTTGTACAATGAAAAGTATGAAACATTGCTAAAAGAAATTAATGAAGACATAAAAAAATGGAAACATATTCCGTGTTCATGGATTGGAAGACTTAAATTTAAGATGTCAATGCTACTCAAAGCAATGTATAGATTCAGTGCAACCCCTATCAAAACACCAAAGATGTTTTTTGTAGAAACAGAAAAACCTATTCTAAATTTACTGAAGTCTCAATGGACCCCAAATAACCAAAACAATCTTGAAATAGAAGAAAAAACTAGAGAATTCACACATCTTTATTTTAAAACTTACTACAAAGCTACAGTAATCAAACAGGGTGGTCCTGGCATAAAGATAGGCATATAGGCCAATGGAATAGAATATAAAGCCCAGAAACAAACCCTCCCATATACAGTCAAATGCTTTCTGACAAAAGTCCCAAAACCATTCAATGGGGAAAGGACAGTATTTTTAACAAGTGGTGCTGGGGAAACTGGATATCTACATACAAAAGAATAAAGTTGGACATTTGCCTAACACTATATACAAAAAGTAACTTCAAAACAGATCAAAGAACTAAAGATAAGACCTAAAACTATAAAACTCTTAAAAGAAAATATAGGGGAAAACTTCATAACATTGGATTTGGCAATGATTTCTTGGATGTGATACCAAGGCACAGGTAACAACAACAATAAAAATAAACAAATGGAGCTTCATGAAAATTTAAAATTTTTGTGCATTAAAAGACAATATCAGCAGAGTAAAAAGGCAGAAAACATTTGCAAATCATATATCTGATAAGAGATTAGTATCCATAATACTTTATCAAGAATTCCCAAAACTCAAAACAAACAAACAAACAAAACTCTCAAACAACCCAATTAAAAATACGCAAAGGACTTGAAAAGACATTTCTCCAGAGAAGATGTATAAATGGCCAATAAGCACATGAAAAGATGCTCAACATTATAACATTAGGGAAATGCAAATTGAAACTACAATGAGATACCACCCAATACCCATTAGGATGGCTACTTTGAAAAAAAAAAAAAAACCAGAAAATAACCAATGTTTGTAAGTACGTGGAGAAATTGGAACCCTTGTGCACTATTTGTGGGAATGTGAAATGATACAGCTGTGGTGGAGAACAGTATAGCAGTACCTCAAAAAATTAAAATATGATCTAGCAATTCCACTTCTGGGTATATATCCAAAAGAATTGAAAACAGGGTCTCAAAGAGTTATCTGTATACTCATATTCATAGCAGCATTATGTATAATAGCTAAAATGTGAAAGTAATCCAAGTGTTATCCATAGATGAATGGATAAGCAAGATGTGGTACATATATACACACAATGGAATATTATTCGGCCTTGAAAAGGAAGAAGATCCTGACATAAGTTTCATGAATTAACTTTAAGGACATTATGCTAAGTGAAATAAGCCAGTCATAAAAAGAAAAATACAGTGTGATTGCACTTATATAAGATACTTAGAGTAGTCAAATCATCAAAACAGACAGTAGAATGGTGGTTTCCAGGGACTGGGGGGAAGAGGAAATGGGGAATTATTGTTTAATGGGGAATTATTATTTAATGGGTATAGTTTCAGTTTTACAAGATAAAATGAGTTATGGTTATGGATGGTGGTGATGGTTGTACATTCTGAATGTATTTAATATCACTCAACTGTACACTTAAAAATGGTTAAGATGGTAGGTTTCATGTTAAGTGTATTTTAATAAAATAAAAATTAAAAAAGAAAAGAAAATGGAAAATAATAAATTATCTGTCTAGCGTCTGCAGGTGCATCTGTTTTATAGGCTTATTCTTTATACCACTGCTTCTCCAACTTTAATAAATAATGGTTTGTCTTGTTTTGGTGCAAATTCTGTATTCAGTAAGCCTAGGGTAGGGCCAAAGATTCTCCATTTCAACTTCCAAAGTGAAGCTGATGTTGCTGGTCCTGGTCCTTGGCTCATATTTTGAGGAAAAGGGTTTTATAAAATTTATAAGGTAAGATAAACAGCATTTCAGATTCAAACAAAACCCACTAAATAATTAAATGGCAGTTGCCACAAAATGAGATGGGACTCAATAGAATTGGAGATGTGCTCTTTCTGAAAACTAAATATGACACGTTCTAGAAAGACTGAGTCTCAGTTTATTATCTATTGCTACACAACAAAATGATTGGCTTAAAACAACATCAAACATTTATTTTGCTTATGAATTTGAAATGTGGGCAAAGCTTTGCAAAGATAGCTTGTCTCTGTTCCACATGGCATCAACCAGGACAATTCGAATAGGGACTGGAGTAGCCACTTTCAAAATGATTCACTTGTGGCTGGCTAGTTGATGCTGGCTTTCAGCTGTGAGCTCAGCCAGGGCTGTGGGACAGCAGTCTTGGTTCCTCTCCTCTCCTCCTCCATGAGATGCTTCAGCTTTCTCATAGAATGGTGACTGGGTTCCAAGAGCAAGGGTCTCAAGAGAACAAAGTAGAAATATATAGCATTTTAATGACCTGGCCTCAAAAAATCACATAGCATCACTTCTGCCACACTCTGCTACTGCTACTAGTTGACACAGTCATGAAGGCCTACCAGATTCAAGAAGAGAGACAAAAGACTGTACCTCTTGGACATGGAATGGCAAAAGTTCTAGAAGAGCATGAGGAATGGAACATAAAATCATGATCATCTTTGTAAAATACCACCTGTCATACCTATCAACTGCAAATCCTTTTTCAACAAATGATAAATTTATTAAAAAAAAATTCTCCAATTCTAGCCCATCCCCATTCATATATATATATATATATTAGGGAAGAAGAAAAGAAATATAAAACAGATTGGAAAAAATTGAGGAAAAGTTAGAAGAATAAAAGATCAGAAAATGATGGAGGTTAGAAAAGAAACAGGAGGGAAATTGGTTAAAGAACAAAGATAGAAATAGAAAAAGGAAGTAAAATGCAGGCACACAGAAAGGTAGATGTAGATATGAAGACAAATATCATTTATTTATTTCCTTCTCTACAATTACTTTGCTACCTATAAGAGTAGAGTGGGTACAAATATGATTGATTAAGAAGACTTCTTGTTATTTGCTGCAATTCTCTGGTAGAAAGGAAGCAATATTGTAGCTCAGTACTAAAAAACAATAAATGAGTTGAGCTATTTTTCTTTCAAGAACAGTATTGCAGCAGCGCAATGAATTCAAACATAAAACCTAAGGCTTGCTCAGAAGTTCTCATCTATAGCAAGACCTCATCAGAGAAGAATGGGGGCGAGGGTTGGGAAGAAACAACTGTACTGCCTGGTCCACTTATTCCATTTGCCAACTTACGTTTGTACTCCTACAATTTGAAGTCTGGCTCCAGTGAAAAACACACTTGGGGCTGCTCTTCAGACCAGATGAGTATCCATGCAATTTAAAATCATCATGATAATCAGAACTTTCAGTTCACAGTAAGGAACACTAGTTAGAATGAGACTTGGAAACAAAAGATCCCTCTGTTCATATAGGGCCCTTCAAATTGGCTCCCCACACTGGTTCATTTGGTCTCCACACTGTCCTGGTGAGTGGGATCTCTGTGGGGGTCTAAAGTGGTATGAGAAAGTCACATTGTACTCAATGGTTGGTGCTCTCGAGGCAAGGTTTTCTGTATTGTTCCCTGGAGCAGCATTTCAAAGACCTGAAGAGAATATTTCTACCACAAATTTCCTTTCAAACAAAACCACTGAGCATTCCTACATATTGGAAGCCCACCACCTCTCCACTCCTCCTCCACACCTCCCACTTCAGGTTCAAAAGATAAAGACTTTCCTGATGAAGCACCTTTAGCTGGTATGTGAGAATGTTCCAGTCATGCTACTGAGATGAGTTCCTGGAAGGAAGATGAGGAAAATGATCTGTACTTTTCTTGATTTCTACCCAGCCGTGTCTGTTCTGTAGGCGTCCTGGAGTTCTTCCCAGAAGGCAGATCTTGAAATCCTCAATGCCAATCACAAATAAGAGTTCCATTTACTTAAAAGAATAAAACCTGTTTGGTGTTGTGAATATGAATGAAAAGTGTCAGGTTAAAAGGAACAATTGCTAATCTTCACCTACAGTGGAGTCCTGAAAGAAAGGACCAACTCATCTGCCCCTCTCCCCTTCTATTTTCTGCACCAATCCCTTCGGATTCACCAAGGGAATCAGGACGTCTACCAGAGAGACAGCTGAGTTGAGACTGGGTTGCTGCCTAAATGTGTGAATTTGGGCATGTCAGTTAATTTTCCTGTCTGTTGCTCCTACACAGAATTAGAATAAGAGTCTTTATCCTTCTTTATCTTCCTTTGAACTTTGCCAAAGAAAGGCACTACAAAGATGCTGAAGAAAATCCTGCCAGCATTTGTAGCTGCCCTGTAAGGATATACACTATGTGTTCTTAACACAGAAAGTCTAGAAATAGGGTCTTTCCTGCTACATTCATGCATTATCAAGGCAGTATTATCATGAGGCATAATACCTTCAAATATTAAAAAAAAGTAAATGTAGGATACTGAAAGTTAAAACTATGATGCTGAAAATGAGCAATTTGAGGCCCCCAACTCCTTAGGATGCCTCTGCTTCATTCTGCTCACACTGCCCTACAGTTACTCCCGCCCTGCTTTTATAGTTCAGACAAGCCAAGCTTTAGCAGTGCATAGTCTCTTGGCCCCCTAATCTAAGGGAAGAAGAGCCAGGAGTTCACATTCAAGCTGGGGGAGTTCTAGTCTTAGGGTGTAGTCGATATAGTTATATCACATAACTAATTCATTTATGCCCAATAAATCATAAGCAACCTCGGATATGACACCTAACCTCTCTAAGCCTCTGTATTAGCTCATCAGGCCTGCCATAACAAACTCCCACTGACTGGGTGGCTTAAACAAGAGAAATCGACTTTCGCACAGTTCTGGAGCCTAGAAATCCAAGATCACCAGGTTGGCAGGTTTGGTTTCTCCTGAGGCCCCTATCGTTGGCTTGCAGACAGACGCTATCTTGCCATGGCCCTTCCTGTGTGTGAAAATTTCTGGTGTCTCTTCCTTTTCTTATAAGGACATCAAGCATACTTGGTTAGGGCATACCCTAACCATACTCATTTTAACTTAATCAACACATTAAAGATCTATCTCTAAATGTAGTCACATTCTAAGGTTAGGGCTTCAACATATGAATTTTGGAAGGGCATAGTATAGTCTGTAACAGCCTCTTTAAAAATAGGCATCATAAAATTGATGTAAGATACAGACAAGAACATGACTTAGAAAATGCATTCTAAATAAATCACTATACAAATATTATATTATTAGTACCCTTATTGTTGTCATTATAATTATTATTCTCTCTGACATATTGTCAATCTCCTGGAAAATCTAAAGTTTCTACGTTTGAAAGAATTATATCATAGTGGTTAAGAGAATTAAGATGTTTAGATCCAAATCCTGGCTCCACCACTTGTTAGCTATGTGACTTCAGAAATTGTTAACAACTCTAGACCTTAATTTCCGTATGTATAAATTAAGGATGGTAAAAATAGCACCTACCTTGTAGGGCTTTTGAAAGGATTTAAAGAGGCAGTGCACTAAAATGACTGGCTAATAGTACATGCTCAATAAATGATGGTTTTTGTTATTAACAGCAGTTTTAGACCTTGCTGCTGCTGCTGCCTCTTTCTCAGCCAGCAGAGGTCTCCATCATAATCAGATGAGGACTAGCTTCCCTATGACAGTCTGCACTGCAGCTGCCAAGCACATCCACTGTTGGCAGAGAAAATAGTGAAAGAATTACCACCCTGTCTAAAGGGAGGAGAAAAAATTTAAAACAAGAGAACAGGAAATAGGTAGCATTCCATGATAAAATGTTAGATGAACAGGTGACCATAACTTAAGATTGTCTATATTCTAGTACTGGCTTTCACTGATATTGCCCTTGGTTGCATCTCACTTTAGCCCAGGGGTCCTCAAACTTTTTAAACAGGGGGCCAGTTCACTGCCCCTCAGACCGTTGGAGGGCTGGACTATAATTTTTAAAAAACTATGAATAAATTCCTATGTACACTGCACATATCTTATTTTGAAGTAAAAAAACAAACGGGCAAAAACACCCGCATGTGGCCCGCGGGCTGTAGTTTGAGGATGCCTGTAGCCTGTTCTAAACCTAGGTTTAAAAAAAAAAATACTCACATATATCACAGAGGAGCAGTAAGAATGAATTGGCAGATGTTTGTAAAGTTCTCTGAAAATAAGAAGTGCTGCTAAATAGACATTTAACATTTTTATAGCATTAAGCTTATTTCATCTTTATCATCAGTTATACTCTCTGCCTCAGTTTTGCTTCCACTGTAAGATATTTTCTTTAACCTTTTTTTCCCAGACAAGCTTACACCTCCAAGTTCAATTATTCTGTCAATTGTGTTTTAAATCGTACTGATTTCCATTAACCACTTGTGGTATCAATTCGTTGATGTAGTTCTTCTTCTGAAGCAATCATCTTTATACCACTGAAAGCTGGAAAGGCAATTAAACTGAGGAAGATGAGAGTTATTCAAGAAAAATTAAAGCATAAAGGTAAAGAAAGTGGAAAAATTGGGATCAAAAAGGGTACTGAGGAAAAAAATACACATGTACTAAAAAGCACAGTACCGGAGCAGATAGAAGCACAGAGGGAAAAGAGGAGAGCGAGGTAGACGGATCCTGCTTATGCCTACTCCATCTCTCTTTCAGCACCAAGGACAGAACCTCTTAGCGGGTGACCCTAGCAACGTTCAGTTTAGGGTCCCTCCGGAATCCTCTAGAGAAAACGGATGCATTCAAAAGCAGCTATAAAATATGCAGTAAGATCTAATAGGGAAGCTGGAAAAGGAGCACACAAGTAATTTCATCTTAGAGGCAAAAATGGGTGATTTTCTTTCTGCTCATGTACATAGTTTCTGTGTCCTGGGAAAGGCAAAGTTTGCTCTGCTTGGGTATGTCTGCTGTCAGTAAATGGCTGCAGGAGCTGAAGTGCTAAACTCCACAGTCTCCAGAAATTAGAAGAAATTTTCAGGGTAAGTAATTTTTCTTTTTGTTTCTAATTTAGTACATTATGTTTTCATGGAAGTTTTATTTAATCAGCTTGGGGTTCTGTGGTTCTCTAAGAATATGCAGTAAAACTCTATACCCACTCTTATTTAAAAACATAAAACCCTGAGGATACTGTTTTCATTTTTTTTCTAAGTGGTTGGACAGTAGAAATGTATTCTCTTCTTTTTCTTTTCTTTTTTCCCCAATATTGTATCCTCGTGGGCTCAAGAAGCTCTATCAAGGCAGAATTAAAAGATAGAAAACAAAAAGCTGTTATTATCCTGGGATTTGTCTGGAAGTTGATTGTATTCTTCTTAAGGGTTTTACTTAATTGTAAGGGTCTGTTATTTTAAACTTCCCAATTCAACACCCTGGTAATCCAGGGCTGAGGGTTTAGAGAGGCACTGTTTTCAATGGTCTACTTAAAGTCAGGCTATTTCCAAGTCAGGATCCAATTATTCCCAACAGAGATATGTTGTGCTGGAGATAGTGATTATGTATGTTTTTTATAATGGTATATGATTTTGAGGGTATTGTTGTTATTTAATTGTGGGACTTCCAGTACTTACCGCAGCTTATTGGGTCAATGGAAATCATTGCAATTAGGCATTTGTTCTAGTTCATGTATTTAGTTTAGTTGAATACCATCAAAATGCACACACAAATAACACAGCAATAGCAAAGTGGAATTTGGGTTCTAAACTCATTGTGCATCCCTGTTTGCACTTTGTAGGTGAAGCCCTTTGCTTACTGATATTGAAAGGTCAGCAAAATGTCTGTCCTTAGGTCAGAGTGAAGAACAGCTGCTTGACATGGCATTAGGATCTCTTATAGACAAGGAGAAGCAGAGACAACTGAAAAAGATTCTTACTCAAGTACGTGTTTATTTATAGTTGTATATTTTCAAGTCTGCGTGGTTAGCAGTGAGCAAGGTTATTGAGCAAGGAAAATACTGACAGTATCCAAATGAGCGCCTGATATTAATGCATCTATACAGAAAGCTGCTTACAATGGAATATGCATTAAAGCAAATAGATTCTACTCAATAATAAATTCAGTTTCTAATTCATTGAAATTTGTTATCGATTAATATTTGCTTATTGACTGATTGGTTTACTGAATTCTCATTGTATCTCTGATTTAACAGTAGTATGTTCAGTCTTTAGAGGTTGTGAGGGAATTGAGGGTGTTCTGCTTTGCTAGGCAGGTTTAATGAGGGAAAATATTATATTACCTTAGCTACTGGATCCCAGTAACCAGCTGTGGTTTCTTTTCTGTACATTTACCAACAATGTAAATGTGCCCAAATATATAAATATACTATGTATTTCAATGCACTTGTGAGTCTTCATTAGGAAAATAAACTAGATAGCAATTTGCAAGAATAAAGTGCCATAGAAATGCTAAAGACTACCTCTAATAATAATGACAATGTAACTCCCACTGGTTCTATCAGCAGTGTGCACCTGCATTGACTTCACTGAGCTTAGTCAGATGATGTGCATAAGATACCCTGAACAAGCGAGATTTTAAAATTAGTACCCATTTCATGTTTGTCTGCCTTACCCCAAAAGTGGCATAGTTAAGAACATGAGCTCTGGAATCAGACAGATCTTGGGTTGAATCAACTCTGTCATTTACTGGTTTGTGACCTTAGCAAGATACTTAACCTCTCTGGGACTCACTCACTTTATCTGAAAAAATGGAAATGATAACGGCACCTATCTCCTTCAGCAGGTTGTTGTGAGATTTAAATATGATAATGTCATATTATCATATTTATATATGTGAGCTATAATTATTAATGTTAACAGGCAATATAACAAGTCTGAATTGAAGCCCAGACCAGAAAAGCTCAGGTAACTGGTGATCAGGATGTGACTGAGTGAAAAATTAGAGACAGCAATAGTCAGAGATCTCTGAGATGAGTGAAGATGTTGTCATAGAACCCATTACCAAGGTGTTTTGCTCTGGGTTGAAGATAATCCATCTCAACTTGGGAATGACTCCTGACATCAACTTCCATCCCCAGATGGAATGAATTGTGAGTTTTAGGGAGACCCGAGATCAAAGCTTGGCTCAAATCAGCCCCTTACACATTGTGTAATCTTGTCACAATTTTTTTAATCCATAAAAAGAAGATATCAATATTCACATTTAGGGTTGCTTTAAATGTTAAAATGAGGTAATACATGTAAACTCCTAGTGCCTGACACATAGTAGCAGCCCAAAAGTAGTTGTCTTCAGAAGCAGGTTGAGGATTCAAGGTGGTTCTGCTGTGTTTGTTTTTTGCTTATCTCAATATCCTTAAGGAAGAGAATAAATAATTAAAACCCTGTAAATCCTGCAAACGTTTCAGGCAGTCTGTAATTCAGCACAGAGGGATTGAACAGCAACAAAGCAGGCTGTATGTCATAGCTGAAGGGGACCTGACCACTCTCTGTTCCTCTGCTTTTTAAAATAGATTATGCACTCACTCTAAGAGATGCCACAACAAACTATAAAGACCAAGATAAATCAATACTTTGTAAGAAATTTAAAGGCTCATTAAAAAGTGTAAGTAGTGTTATATGTAATGAATCTTAAAAGAGTGAATCCAGCAGTAATCTTCTAGTCTTTGCCTTCTCTATTTTCTTACCTCCCATCTACTTTTAACTCCAACACTCTTTGCTGAGGTCACCAGTAATGTTCTAATTCCCAAGTTTATTAGACACTCTGCAGTTATAGCTTATTTAACCCCTTCATCTATTCCCACTTTCCTGTTAACAATAAAAGCTACCATGTTTCAGGTGCTATTTCCCAGACATTATACTAGAGCAGTGATTCTTAAAGGGGAAGACAATTTTGCCCCTCTCCACAAGGGACATTTGACAATGTCTAGAACCATTTTTGGTTGTCACAACTTGGAGGGAGGAGTAGGCTACTGACATCTAGTATATAGATGTCACGGATGCTGCTAAACCTACAATGCACAGAATAACACCCACAACAAAGAATTATCCAGCCCAAATTGTCAATAGTGACAAAGCTTTACATATATAATTTCATTTAATCTTCACAATAATCCTGCGGAGTACTTATGATTATTATCGCCATTTTGCTGATGAGAAAACCAGCCTATCATTATGAATTACTTAGAGAGTGATTATTGAGTTAATGAATTCTCTAGACTCTTTGCTTCATCCTACCTGAGACCATTTTACTATCTGTCAGCATATCTCTCAGAGGGAAAAAGAAAGAAAAAAGCCCAGCTCAGTTCTGTGTTATATAAGCAACACTGGCTTTAAAAAAAAAATCTAAGGAGGGAGGAAGCTGAAACAATTAGCTGAGAGGTAGGGAGTATTCTAGCATCTCACTTATCTCTGCTTTCATCTCTCATATCCACAACCCATTAGAAACTGCCTGGGCAACTTCAGCTTGCCCCACCTGCTGCGATAAAGAATATAAGGCCTGAGACAATACAATGTGAAAAAAAATCAGAAACCCATGCAATTGTGATTCCAACATCAGGCTCAGAATTGATTTTCAGAATTGAGGGTTTCCCTTCATATAATTAGTCATCGACACTAAGCTATACTATTTTTAAGTAGCTGTCAAACCTCCTGGCAGAGTAAAAAGTCCAGCAAGATGGTAACAAACATCATAAGGTTTTATACTTCCCTCTTACTCAACAGGTGAGATGAGGCTAAGACATCATTAGACAACTATAGACCCCAGGAAAGAGGGATTCTGGCTACTGCTTTCCAAGGTGGCCCAGTTGTGAAAGGGAAGTCATCTGAACCCGAGACTGCCTTAAAAGTGGAAATATCTTTGAACAATGGGAAAGCATTGTATTTTTCCAAAGAGCTCTTGGCAATGGCAGTACTATCTCCAGGGTAGCAGCTGCCCTTCTGCAAATAATGAGAAAATTATAATTATTATCAAGAATTATTATCATGTTTTAAAATATATTGAGTGCAAACAGTGTGCCAAGATAAAGAACAATTTTTCAAGCAATTCTCTGAATATATTCCAAGTTGGTCACCCCTTTCCAATCATTTGTTCATTTTAACACTTTCACGTTCCAAGCTAAAATGTTTCAAAATGAGCTACAAAATGACAGCCATGATTAGGCCAATCTCCTAATCAAAGGAGAGCTACAGATACTAGGATTGAGAACAAATCCTGGCCATGAAGCCAGCCTCTACTTTTGCCAGGGCCTGGAGCAAGAGTTCCCATGGGCATCCATATTTACCATGTTTAAATATTTTAAAGTCATAACCAACTAAGCATTGAATAAAATGTTTAATCTTCCTGCCTTAACAAATATACCTTTGAAACCACCTGGAAGGCCAGGTTTGAATTTAGGATTCCTGGGTCCTTAGGAGTTCTGTACAAAATGTGACAGTGCAGGAGAAGCTGGAACCCCACACACACTCCCACTATCCCACCCCAGGGACCCTGTCCTCTTCTCTCCCCACCTTAGGCTACACAGAAGCTATTCATCAAGTTCCAACAAAAAGCCACCACTTGGTCCCAGGGACCCCACACACACACTGCACAGTCTTTCCTCAGGGTGACATATTCAGAATGAGGCCCATCATACCCCAGAAACAGGCTCTGAGCAGCTTGGACAGAGAATTCTGAGATCCTGGCACGGGAGGTGTGGTCCAGATGGGGTTGTAGACTCAGTGGATCTGCTCCTTGGGCTGTAGGAGGGTATGACCTCATCCTGTGGGGAGAGTATAACCAGAAAAGGGTATCTTAGTCTGTCTGGGCTGCTGTTACAAAATACCATAACTAGGCAGCTTAAAAACAACAGAAATTTACTACTCATAGTTCTGGAGACTGGGAAGTCCAAGATCAAGACACCAGCAGATTGTGTCTGGTGAGGACCTGCCTTCCGGTTCATAGACAGCTGTCTTTTCACTGTGTTCTCATGTGGTAGAAGGGGCTAGCCATCTCTCTGGGGTCTCTCTTGTAAGAATACTAATTCCATTCATGAGGGCTCTGTCCTCATGACCTAATCACCTCCCAAGGATCCCTCCCTCCTAATGCCATACTGTTAGGACTTCAACATATGAATTTGGAAAGTACACAAACATTCAGACCACAGCAGAGGACCAGAGTGAGGCCCTTTCACAGCACAGAGCTGGGGGCAGGAGTCACTTTTGCTTGGGTCTGGGGGCCACACTGTAAACCACGGGCTTTATACATCCACTATCCTCTAGAACTATGAGAGAATACATTTCCATTCTTTATAAATTACTCAGTCTCAAGCATTCTGTTGTAGCAGCACAAATGGATAGATGGGTGTCATTATTCCCCCATTTTACACAGGAGGAAACTGGAGCTCAGAGAGGTAGAGTAATGTACACAAAGTCCTACAATGGCTTCTCATCTCACCCAGAGTCCAAGCACGGCTCTTTCAATGGCCTGCACAACCTCTCCACCTCATGCCATTCTACTCCACCCCACCTCACTTGGCTCCACCCAGACTGGCCTCCCTATCATCCCTTCTCTAGGCTAGCCCTTCCTGCTGGCACCTGCTGTTCCTGCTGCTTGGACCACTCTCCCACCAGATATCAGCATATCTGCTTCCTTACCTTCTCCAGGTTTTGGCTCAATTGCTAAGTTCTCCATGAGGGCTTCCTGATTACATGAGTTAAAATTGCATTGACACCCACTTACATACACACAGTCCTTACCCACTACTCCACCCACATTTATTTTTCTCCATATTACATATCATCATTGAGCATACCACATCTTTTATGACCTTGTTTATTATCTGTCTTCTCCTCCAGAATGGAAACTTCATGAGGGGAGGAATTATTGTCTGTTTGGTTCATTGCTGTATCTCCAGCTCTTAGAACAGTGTTATATAGAAAATATTAAATAAACATTTGTTGACTCAATAAACCAAAAAAAAAAAAAATGTATCCAAGCAACCAAGATCCAAAGAGTCTGATTTTACCAACAATTGTTTTCTGTTTCCTCCCAGGAAACCATTTAAGGTCATACTCCTTCCTCTGGGCTATGGCACCTCTGAGCCAGCTGAATGGCCACCTGAACTACACCTGTGGGACAGAGAACTCCACAGGTGTCAACCGGGCCCGCCCACATGCCTACTATGCCCTCTCCTACTGCGCGCTTATCCTGGCCATCGTCTTTGGCAACGGCCTGGTGTGCGTGGCTGTGCTGCGGGAGCGGGCCCTGCAGACCACCACCAACTACCTAGTGGTGAGCCTGGCCGTGGCAGACTTGCTGGTGGCCACCTTGGTGATGCCCTGGGTGGTATACCTGGAGGTGAGTGGGCTCTAGGCACATGCTGCCCATATGACCGTGCTTGTCTTTGTCTTCCCTGAGTTCCTGACCTTTGGGGCTCAAAGTACTCCCTCAGTGGTCCAGTAGCTGAGGAAGGAAAGGGAGTTCCTGTCATTCTCTTTTAATGAGGGAACTGAAGCTCCAGAGGGCAGCCACCATCCAGTCCTCCACCCACATCAGAACCAGGAAGCCAGGAATGATTCTCTTCTCAGGTCTCTAGTATCCTGGGAGCTGGGCTTGAGAGATGGGATGCTTCCAAAAAAGGGCTCAAGTTTATTCTTTATGCTAGTCATGTCTCAATGACATGGTGGGTTTGGGGAGGCAGCCCTGAGGGCATCTTCATCAGTGTTCCATGTGTATGGAGTGAGAGTGTGCAGGAGGGATGTGAGGCTGGGAGGAAAGAAGAAATTACATTAAAAACAAAAAAACACTGTTTTAGTGAATGAGAGGGAGAGGTAGAAACAATGGTCTGCAAATAGGACAGACCTCTTGTGGTGGTTCCGTTGCCCTCCATCTTGGCTTTTCCCTCCTGGGTGCCAGCTCTCCATAGACTCTGCTACTGAAGGAACAAACTAAACCTTCAAATTTATATTTTCCATGCCTCCATTAATAGTACAGAATCTTTGCCAGTCAGATAATGCAGAAGACCCTGGAGAATTCTTCTGGGGGGAAACTTTTCTTAAATTTGAAAGTATTTTCATTTACAAGTGCAAAACAGGGTCAGGGGATGATCACAACAAGATATCCATTTGCTAACAAGGAAATCAGGGTGCCTGCATCTGTTCAAGAAACACATGTTCTTACCAAGAAAACATGCAATTACTAAAGAGATTTTTTTTAAAAAATCTTAATATACTATTAATATTTCTCCTCTGCAATGTGTGTCATTCTAAAGAGGTATCAAATGAAGGATCAAAATGATGCCATGATTAAGAGAAATTAAGATTCATCAAATTAATATCTCAGTTAATATTAATAATGAAGGTGACAGTTAATTATGACATATCACGAGAGAGCAAAAACCTTGAACATAGACTGCCTATGCTAGTACCCATATCAAAGAATGACTGAGAACTAAAATTAGACTTATGATCGATCTCAAAGGAGAAAAATAAAGAAAGAAAGAAGATAGAAAAAGAAATGGAAAAGAGGAAAGACAATTAGGCTGATTGGGATAGATCTAAAGGTTAAAGGGAATACTTACTTGAGAAAGAAAATATGTGTTTTTCTTCCCAGTTAGGATAATCCTGATGGTAAAAGGTCTTGTAATTATCTTAACTTTTCTGTCAACCCAGTTAGGCTAAATCACCCTGAAGTCAGTTATGTCTTTGTTCCTCATTTCCTGTAGTCTAAACACACTACCTGGCACATAACATGTGCCAAATAAATATTTGATGTATGAATGATGCAATGAATCTACTCTGTAATGTATGCACTATATGGGCAATTCCTGCATCTATATCTACTATTACAAGCAGACCTTCTGGGGGGAGGAAGGGGTGAAGTATTATTTTACATCCAATAATAATGAGACTGAGAAGAAATTAGAAGCCTGTGATATTCCTGTTCAGGAGTGAGGCACTTTAGGTGCTACAAACCAGTATGGCTTGGTCAATGATTTGTAGCACCACCACCATCCCCCTAAAATGTTTCTGTCCATCTCTATACATTACAAAGTTTCTTAAGTACCCTAGAAGGAGGAATGTCAGAAATGCAGGCAGTTGACCTTAATTTTAATGAACATTTTCATTCCCTCTAAAATGAAATCAGTCTTTTGGTGTCTGGAACAAAGCCACTCAGGGGCACTCTTGGCTATCCATTTATGATTACTTCTAGTTCTCTGGTTGAACGATATTGGAAAACCTCCATACATACTGGTTTAGAAGATGGATGTTGTGACTTTTCCGCCCTAGAAACCCATGGCATCCCCTTCTAGCCACAGAGGCCCCTATTACACTGCTGATCATAGAAGAGCAGCTGAGACTACAGACAGCCACCAGAAATCTTGCCAAAGGTCTTAATGGAATCTCTGTAGTAAGTAGTGTCTATGGGTTTTCTCCCATGAGAAGAGCTTTGGTGGAGCTCTTGGTTTCTCCACATAAAAACCACTATGCCCTCTGTCCCTCAGGTTATTTGATATAGGTGTTCAGTACTCAAGAGCATGGCCCAAAAAAATCTGCATTCACACAAAGAGATCTGAGGGAGCAGAGACATTTCTTCACTGGGAAATAGCCTTTGAGGCTTCTTTTTGTGTCTTACTAACTTGCTTCCAGGCCCAGTCAATGCAACGTAATATGTCCACATCCCTTTCCTCAGCAGTCAACTAAAGGTCTATCTCTATAGGGGAGAGGATATGACTTAAAGCAGCCATCACTAACAGTTAAGATATTAGAAGTTTCTAATTTAGAGGACCAGGTCTCCCTATCCCACACTAGTCTATACTTTTCTTAGTCTTAAATGTTTTCCAGTCTTTTCTTACAGGCAGATGAAGTACCTTAATGAGAGAAAAGAGTACTTTGAGCTTTTAAAATATGGACTATGAATATACAACTCCATGTGTCTCAGGAAGAGCAAAGTGTTGCTCTTACTAACTTGTCCTAACAATGGGGCAATTTGAGTGATGCTCTGATAATCATGTGCTTATACCTGAGAGCCTCCTTTGGGAAAGGAAAGGGTGACTGTTGGTCACAGAGACTGCTATAGGTTTGAGGGTCCCCAGGAAGACAAGACACACATGAGAAGAACACTATTTTGGGGCCCAAAAGATTCACCAAAATCAAAGCCTCACGTGCTTTGATTTGAATACGTCCATCTTTCTCAAAGGAAAATGGCTCATTTTGCCAGACACCAGTGTGTATGAGTTAGGAATGTTTGGGCTATAAATACTGGAAACCTTGACTAGTTGTGGCTTAACCAAATTTTACATTTCTCACATAACCAGAATTCTGGAGGAAGGGGATTGTTAGTGTTGGTTCAGCCACCCCATGGTGTCAACTCGGACCAGACTTTCCCATCCTTCCTCTTCACCGTCCTTGGCAAGCTGGCCTACTTCTTCATGCTACTCACACATGGCTGCCACAACCCCTAGCATCATAACAGTATTCAAAATTGGATGGATGGGGACATCAGAAAGAGAGAGAAAAAACCTTTTCCCTGGAATAGCTTAAGCATCTTTCTAAGCAACTTTATTTAAGCCTAGTTGGCCAGAAGTTAATCATCAGACCACATTTAGCTGTAAAGGAAGCTAAAAAAAGAAATAAAGAGAAGAAAATAAAATGTGTGTTTTATTTAAAAAATATGTGGAGGTAGGAAATTGCTCTGAGGTAGTCAATACAATGTCACATGACATTACCTTTGTTGGAATTCCCTGGGATGGATGTCATTTCAACACAGGGTCATGCTATGAGAAAGACTCAGAACTGGGAGTAAGAAGACATGGAATTGAGTGAATAAAATGGAAGTGACAACAACACTTTCCATGTTGGGCTGATGTTAGGCTCAACTGTCATCAGCTGAGAGAGTACTTTGATAACTAAAAAGTGTGATCTATAAATGTCTCCTTAAGTCACTTTTAATTGTAAGTTAAAGAATACTTAACTCCAATTGGCTTAAATAATAAACAGAATGCATTGACTTTCACACCAGGAACTTTAAAAGCTCTGTGTTAGGGTGGCTTCAGGCACAGTTCAATCTGTGAGGCTCCAGCTCCATTTCTCTATAATTCTGTCAGCTCTACCTTCTTCAATATATAGTTGGCTCTCGTTGGTATCATTCTCATCATTAGGGCACACAGGAGCCTGCACTTGGGGACTCACAGGGGCCAATCACTGACCCATTTCAGTATTCTCTTTCCTCAAGCCTAGCAAAGAAGTTCAGGACAAAAACCATGCAGGTGACCTCACAGAAGGTCATATTTCATAAGGCTCCTGGCTTGACTGTCTCTTTAATTCAGTTTGCAGTATTTTCTCAAAAACTCTTTTCTGTGCCACACCAAATAGTTCTGTCTCAGATTACCTCTCAAGTTTTTAATTTCCTGCTTTACGGGCTGCACCCTGGAGCTTCCTCTCCAAGCACATTTTGTCCCACTCGGTTAAGCACCTTTTGTGAAGTCCAATGCACTTATATCAGGACAGAAAGGCAGAAGGAGCAGCCAGAGGGTCATTTGGAATACTAAATTCAGAGTACTTGGGTCCCAGTATGGACAGGAGAAAAGACTCGAAAGTTAAGAAATGTAGACAAGCAAAATAGGACAGGGGGGTTCAGGCAGGGAAATGCACCACAGGAAAAGTGATCAAGGTCAGACAGTGATAAAAAGAAAGAGCAGTAATATTTGGGGGAAGGAAGAATCCTTGGGCTTTGTAATGATACTGATTATTAAAAAGAAATAAGTTTTTTTAAGAGAATTTTATCATAGCTCAAAAAAACCCAGATGATAGCAATTTAAGACCTCCCTTCTTCAAAATAAAAACAAGAGATTCTCACAATCTCTTCATCAAGCTCTGGAGTTTGATAAAAGTCATAGGCTGTTAAAACCGGGAGGGCTTGGAAATGATTTTTGCTGTCATTTCTAAAGTGTTCTCCAACCACAAGAAATTCCTGGCCGTATTCTAATGATGGGGGTTTTCTGGGTAGGGACCATAAAGTTTGCATTTTGGATGAGCTCCTTCGTGATTCCTTTACACCCAAACTTTGAGCAGTTCTGAGCTAAACCTTCATCAGAGGGTGTGTTAGTCCATTTTGTGCTGCTATAGCAGAATATCCGAGACCAAGTAATTTACAAAGAACAGATTTATTTATTACAGTTCTGGAGGCGAGGAAGTCCAAGATCCAGGGCCTGCATTTGACCAAGACCAGGTGTGTCTTTTCATAGTGGAAGACAAAAGGGCAAAAGACAGGCAGAAGGGGCTCAAACTTGTCTTTGCATGAGGAACTCACTCCCATAACAGCATTAATCCATTTGTGAGGGCAGAGCCCTCATGGCCTAATCACTTTTCATTAGGCCCCATCTCCCAACACTGTTGCATTGGAGCTTACGTTTCCAACACATGATTTTTGGATGACACATTCAAACCATAGCATGGCAGGAGAGAAAGACTGCTTGTTAAAAATACAGGCTGTTGGATCTGCCTCAGATCTACCAAACCAGAATTGCCAGGGTAGCCTAGAAGACTACAGTAATTGTAATAATCCCCCAGCCCCACCCCCACTCAGGTGACTTGTGCAGCCAGCTAGCCATCTGCTACAACCACATTTGGGAACCACTAATCTGCAAAATCTCCATTTCACAGATGAGAAAATTGAGATTCAGAGAAATGAAAAATCCTAATTTATTATCCTATATTGCCCTATGGCAAACCATCCTCATCCCCCAAAAAAATCTCAAATGTGGCAAACAAAAATGGACTGAAAAGGCCCATTTAGGAAGGTAATCCCATCTTTCCCCCTTGGGTATTTCCCCAAAACAACTAAAAGTTCATCTCTTTAGAGCAGTTCTTAACCTGGGGAGTCCATCAACTTGGATGTAAATAAAATTACTTCCTTATTTTCACTAAGGTAAAATTTAGTACTTCCTTCAATTATGAATGTAGGCATAAACTCACAGCAGAAGAAATCTTTAGTGTCACCTGTAGAACTCACAGAGATTTATATTTTCAAATCACATTTTGGCTGTTGTAGACATCTTGAAACATCACGGACATTCGGCATTGCTTTGAAATTAAAGGAGTTTTGAACTTGCTGCTAGATCTTGTTATTTGATGCATTATTAAAGTACCACATATGTTTAAAATACTTTGGTAGCTATATTTCAATAAAATTGCTATCCTTTATGATCCATCATATTTATTTTATGCACTTAAAAACATTCTTCTAAGAAGGGGACCATGAGGCCAAAGAAATCCAGGACATAAATAATGCTTAAGGGGCGGGACATGGTAGCTCACGCCTATAATCCTAGCACTTTGGGAGGCTGAGGCAGGAGGACCGCTTGAGCCCAAGAGTTCAAGGTTGCAGTGAGCTATGGTGAGGCCCCTGCACTCCAGCCAGGGTGACAGAGTGAGACCCTGTTTCAAAAAAATAAATAAATTGTTTTTTAAAAGAGTGCTTAAGGAGCCCTGCTTTAGGGACAACTGTTTCTGAAGATAATGTCCTACCCACCCCACCTCCCAGACCAGTGTTTCCCAAACCCAGACAAAAAGAATTATTTGAGGGACTTATTATTCTGAGCAAGGCCTAAGAATCATTTTGTTTAACAAGAGCCTCTGGTGATTTGGGAAATGCTGCCTTATAATCAGTAAATTTGGGAAATGCTGCCCTAGGCTGTGTCTGTTGGAAATCAATAGCCAACTTCAGTACCTGAAGACATGGCTTGCTTACTCCCACCTTCTGTATTGCCAAAGGGAGTTAGTTTATTCATTAGCAAGTGAGAGTAACACCACCTGGCTGCTGTATAATTCTGAAGTGAGTTATTCATTAGAATGTAGGAGAAAAAATCATGTCTCTAAAAAGCCTTAAATCAATCAGATTTTTTTTTTTACTTTTTTCTGCTTTAATTTCAAAAAATCAGTTTGCCTTTCATGATATCCCAACACTTGGTACCTATGTCAATGTTAGCACTTATCACGTTACATCATAACTATTTTTTTAGTATCTATTTCCTAAGCCCTCAATTCACCCACACCATTCGCAAATTACTCCCCCAACAGGAACATACTATATTCTGAGGCCCTCGGGACAAAAACAGGTTTAATTCATTTCAGTACACCCACCCGTGCAAAGTACCAGGCACATAATGAGCCTTCAATAAACAGTGGATGTATGGGTAGATGGATGGACAAATGCCAACTCTTCTCCTTCCTGTGACATTAGAATGCAGTTCAGTTCTGCACTTCTCAGAAGTGGCATTCCAAGGTGCTGACCTTTAAGAGGTAGAATGGAGTAATGGTTAATATGAATGGTGTTGAAATTCCAGCTCCTTTTACAGGCTATGTGTCCTTAGGCAAATTACTCAACCTCTCCAGGTCTCCGTTTCTTTATCTATAAATTAGAAATCATATTTACCTCCTTGGGTTACTATGAGACAATGTGTGAGAGTTACTAGCATGTTCTTGGCACTGTGATGCTCTTTATTGATCCCTTACTATTATTTACTTGGTGTGGAGGACTCCAGTAAAGAAATATATTTTTTTTCCAATACAAGTCCCACCAATTAGAGACTTCTTTTAATGAGTAAGTACCAGGGAAGGCTAAGTGATGGCACCTCAGTGGGAATTACTTTAATCAGCTAATCAGATTGTTTTCTTCTTGACACTTAGCTGAGATCAAGGAGAGAATGGAAATTTTGATGGCAGAATCTGGAGACAGGAAAAGAGGACAGCCAGAATGGGGTGGCACTCCACGGGGGCCTGGAAGCCAGGGGACAGCTTGAGGGCTTTGGCCTTTAAGGGGCTAAGCAAGAGGGATACTAAAGAAGCCTGCCATGTGTATACTTTCACCTACCCCCAAAGGCAGTAGCCACCACTGTCTTTTGAACTGCTTTTTGTCACCCTGGGATAGGAGCAATCAGGAGGACATCTCATTCCCTAGAAAGGAGTTGATACAGTCTGTCACACAAAACTCCCTGAGGGGCACCTGGCTTTCTCCTTTCCACCGTCTACTCACTTCCATCCATTTTCCAACAACCACCCCTCCTTGCTTACCACTTCCCTACAACAAGGTGCAGAACAACCTACATTTGAATGCCCTGTCTGCCCCTACTAGCCCTGTGCCCTTTGACAAGGTGCTTACTCTCTTCAAGCTTTAGGTTCCTTCTCTGCAATGAAGACAGTAATTGCTCTCTGTCATCGGATTATAACCGGAATAGAGGCCATGCATGTAAAGTGCTTTGCAGAACGCCAGGCATTTAGTAAGCATTCAATAAATGTTAGCTATTATTGAGAAAGATTATGTCAGAGACCATTCATTCTTTCCAGAATATATTTTCATGCTAGACCCTGGGGATCCTCTAGGAGCTGCGGATGCAGCAGCAAACAAGTAAATGTCCCTCCTCCTATAGGTGTTGGATAAGTAACAGTCATTTAATCTCCTATCAAGTAAGTATACAATTTGTCCTTAAAAAGCTTTTAGAGCACATACAGTAAAATACAATTCAGTTTTCAAAATCTGAAGTTTCAAAATTATAGACATTCCTGGAATGGATCATGTGGGTCGATACATATAAATGTGGGTGCATATAAATTCTATTTTTTTTATTTCAGAATATTAAGGGGGTACAAATGTTTAGGTTATATATATTGCCTTTTCCCCATCCTATAAATTCTTAATAAATGTTAGTTTATATTAATATTAGGATCTCATGATGATCTCTATCAATATTTTATTTTAAAATGCCTTGCTTCTCCAGTTATTTTAAGTTGTTCGACGAGAAGTCCTGTAATACATTTCATAAAACCTCTTAACACCTATAACATATTTTCCCTATGAGCTAAGTATTAGGAGATTCACAAGTACTTGCTTTATGAATGTATGAATGAATGAATGAATGAATATGCAGCAAGCACTAAAGTTTGCTGTTGTCCTAACTATTCTCTCTCACCTACACTAGCCCCCAACACACATACACAAACAGCTACTCATAATTATGCAAAAAAGGGATTCTCCCTAATATTAAACATAAATTTCATAGTCCACACAATGTTGAAATAAAATTTAGTATGCAAAAGTCAGCTTTTGTAAGAAGCTTTTACAGCATGCAACTGTCCTATGTAATAAGAAAAACTATCTTTTATTCTCCTGGCTGCCTTAAATCATTGTGTTATTATAACTTTATATATCAGAATTCTTACATCTCCCTTTCGAAAAGTCTTTCATGCTCAGAGTTCCTATACATTCATAGTAGGCCTTTATTTATATAGAGCCAAGAGTTCCAAGTAAATGAGAGAAAATAAATCTACAACCAAATAAACAAAAATGTTGGCTTTATCACTAGTTTTAACTTTTCATTGTTGCTTAAAAGCAACAAAAAAAGTTTTTGGTCAGAGCTGCTCAAGATAGAGTCTGGAGATGACCAAACACAGGGGATAAAAGGGGATATAGGAAAAGAAAGAAATCCAAGGGGAAGAAGTTATTAGAGAAGAGGAAGAATATATAATAGACAGCCTCTTAGAACCCTGCTTTATTGGAAAAACAGGCATGAACAGTAAAGTGACCTGGACATAGAAGAATTCTTGCATGAGAAAGCTCAGAGGAACAGCACCATCTTTATACACGCTCATTTGCTCACTATCTGTGATAAGCAACTTCAGTGGCTACTGTTCCTATTTTTTCACTCTTTCTTCCCCTTAAATAGGCATTGGCCCTGCTTAGGAGGAGTATCATGAACACTCAGCTACAGTCAGGGGCACAAAGCTTCTCAGGTTTCTCCTTGAGGACCAGGGTCCCCAAGAATGGCAGTCCCCCAGGCAGGAAGCTGGCAAGAGCACAAAAGCCTTGAGGCCCATAAGTGGCCGTTCGCAGACATTCTGTAAGTGACAATCTCCCTGACACATCTTCTTGGTTCAATTAGGTTATATGAAAGTTTTTAAAATAAAATAGACATGTACTAGAATATAAATTACCTAAATTCTGGACTTTTTATAAGCATTACTCAGAGGAGGTTATAGAGATTACGTACATGTGTAGATGCATGAGGTTGAAACCAGCCTCACCAATTCCGTGGGTGGTAGAGAGAATCTTTGCTCCTTTACAACCCCATGGACTCAGCCTTTCCCCCTCCTCTTGGTGAGTGGAACATTAGTGGTAGGGTGGGGGGTGTTTAAGGCAGTCATCTGGGCACAGACTTATTTTATATAGGTTCTTATAGATGTTGTTTCAGAATGTTTGCAAGCTTTGAAACCTGAAGCTGGATAGAGTTTTACTTTGGAGGTACATTTTATGAAAAATGTGTTCTAAGTCTACTTCCTGAGTACATGGTGAACTCTCTACTGGGTGGAGGGCTTCAGAGAGGCAGTTCAGTCACCCAGGTTCTTTTGCGGCTAGCTGCACGTCTCTGAGCATAACTCTTAACCATAAGGAGCATCATTGCCTCCTGAGTCGGAACTAGATCAGCAATTCTCAAACTGTGGTGTATCTGGGGGTGTTTGAAAATGAAGATTCATGGGCCACAGATCCAGAGACTCTTAGTAGGTCTAAAAAGGATTCAGAAATCTACATTTTTAAAGAGCACGCCCTGTGGACCACACTTTGAGAAACACTGTACTAATTGATTTAGAAGATCCCTTCCAGCACTAACATTCTGTGCATAGGTCCTTTCTTTAGCAACCAGTCTTGGACAGCCTGGTACTCCCTCGATGTCTGTCCACCCTGTGGTAATGATGGCACCAACCACAGGGAGTAGACAGGGATCAACATCCATACTGGGTGACACAGAGAAGACAAGAGACTTGATTGGGTGATTGTTCTTTCTCTGGGGGAAACACTAACATCCTTGTCTCTGATGCCCAGGTGACAGGTGGAGTCTGGAATTTCAGCCGCATTTGCTGTGATGTTTTTGTCACCCTGGATGTCATGATGTGTACGGCCAGCATCCTGAACCTCTGTGCCATCAGCATAGACAGGTAGGGCTGAGATTCCCCTTCCAGGATTGGGAGAGAGGTGGCCCAAAAGCCAAGTGGGGGAGGGAAAAACTTTGCATTTGAGGACACTGGGGTCCCTTCCAAGTAGAACTTGACACTGTGACATTTTCTTTCCTCTCTTTTTCTTTTAAGTTATGGCATGCAGGTGAGAAGAAAGCCCTATGACAGGAGAGAAATAGTTACCTTATAAGCATTTTTTGTCTTTCTTCTCCAGCCCCCTAGAAAGGATTCTGGTTTTGCTTTTCCACCATCCTTTGGGGCTTTTGTGATTCCTAATAGAAAGGAAAGGAGGAGAAGGACAAAAGGGGAGCTGACTTGGGTTGGTAGGAAATTCTGTTGTTTTCTTTGTTTGTTTTTGGTGAAGGGAGGGAGGGAGGGTGGGAAGGTAGGGGAGGAAGAAAGGAAAAGAGAAAGAGGTAAGCAGAGTGCATTTTGAGGGAAGGAGAGAGGAGAAAAGTGTGGGAGAAAGGCAATTTTAGAAAGCATGGCTACGATCTATATAGTTCCCTCATAGAGTTTAAGAAAAGCAAGTAAAAAATGATAGGTTTTTTAAAATTGCTTTTTGTTTGCCAGAATTTCTGGATTTCTGTGATTTTGACACCATTCTGTATGTGTTCCACCTGAGTAACATCCCTTCCTATCCCTACGAGTACCTGAATTCACTGCCCTTGCCCTGGGCGCCTCTGTTCCTCCTTTTGTCCTCCTCTGCTCTTTCCCCTCACCCTGCACAGGCCTTGCATTCCCCGGGCTCACATAAGACACTGCCAGGCCCACTGAGAGCCCTGGGGAAAGGAGGCCACTTCCAAGCCTGTGGCCTCTGGCATTGGTCAAGAGCCTCCAACCTTCCTTCTCTGAGTCCTGTCCCTCCTCTCTCACCTTCCACCCCTTTTCTTTCTCCCAATAATATCATCTACTCATTCCATAGTTCCAACAGGTGACCCCAAATAAGATCTGCCATTAATTGAAAATTGACCACATTGTGCTAAGCTTTAATAGGCATTAACTCATTTCATCTTCACAACCATTCTTGGGTACTATTATTATACACTATTATTATCACATTTACAGCTTCTTGGGGTAATTAAGGAATTTGCCAAAGTCACACAGCTAATATGGGGTCATGCCAGGATTTGAATCCATGTCTATTTGACTCCAAGTCAATAACCTTAAGCTTTGTACTAACTTCCCCAAATCTCCAGCTACACCTCTGCCTTCTCCTCAGATCACATGACTGCCTGAGTTGCCCATTGGCTCCTATGACGCCAAATGCTAAAAACCAGATCATTAAAGCACCAACCCATCTTGACTTGACGATCTCTTATTGACACCATCTTTCTCCTGGAATCTTGGGTTTTGTTGGACTCTTCTCTCTTCCTAATCTCTCACACTCGAGCAGTCGATGTTTATAGATGCTATTTTTGTAATTTCTTCACATTTGCCCCTACTCTTCCTTTCTTGCTGCCCCCTACTTAGTTTAGGCTCCTGTGACTTCTCACCTGAAATTCTGCCCCTTCCTTCTCACTGGGCCTCATACCACTATCGGAATTATTCCCCCAGAAGTAAAGCCCTAATGTCTACTGCCCTTCGCCAAACCCTTCAGTGTCTCCATAGCGTACAGAATAAAAGTTAGAATTACCTCCACGACCTGGTGTTCCAAGTTGTCCACAATATAGCCTCAACCTACCTTCTCAATCTCATCCCTTTCTGGGATGCCCTATATTCTTCTTATGCTCCAAGATCTATCACAATGGACCTCTTTTCCACAAAGCCCTTCCAAATGCCTACAATTTGATTCAGTCACCCCTGAACCCTCAAAAAGCTTTCTTTGCAACTATGTTGTGGCATCTGCAGCCTTTTCTAGAGGTCCTAGCGCATGTCCTCCCCACACGGCCCAGCATGGCATTCTCTAGAGCGACAGCCCTAAACTGCCTCTCATGCTGAAATGGGAATTTTGAACCAAAAGAACTAAAGAATGAACATGAAAACCCTTTCCTATGGTGATCTGCAAACCACCCAGCCAACTAGATGGTTTTTTATTTCTATCACTTGGTTGGCTATCCAACTGAGAGGAAAATTAAAGAACATGTCCATAATTCTGCAAATAATACCATTAAAAAGCATGTTTAAAAATAGAGGGACACGGTTGCATAATTCTGTAAATATACCCAAAAAACCCATGGAATTGTACACTTTAAATGGGTGGGCTGTGTGGTGTGTGAATTGTATTTCAATAAAGCTGTTAAAAAATGAGAAGATAGGGACTTTATAATATTTTTTCTCTGACATCTAAGTCTTTTGTGTAATTTCTGGACATTTAGTACATGTTTTCAGGACTATGTTATTTTTTTGTTGTTTTATTTTGTTTTTGAGACAGAGTCTCACTCTGTTGCCTGGGCTAGAGTGCTGTGGCGTCAGCCTAGCTCACAGCAACTTCAAACTCCTGGGATCAAGCAATCCTTCTGCCTCAGCCTCCCGAGTAGCTGGGACTACAGGCATGTGCCACTATGCCTGGCGAATTTTTTCTGTTATTAGTAGAGGTGGGGTCTTGCTCTTGCTCAGGCCAGTCTCGAACTCCTGAGCTCAAGCTATACTCCCACCTCAGCCTCCCAGAGTGCTAGGATGACGGGCGTGAGCCATGGTGCCCAGCCTCAGGACTATGTTATTTACAGAAGTACTGACTGCAGGCAGCTGGTTTGCTTCATCATTGCCTCCACCACCTGAAACTCTCATACCAGACCTAGCCCCTTAGCACCTGTGAATCTCCCTGCTGTGCCTATTACAGAGCCTTGAGCAAAGAGCATGAAACTGAATTGTGTTCCCTGCCTGAGGGTAGCCCATGTTCATACCATAAATAGGCACTTTCAGAAAGGACATGAGAGAATCAGTTAGCCTTGGGAGGAGAAGGAAGAGCAGTATAAAGAGAGCATCTAGGGGCCAGGCGCGGTGGCTCACGCCTATAATCCTAGCACTCTGGGAGGCAGAGGCGGGTGGATCGCTCAAGGTCAGGAGTTCGAAACCAGCCTGAGCAAGAGTGAGACCCCCGTCTCTACTAAAAAAAAAATAGAAAGAAAAGTAATTGGCCAACTAAAAAATATACAGAAAAAATTAGCCGGGCATGGTGGCGCTTGCCTGTAGTCCCAGCTACTTGGGAGGCTGAAGCAGGAGGATTGCTTGAGCCCAGGAGTCTGAGGTTGCTGTGAGCCAGGCTGATGCCACGGCACTCTAGCTGGGGCAACAGAGTGAGACTCTGCCTAAAAACAACAACAACAAAAAAAAAAAACGAGAGAGCATCTAGGGGAGGGCCTAGGACAGCCACCTCCCAGCCCTCCTAATTCCTGACCCTCCTCTCTACCCTCTCAAGAACGTGCCTATACACTCCACCCACACACATTCACACACGCAAGGTCGTGCAGGTTGTGCCCTGAACACTGGTGTAGGAAAGAAATTCAGCCAGCACTTCCTTTGCCAAGCTTTGAGTCAGCCAAAGAGGGTGCCTTTTTGCAATTCGCCAGCCAGGAGTGGGCGCCTTTATCTAATTTACACAAGAGCATCATTTAGTTGGCAGCAGCCATGCTTAACACCCACTTCTGTGTTAACCACATAAAACACAACCAACAAGAATAAATCTTGAATTGGCTCTGTCCTGTATAGGAAAACTCCAAGAATGCACAGCAGTCACCTACCTGAAATCTGAAGGCACTAGCCATGCCTTAGATCCCCATGGAGAAAGAGGCTCCCTTCTTGGCTTGTATTTCCATATGGCCCAATCAGTCCCCACCAAGCCTCAAAATGGAACCTCCTCCTATTCTAGAAATGAAAATAGGCCTTGGAAAAGCTGTCTCCATTATCCTTCACAGCAGTTTGCCATACACAGCATTAAATTCTGTTCATCTGATGACAAATAGCCGGTCAATTCATTAAAAATGCAGTCATTCACGCAGGCTTTTGGTCTTTGCATAATGCCAGTCACCAGTCTGACAAACTTAACCAAATGGATTCAGTATTTTTCGGTCATGAAGCCCTGATCTGTAATAACAGGGTGGAAAGAGAGAGGAAAGAAAAGGAAATGATAAAAGGGTTTTTGAAAGCAAGTAACACTATTGTCATTAGATTTTTAGGCATAGCTCTGGGATGCTTGGATTAATGCTTCCTTTTCTTTTTAAAAAATCACAGTGAGAAGTGTTCTGAGCACAATCCCCTAGCCCCTTGGCTCCTTGCCTCCCCAGGGGGCCAGCCCCCTCCCACACCATCTTGCATCCGGGGTCAGAACTAACTCAGGGAGAGGGTTGAGAATGTGTCAGAAGAGGAGGACAAGACCAAGTGTTGAGAATTAGAGTCCTCTGAGAGAAGCCCGGGAATAATGCAGCCAAATTCATTCACCAGGGAGTTCTTTAAGTGGCTCTCAAATGGCACCCATCACACAGGCGAGCCTCTGCCTCTGTGCAGCGAGCACAATAGGTACCAGATGAGTCACAGGCACCTTGGATTTTTAGTTTGCATCTAAATAAGCACTTTATATTTGCAAAGGGCTTTCCAGTCATTTGCAAAAAGCTTTCTCCTTCAACAACTCCACGAGGGGAGTCCACAGAACTAAAGATTTATTGAGCTCCCTGTCTGACCAAATAAAAGGTGGTGAAAAGCAGCCCTCACGGAGCTCTGGGGCTCATTAAACCCAGGCAGGGAGTAGAGTCAGGCCCTCCCGCCCAGGCGGGCCTCTTTCCTCCCCACTACCAAGCTTCCCAAAGAGGCACCTTCATCAGTTCCCACACACACACATCTCCCAGCCTGGGACAGGGCTCCCAGGTTGAATTCTGCAGGGAACTGAGACCTTCAGTAGAGTGACCAGCCACACAGGCCCTGCGCACAGACTTGGGAGTCAGAAGCAGCATCACAGGCATCATAGTTAACTCTCTTGAGCAGAAATGTTAAATGCCTGCGCAGGGTCCTGCAGCCTCTTAGTACAGGTTTGGGACTAGAAACTGAGTCTCCAGACTCCCCCCTAGTACTCCATCTATTATGAGATGAGGCTCTTTCATTGGTGGAGGTGGGGATGGGCACTTCTATAGTTGCAATTCCCTTGGACTAAATGAGGCACGTTTCCTATGTCTTCAACGCCCTGGCTACCTCTGTGCTAATCCTAACTTACATGAGTCTAGAAGCAACAACAACAATAAAAACAGCCACCATTTATTTAGCATGTTCTATGCACCAGGCACTAAGAGCTTTTCATTCATTATTGCCAACCCTCACAACAACATAGCAAGATGGGTATATTATCCCCACATTACAAATAAAGATTCTGAGGCTAGAGCATGTAGGTAAGCTTGCCAAGATCACACAGCTAGCGCAAGAGTAAGAATTCTGTCAGGCTCTTTCTGCTACAGCACGCTGCCCCTCTCAGAGCTGCTGAGCTGCAAGCCATGCTCTGGGTCCCCTAGCTGTGGAGTCACACTCCAGGCTCTACAGTTAATAGCAATATGACCTTGGGCAAGTAAATTAACCTCTCAGGGCCTCAGTTCTCTTAACTGTTTAGTGGTGATAATAGTAACTACCTCAAAGGATTGTTAGGGGGATTAAATTAAATTAATATTTTTAAAGCACTTCAAACAGTGCCTGGCACATAGAAAGTGCTATACACTTGTTTGTTGGAGAAATTTTAAAATGTAATGTTCCCTAATAATCAGGAGTAGGAGAAAGACAACCATAAACTCACTGATACGAACAATCACTGATCCCTTGGGCTAGCACAGTAACAACAACAATAGTAATACTGTCACTGAGAAGTTTAATATGTACTAGGCATTGGGCTAAAAACAACAGCAACAAAAAACGTTACAGAGATAATCTCATTCAATATTCATAACAGTTCTTTCGGGCAGGAATAATTATCCCCATTGTACAGATGAGAAAACTGAGTCTCCGAAAAGACAAACCACGGGCCGCACATTTAAGTGGCAGAGGTGGGATTCAGACGCTTCTCAGTCCGTTTCTCAGGCCCGTGGACTTAACCACCATGCACAGTGCCAGTGTTCCGGTGAGTGGAGCAATCCACACCAGAAAGGTCCCAGAGACCAGTAACTCAAACGCATGGTGAGAGGGGTCCTGGCCTAGGGGCGACGCCACAGCTCGTGTAGTGTGTGGCTGGCCCTGGAGTACCCCCAGTGCAGCGGGTGACGTCCAGAGGCCGCCGGACAAGCCTACCTCTCCGTCCAAGCCCAGCCCGGCCCGCCCTCCGGGTGCTTTGGCGCGGCCCTCCCCTGCGGTGGGTCATCTGCAATCGCTCCGAGAGAAAACCGAGGGTAAGCACTGCGCCTGGGTGGGAATTCAGGGTCCCTGCAGGGCTCCAGGAACCGGGGAGGCCGGGCTTTCCCTCCCCACATCCCCACCGAGCCCGGAGAGCCCCCAGGTGAGCAATGAACTTCTCACCCCGGCGGAGCTGGCAGAGTTCTTGCTGCATTATGGTGCCCTCCGATGGCTAATTCCGGAACAGCCTCGGTGTCTCAGTCACCTACGGCAAGCTGGGGGCCTCGCTTATTCTAATAGTTTCATCGTGTTTTAAACGGAATTAGAAAAACATTTAATGTCACAGTGGCAAATTGTAGTCTTGACTCTCACTTCTCACCCAGGTTAACAAGAATCTTTGTCACAGAAATTTCCCCTAATACAGACTTTCTCAAACCTGTCTGACTGTACGATGCACTTACTTGTTAAAAATATATATCTCTGGGTTCCACTTCAGAAGCACTTAATCAAAATCTCCAGGGACGTGGCCTGGAAATTTGCATCTTAACACACACACCCCTCCCATACCCGGCAACTAACAGAATCAAACTGGGAAAACTCACTTCTGGGCACCCACAGAGCTCCCAAGTACAAACCACCCTTGCTGAGCCAACTTTCCTGAAGAAGCCCTTGTGCCCCCCAAGGCCTCAGAGACTTGTTCATGCCCTTGAGAAGGAGAAGGAGCGGGGCACTCAGAAGAGACAGTGACCTCGGAGGTGGGCGACCTGGCTCTGCCACAGTCTGCTGTGAGGCTTTGTTCACTGTTAGCCTGTGTCTCTGATTCCTCCTTGATAAAATGGAGCCAGGGTTCCCTGCACTCACAGCCTCATTGAATTAATGGAGCCTTCAAGGAGTGGCTGAACATTAAAGCATGTTTGGGAAAGTATGCGACTCCCAGTGGTGTGCGAAGCCAGCTCATAATGGGGCTAGCATGATCTGATTGGCAAAATTTAAGGAATTTTTTCAAACCAGTTATTAAAGCTTTGGTGGTAGCTTAAAATGGGCATCAGTGGGAGTAATTACACCATGGAAATTGGCAAATATTACAAATTAGGGCTTTTTTCACCTGGAGAGCCACTTGTTAGCCATTTACCAGCACACTGGTGAGTGCATGGGGGAGTCAGGCTCTTTTACATCAAAGGACATTATGTAAATGGAAGATCTTGGCCCAACTGCAGGTCTGGGCAGGAGGAAGTGGGTCACAGCTTTCCTACTCCTACGCTCAACTAACTGTAGCAGCAGCAGGACTCAGGGCTCAGTCCTCGTCCAAGGTCCTCTGGGTCACCACTAAAAGCAAGGACTCAGGGCTCAGGACTTCTACCTCTCCCTCTTGAGAAAGAAGCTACCTTTGTCACATCATGGTGTCAAGGCAAAGTCCTGCAGAGTTTACATTCATCTCAGAACTCACAGCTGACTTTAAGCTGCTCTTTGGGAATACAAAGGTTAACACCCTAAAACCAGATGCACAAGAGGCAGATTTGGGCAGTGCCAGCACACATGAGTTGGACACACCCAGGAAGAGCATCAGGGAGCAGTGCCCCACACCCTCTAGCCCAGCATCTGGCTTTCCTTTCCTCAGCCCCAAGTCTCGAGGTGCACGAGACAGGTGAAGGAGGCTCCTGCTCTAATCTGGCCTTTAGGTTCACTGGAACTGAGAAGGGAAAAAAAATGAGCCATATGTAGATCCAGCTATATACCTCAGATCCCTTGAGACTGTCTACAATTAAAACTGTCCTCTTATGGGGAAGGAGGCCTTCATGACCCATGAAGCAATCAATCAACAGCTTCTTACTACTCACCTTGTGCAAGGACCTCAGAATTACCAAAGCTATAAGATGATTTGAGCCATCAAGTAATGTAAATCATGTGAGGGCTATCTCTCTCCAGCCATGAGGCAAATTCAGTAATGAGTCAAGACAACTGTATGAAGGAGGACAATATAATTGATTCACATAGACGTGTTATGCATTCAGAGTCAGAGATCTCTGTAAAATGGAAAGGACTGGGAAGATTGCTGGAGAGTTAATCTGGGGTTAAGGGAGGGTGAGATTGAATTACCCAGGGAGGGAGAAGGAATGATGGTTTGAACAAAGACACCACCAGTCTCTGAATATTGAGGAATACCCATCACCAGCCATATGTAGATCCAGTTTGGCTGGAGCTATAAGTGTCAGGAACCAATGGGAGGTCAAGTTGGCAAGGAAGATTAAGCTTGGCCTGTGGGTGAAAGAAGAGTCATTGAAAGTATATTCATTTTCTATAGCTATGGAACAATTACCACACATTTAGAGGCTTAAACTATACCTATTTTTTTTTTATCTCACAGTTTCTGGAAGTCAGAACTCTGTGCACAGTATAAGTAGGTTCTCTACTCAGAGTCTCACAAGGCTAAAAGCAAGATGTAGGCTGGGCTGTGTTCTCATCTGGAGCCTGGGGTCCTCTTCCAAACTCATTCAGGTTGTTGGTAGAATTCAGTTCCTTGCAGTTGTAGGACTGAGGTCCCCACTTCCTTGCTGGCTGTCAGACAGGGCGGTTCTCAGCTCCTGTAGGGTCTTTTGCTATCCCTGCCAAATGACCCTTTCCGAAACATAGCAGTTTGCTCCTTCAAAGCCAGCAGGAAATTTCTCATGCTTTGAACCTCTGAATTCAGAAAGAACCAGTCCCTTTTAAAGGGCTCACCTGATTAGGTCAGGCCCACCTAGGATAATCTCCCTTTTAATTAACTCAAGGTCAGCTGGTGGGTAATCTAATCACAAGAATGCTATTACATCATATTCACAGGTTCTGCCCTGGCTGATTATACAGGGCAGAAATCTTAGAATTCAGCCTATCTTAGACAGTTTTCAGCCGGGAAGGTGAGGAGGCATGATAAACTCTATTTTTGGAACTGGCAGCTAGAGACCAGTTAGGAGACTGCAGCCATCACAGAAGTCAGGTAGTAGGAAAGGCATGGGTGGGTCAATGGGTAAGTTTCCAGGACCTGTGATTTTTCTGCCTGGAATGGTCCTCCCCCTCCTCACCTCATGGCTGGCCCCTCTCATACACTCACCTCCTGCCTGCTGTGTGTTGGTTTGACCCTTCTTTGCCTCCTTCCTTGTTCTCTAACACATCATCCAGCTTCTTTCTTTCGTGGGCTCTTCATTTTATGCTAACATATTTGTTTTCTTTTTTATTGTTCATCTACTCCTCTCAACTTCAAGTTTAATGAGGACAGGGACGATGCCCCTTTTGCACATCTCTAACCAGAATAAGGTCTGGAATATATATATGGCATATATATATTCAGAGAGAGAGACTCAATAAATATTGAATGAAAGATTAAATGAATGAGTGAGCAACTGGAATGAAAGGGTCAAGGGAGAGTCCAAAGCTCTGAGTACTGGGTCAGGATGTCCTAAAGACAGGCAGAAAATGGAACCAGATTAAGCGGTATGGGAAGCTGGGGAGATCTGTTTTAGACACCTCGAGTTTGAGATGACTATGGAACAATTGTTCAGGTAAGTCCTACAAGCGGCTGGAAATATGTGTGAGGAGATGCCACAGAAAATACAACAATGTCCAACAAGAATAAGGAGTTGGGCTTTGACCATGTAAAAGCATGAAAACTGGATTTTAAAATAAGCCTCCATTGGTTATTACTCATCTCTATTTTTGATACCTCTACTACTTGCAGGAGCTGTTGCTATGGGGTTAGAATTTATATAAGGATACGAGCAGGGAGTAAACATCCACTCTGGACACAGTCTAGCACTGTCTGAAAAATTGTGGGAGAAAGTAAAGGCACACCCTCCACTCTTCATTTTATACTAACATATTTGTTTTCTTTTTTATTGTTCATCCACTCCTCTCAACTCCAAGCTTAATGAGGACAGGGACAATACCCTTTTTGCACATCTCTATCCAGAGTAGGGTCCAGAGTCTTCCAAGTGGAGGGTATGTGGCTGCAAGGCTGATATCCTGGGCAATCACGCAGGACTGGTAAAGAAGTTCTCCCAAACCAGTCTTGCTGTGTTAACTTTTTTATTCCTCCTTTTCTCTGCTCATCTTCCTCAATGAGTTCCTCTGTCTTATCTAAACCTTTCTACTATTTTTCCTCAAACACTCTTTTCTCTCTTTCTCCAACTAAATTATTCTTCTCCGGACATATGTATCAATGTGATTATTTCTCTAGTAACTTCTTTCAACTTGTCTTTTGAACAGTTCCCCATCCCGTCTCAGCATGCTGTCCTCCTTCCCCTTCTTTCTACAGGTACACTGCGGTGGTCATGCCGGTGCACTACCAGAATGGTACGGGACGGAGCTCCTGTCGGCGCGTGGCCCTCATGATTACGGCCGTCTGGGTGCTGGCCTTTGCCGTGTCCTGCCCTCTCCTCTTCGGCCTCAACACCACAGGTAACATCGATAGCTTTACTCCCAGCACCCATATGCTTCACAGCACACCTGAGCGGCTATGAGTGGTGCTCAACCCTGAAATTCCTGACCCTGGGTCAGTGTACTTGGTAATCAAATGAGAATGCCCCAGACTGCAAAGCTTTGGCCTTTGTTGGTTATAAATAAAATATAAAGTGAAACCTCGTCAATTATTGGCACGGGGGTAAAGTTCTGCCCCAATTCATGAAAAGTCTGGCTCATCACTATTTTGAAATAAATGTCATTGTACTCATTTGAAGAATGTACCAGTTAAAAAACCAAGCTATATTAATAATTCAGGTGAGGTTTGCTAATGAAAAGATAATTTGTAACAGACCTATAATGCAAAATAATATATCATAAAAGTCCTGTTGTAGGATATATATTATATTTCTGGCTTTTTACTCAATAAGAATAATTTCTAACATTGGGAACTAGTATAGATTCTCAAATTATGAGAGGTATATTTTTATTTTTAATATACAAAAATCTGGGTATGATGTGTGGCACATGATACATTACTGGAGAGATGGACAGATAGATGGGTGGATGGATGAACAATATGTACATCTGAGATGTTTGGAATTTTAAGCAAATGACACCAACCCAAATTTACACCTCATATGGATCAATGCCCTTCGTGGCTGTACCACGTCCATCTTTCATCCTCAGGAATTTCACGTGTTGAATGAAAGCTATTAACACACATAGTAACGTGATGGGTATTGACGATATACTGAGTGTTTGCTAAGAGAAAACTGATTGACTAATGTTCTAGTATTCATCTGGATTTCTTATTTTGTGCACTTGGATTGGTTCATTCAATTCTTATGTTCTAGGTTTGTGAATTTCTGGTATATATGTACTAGTCATGTGCTTATATGTATGCACATTACATGTAAACACAGGCAAATCCTAACTTATAAGTAATCTTCCAAGTGTCATTTGCTGGATAATGATTTGGGAAGACAGAAAAACACTCTGGAGTCAGAAAAACCTAGCTTCAAACTCAAAATTCAAGCTTTAAACTTCTGCTACTTAACAGCTTTGTCTCCTTAAACAGGTTACTTAACTTTTGTGAGTTCAGTTTCCTTGTTGGTAAATTTGGGATAATAATACAGTGGAGCATAAACATGAGCAGATTCAAATATGTAGATTCAGTCTATATATAGTTATAATAGGAGTTTTCAATATTTATTTTATATATGGCCCCCTGCAAATAAGCCAAAGAACTTTATCTCTAAAATTACATATTCCATATGACTTCTATAATATATGACATTACTATGTATATTACAATCTTATTACTGTTCAGGCTTATAATAATAAGACCATGTATATCTTTATATATAATTCAGGAGATTTTCAAAACAAATTTTGGGTCTATATAATTTTCTCTTTATTCATTGACTTTAGAATCTAATCCTACATATGATATAACTCTATTCTATTTCCTTCATAGAGACTTTTTCACAATTAAATGAGCATTAAATTGGGATAACATATGTAAACATGCCAAGCACATACCACCTACTCAAGGTCAGGCTTGTTTCTCTGACACATTAAATCTAACCAGCCAAATTATCCACAAATATTTGCCTGGTTAAGCCAGGGTGTTCCTAAAATATGATGTTATCTATCATCTTTGCATTACTCTTTACCATTCGTTTCTTTGTTATTTTAACTGAATGACACTTTATGCACTTGTCACATGTGCACATACACACTTTGCACATCACAAAACAACATCCCCCACCATGGTTATAGAGGTTGACCCTGTGACACTAAAATGCCCTTTTTGGTGAGTGTTCAATATGCTTTATGGATTACCCTGATAACTAAGTCACCTTCTGTAACTTTGTTTCTATATGAAAATATATTCTTTGCTGGAATTTGTAGTGTGGGAAACTCACTGCCACTACTAGACCAAGGCACTGCTCACCTCCCAGCCTGCAGCCAATCCCCACGTTCAGTGCTTGCTGGGTTGAGCATGGTTCCTGTTACTCATTCTTGGTAGGGGCGTCTCACTCTCACAGACACACATGCCTTGGAAACAGTTGAAACAGTCTCAAAATCTGACACTAGACAGAGTTCTCAGTTAATGTCAACATCTAAAGTGAAGAAGAATGATGAGCATTGTTTTTGCCACCAGTGAGATCATTATTGTTCCAAAAACGAAACTCAGGAAAATCTTTCCAAAAGGATTTTCAAATACAGTATTGAGAAGGTTATAATAAAAGGCCTGTGACTTCGCATGTGAGCGCTCGCTTCACTCTCATCTCTCACAATCTCTCTTTTACTTTTAAGTTTATTAATAGCACAGTAGTAAGCCCTCCAATTATCCATATATTGTGTCAAAGTGTCAGATTCCATCATTAGAGCCCAGCAGATACTAGCTGGTGTCATTGTTATTATTTATTAGAAACGTTTTCTGTGCCTCAAAATTTAACAACAAGTCTGCTCCATAGAAGATCCGAACAGTAGTAATTCTACTGATGGTCGTACAGGAGACCTGTCACCTCTTCCTAAAATACAATTCAGGGAATTAGTGAACGGAACTCAAGACAGGGAAGCCCAGCTGTCCTCCTCTGCCTCAATCTGACCTTCATGATACAGCTTCATTATCTTGAAAGATGTGGATTCCTCCAGCAACTCTCCCATCGATACGGAACTTCCTAAGTTCATGCAAAAGCCCAATATGAATTACTTCTCTCAGTCATTTTTCCTACTTCTGTGGGAAGTCAAGGTGGAAGGGGCAGGAGACTTCCTGCCTGGAAGGGGCAGCTGGACTTCCACTAGGACGTACAACACAAAAAAACAACTTCCTGGCCCAGCTCTTCTTTCAGTGCCATGGGCTGCCACATGCGATTGTGAATTATTAGAGATCATAAGATAGAGAAATGTTCAGTCTCTTCCAACTTGGAGTTGCCCCTGTTCTCTGAGAAAAGGGCAACATAAGGGAGGGTCTTGGGTCAGAGAGTCCCAGGGCTGCCCCCGGTCCCAGCAGAGGCCCAGTGGTCTGGCCAAATATCACTTCATCAACAGCCCTTAACAACAGCAGAGCATGGTGTGTGGGTGCTAGAGGACACCCTAAAGATCCCTGAATAAGTAGACCGATCTTTTCATTTCACAGATAAGAAAAATAACTAGTATTTAAATTTCTGCTAAATCAGATAGCTATTGTGTTATAAAAAAAATCTAGAATGAATAAGCTGGTGACAAAGACACCTTCAAGGGAAAAAACTCAAAGTTAAGAAAATCCTATCAGCTGGCTTGATTTTCCTTTGATAAAAGGAAATCGAGGGGTGCTATTTGTTTGATTTTTAACAATAGAACACCTCACCTGGCTGTTGGAGCACTGGAGCCCAGAGCACTGGAGGACAGGAGCTTGGTTACTCAAAAAGTTAAAAGAATAATCGATTCATCCTAAAATCAGATTCATGAGCATCTCCTACCTTTGGAATCAAGTTGAGGTCAAATTTTTCAATGAGTTTGAAATTCATGAATCTTTCAATTAAACCTGCTTTGGCCATGCTATTCACATCACCATGGGTCTCAAGCTCCCAAGATAGCCCACAAAAGCCTCTTGGACCCCTTAGTAGAACTATTTAGTGTTTTCATCACCCAGCACAGTGCTTTGAATGTAGGAGGTGCTCTGTAAAGGTTTCTTGAATAAGTAGATGAATTGAATCTTCATTATCATCCTTTCCTCCTTAAATGTTGAGATTAGTTGGGATAAGCATCTCTAATCTCCGAAAATGAGGAGTAACCTCCCCACCCCCACCCAGCTTTCCACAGTAGTCTCCAGCCAGTGAGTGCTTCTGTGGTTGCATAAAATGCTCATTTGTATATTTTCCTTATTTATTCATCGTTGATGTATTCACTGAATAACTGTGGTGCTAACAGCACAGTACCATTTCATTTAAATCATCTCAGCAAGGTATCTTGTCTCCTAGGAAAGCTTTAGCTTCTGGGGGGGCTCACTGTCCCCACCGCCTCTTCTCAGCACTCAGCAGAGAAGCTTTCAGAAGGGCTGCTGTGTGGTGCATCCCTCTGCCCTGCCCACAAGACACACACCCAGGCCAGGCCCCACTCGCTGGCCACTGCCTCCAGTGTCACTCTGCCTGCTGTGCAGTCACGGGACCAAATAGCATGGGGAAATTCTGGGAGAGGCAGCAAAGCTCCATCGAAGGAAGGGCAGGGGTTTGCTTAGATAGGGGAGGAAGGAAAGGATGACAGTACAAATTCAGTGATTACATGGGAGGGCCTTTATTGATCGGGGACCCTGAAATAGCTATGTGCCCTCTCTTCCCTCTCTCTGTCATACATACACTTTCAACATTTTTAGTGGAAAAATAAATACTTGCACATGATAAAACATTCATAAGGTGTAATGAGAAACATGTACTTATTTGTAGATCTCCCTCGTACCCCAGATTGCTAGTTCCCCAACCCCCTCCCTAGAAGTAAACACTCATATTCTTCAAAGACAATGCTTGAAACAAGCAAGCACATGCGCACACACACACACATACATGCACATGCGTGTGTACGTGTTTCCATTTCTACACAAATACAAGCAGACTATACCCACTCCTGACTCTGGCCTTTTAAAAGAGGTAATTCCTATATAAAATTTGAAGGTCAGGCTCCAAGAACCCGGAGTAGGGTGGGGAAGGGTAGAGAGTTATGTAAAGGGACAAATGGGAAGTATCCAGTACACCAAGAGTGGCAACTGGATGGTTGGTGGGAACGTAGCCCTGCCGCCCTGCTGGCCTCTGCTCATAGGAAACATGCTGAGACTCCACCTCAATATACAAGGCATCTGAATCATGGTGACACACTGACAACAGGGGAGCTGATTTCAGAGGAGAGGCTGATCACTGCCCACATGGCTCCCTAGACATTCAGAAAGACCACAAGCTGCCACCCCACCCCTTCCTCAGCCCTACAGCCCCAGAATTCCAGAAGACACCAATTTGGTGATCACTACTTAGAGCCTTATGATCCATTTCCTAAAGGATGGTGACACAGGCTCTGGTAAGATGATATGAATCTTACCTCCTCCCCAGAAAACCGAGAATTTGGGGGAGTAGCTTGTAAAGATTCTGGTGGCAGTGTTGACATTAACTTGCCTCACTGAGCACTCTTTGTCTCCATTCTAGTTCTTAGCTGTTGCTCCCTTCCCTCCCCCACAAATATTGTTCACTATAAGTCTCATCCCAAATTTCTATTCCAAATGATACCCTCCCTCTTAAGTTTAAAAAAAAATCTGGTGAGGTAAATAATAAATAATAATAGTAAATAAATCATAATAGCTACCATTTATTCTCATTAATTCTCACAACCACTTTACAAGACAATATTTCTATCATTTGTTTACAGGAAATGAAACTGGGGCTTGGCATAGTTAAGTAACGTGCCCAAGATCACACAATTAATAAATGGCATCTCTGGGTCTCACACCTAGGGCTGCCTGGCTGCTACCAACCTCAGAAGACCAAGAGGCAGAATGAGGGGCCCAGGTAGCCACGGCCCTCTCCCCATGAGCTCACACCTGAGCTTTATTTTCCAAGGCCATATTTTGGGTTGGGGAATCCCCAACGCTTTATGAAGATTGGCAGGGTGTGCCAACATTTGTTGCTGACAATGATGGACAAAGCACAAATGTGCCATATCACCGTGGTAGAGGGAGTGGGAAAGTCAAAATTACAGAAAGAACATTGGTTTTGGGGTCAGACTGGCTGGATGAATGTATCGGTCAGGCTGTGCAGCCTTGGACCACCTACTGATGCTTTCTGAGCTTTAGTCTGCTCATCTGAGAATAGAGACAGTAATGGGATCTCTCTCACATGATGTTGCCGTAATGATTAAGTAAGAAAATGTGTGCAAAGCCCTTGGCACATCACCTGGCAGATATTGGTTTGTTTCCCTTTTCTCTTTCAAGATGGTGCAAGTTTCAGGCCCTATCCTGGGCATTGGAGGAATCTCAACATCTGCTAATGAAGAAGGCAAAGCTATAGGGACCTCCTAAGGAGGAGTGGCAGCAACATTTCAGGACACAAAGCAGAGACAGGGATGCTTCTGAATTCATATTCTCCATAGTGACTATATCCTTACCAGCCTGTTCCCACCCCACCCCTGGCCAGTGCTGGGGATTCCCTGAAAAATCCAATGCTTGTCCTATATTCAGCCACCGCCTGCTCTGCATCCCACATTCAAGACTGAAGACCTGGAATTCTCAGCAAAAGGATTGTTGGAGTGCAATGAAAGGAAGAAGCCAAAGAAGGCTGCATTCAAACAATCCTTTCATGCCTCCACACCAGCAGGGCCTTTTCTGGGGGCTGCATCCCTCCCGGGAGCCTCTGCCCTGTTGTTCTGAGACATTCCCCCAGCCTTCAGGCTGCATTCCTCTGGGTGACACCACATCATACGGAAAGGATCATCATCTATCTTGACCCTTTGCTCCTTCGAGAGCAGACACGGTGTCTTATTCATCTTTGCAGCCCCAGTGCAGTGCAGTGTCTGGCATATAATTGTTGGTAAATATTCTTTTTAAGTAAACTGTGAGAAACACAAAGACGAATTGGACCTCCTGCCCTCAAGAAGCTGACAGCATAGCTGGCATTGCACCCCCATCTCCGCCAGGAGGTGGAGACACATGTGTGGTATGGGGCCATGTTTTGTGCTCCCTGCTGAGCTCTAATACCTGCAAATGGCTTCACCTTCTCCCCCTCTCTGACCCACAGGGGACCCCAGCGTCTGCTCCATTTCCAACCCTGATTTTGTCATCTACTCTTCAGTGGTGTCCTTCTACTTGCCCTTCGGAGTAACTGTCCTTGTCTATGCCAGGATCTATGTGGTGTTGAGACAAAGGAGACGGAAACGGATCCTGACTCGACAGAACAGTCAGTGCATCAGTGTCAGGCCCAGCTTCCCTCAACAAGTAAGCACCCTGGAGGGGGCAGTGGGCAGACAGCACCCAACCCCTGACCTCCCAGCTTTGTGTCCAGCAGTGCACTGTTGTGCCCATTCTGCCTCATTGGAGACACAGATCTGACACCTACCTTCTAATCTGCTGGTACTGGCTGTGCTTTGAAGGTAGGAAAGCCAATCTCAAGAGTGCATTGATAGCCATCCCTAGAGCTCACCTTACTTGTCAAGATGATAGTTTCTGGGCTCGTTATTTTTTCCTTCAAAGTTTCTCATTTCCCTCCAATGGCCGGCAGTTCAAATGTCTCACAGGGTCTGAGGCTTTGTGCGGCAGTTGTACCTTGCACTTCTGGTTCCCAGAACTGACTTTTTGTTCAAATCGCTCATTCCAAGAATCATTGTGTTCCACCAAAACCCTTTGTCCTTCCTAGATCTGCCTCTGTGTCAAGGCACTGGCCAGCTTTGGGATGGGATGGGATGGTCACTTTATTGGGTCTTTCTAGCTTCTGAATAGGAATGTTGTTGCTTCTGCAATGATCTTCCAATTGCTTTGGCTTTCAATTCTGTTTACCCCAGTGCCTGGCACATAGTGTTATAGTTTGCCCACAATGTACTTGAAGCACGAATGGATGAATACTGATCACTTGCAGTCTACTAGGGAAGGAACATTGGGAATATTATACAGCCTCTGCCTTCGTGGATTTTAGACTGTAGACAAGCAAATACGGCACTCCTCTACGTAAAGTTAATGAACAGCCTAGAACTGAATGGGATGTTTGCCAAATGTGAGGTAAAGACAACTAAGCACCCTCATATGAAGTGCTGCCGAGGTTATAAGAAAAGAAAAAACCAATATGCTCAGGAAAGGGCTTCATAGAGTAAGAAATGAGTTTGATCTTGAAGGAAGATCCAACTTGAGTGTCTAGATCAATCTCTGATGGCATGAATGAAGGTCAGACTCTCAAAGTTGAAGCCCCAAGGCTTGGGTAGAACAAGACTACTGGTCCCTGTGAGATAGGCGGTCAGAACCCAAGGCCGAGGACATGAACACACTGCACTCAAAGCACTGTCGTGCTACATGGCTACATATGACATGGCCCAGCAATGTAGAGCTTAATCCATGACTGACTGTTTCTCCCTCAACCTCCCCTAGTCTTCCTGTCTGCGGCTGCACCCCATTCAGCAGTTTTCAATAAGGGCCAGATTTCCATCAGATGCCACAGGAAAAATGGTAAGTGAATCATGTCTCTGATCACAGGAAAAGAATAAGAGCCCTTTTCCCACAAAGTCAGCTTGTCTTGATTCCACTCCCACCCAAAAATGGAATCTAGCCCTGATTCCTATATATTTATCTATAATATACGACAGGATCTGAGATTCTGCCTTATTTAGGCTTCAGCATAGAATTCATCAAGCGGTACTGAGAACGCATTTAACTGTTGGGCTAGAACTCAGTGACTGGTGCCAGTGATTCTGGAATGTGGTGTGAAGATGCTATCCAGAGCCACCTGCACTGGAGGGAACAGGATGTCAGTGAAACACACATGGACAGAGCCAATAAAAGCAGAGAAAGGAGACTTTCAAGTGCCCTATTAACCACTGAATGTGGGGAAAATCAAGACAATCTCATGGTCAACTTGATGCTTGTCTTTCCAATTCAAGCCAGCCCTACCTTCTCCAGCTAGCAGAGTGCAGAACGGAGCCTGGTGGTGTTAGGTATAAGGCCAGTATTCCTCTCCCTGAACTCCCCATTAGGAATAAACTTCGAAAGCCCACAATGATAAAGGTCTGAGCCACAATCCCTCTCAGCATACTTGATTAACCACTTTTTACACAGGCCTGATGTAGCAGTTAGAGATCCTTGCTGTAAATGATAAAAGGTAGATAAGCAGCTTAACATTGCCTATGGCAGATGCAAGGTCTGAGGAGGGTCCAAGGCCTAAAGGAGGAAAAAAGAGGTTGGCAAACCATGAGGCTGGCAATGGCAGGAATGTGGAGAATTCGGTTCTGTACTGCCATCTGGGAGTGGAGGGCTCTGCCAGCCAGACCCAGAGGAATCCAGTGGTCCCTCATGCAGTCATGGAGGTAGCGATAAGGGTTTGCAGAGAGAGCAGAAAAATACACTCACATGTATATATTCTCAGAAGAATCACTTTCCTCCTATAGGACTGAATTTCCACGTCTGTAAAATGGAAACAGGGTGTGCTAAATCAGTGTTCTCAAATCTGAGATTGCATAGACACGCCCCAGTCCCCTAGTTTCAGAAATAAGGTTTAGAAGTTAAATATTGTCACTTTTAGAAGATCAATAGGTGTCAGTTTAATCATAATCTTGGCTATCATTCAGATAAAACAGAATATGCTTATATTAATTATTAGAAAATCCCATGAAAATGAAAACTAAAAATTTTTTAAAATATATTTCCCTAACTGGAGGTCATTATGTTAAAAAAGATAAGCCAGGCACAGAAAGGCAAATACCACATGTCCTCCCTCATATGTGGCAGCTAAAGAGTTGATCTCATAGAGGTAAAGAATAGAATGCTAGTTACCAGGGGTTGGGAGGGGAGGGGGGATGAAAAAAGGTTGGTTAATGGGTACACACATACAGTTAGAGGGAATGAGTTCTAGTGTTCGATAGCGCGGTAGGATGACTATAGATAAGAATTTATTGTATATTTCAAAATAGCTAGAAGATTTGAAATGTTCTCAACACAAAGAAATGATAAATATTTGATGTGATAGAAATTCCAATTATCCTGATTTGGTCATTACACATTCTATGCATGTATCAATATATCACATGAACCCCATAAATATGTACAATTATCAATAAAAATTGTTTTTTAAAAAGCAAAAAATATATATTCCCCTAGAATTCCTAAGAATACCTCTGTGGAGCACAGTTTTAAAAACACTAAATCACCTTGAAGACCACTTGCATTCATTCATTCAACAATGTTTCTAAGTGTGCACAACGTGTCAGCACTGTGTATCTGGAAGACTGTGATTCCTTGAGCTAAGGAGAGAGAAGTGAAGGGCTTTGGTTGCTGACACTGACTAACTTGAGGAAAAAAGGAATTTACTGGAGAGCTGTCAGGTAGCTCACAGATTCAAGGAGAAGGCTGAAAAGCAGCTTCAGAAGGTGCTATCCATGCCTATGGAATAATCTGGCTAGAGGACTTAGGACACTGGACATTGAATGGCACCACTGCTAGATGAATTCTGAAGTCTCCCTGCTTCACTAGTTCCAGTTCAGTCTCAGGTGTGAATCTCCAATTGTCTGGGCTTGGTTCACGACCCAGAGCTCTAGCTCCATTGAGGTGGGGGTGAGAAGTTATCAGCTAGCTTTTATGGCTTCAGTGATGGGAGTTGGGAAGTCAAGTCCTAATCAAGATTAACACAAGGGTCTGATTCCTCAAACACGGAGAGAAGTTCAGATATTGGACACACACACATCCTCCCCTACCCCAAATACCAGAAATATTCACATATCTTCAGTTTTCTACTCTCAGAAGCTACTCATCGCAAACCGACTTTTTCCTATTTCTTTTCTGTTTTTCAAATGAGGCTCAGAGATATTAAATTAACTTGGCCAAGGTTACATCTACTAAGTAGGAAAGCTGAGTTGAAAATCCTGGGTATTCTTTTTCTCTTTTAAAAACTTTCAGTTATGGAAATTTTCAAAAATAAAAAGTAGAAAGACAAATATAACAAACCCCTAGTCACCACCAGCCAGCTTCAGCAATTATCAACTCATGGCCAATCTGATTTCTCTACACTCCCACCTACGTTCACACAACCTCACTGCATTGCTATGAAGCAAATCCCAAATACCATATTATTTCAACTGAAAATATTTCTGTAAAGTCCCTTAAAGGATATGGACTTTTTTTATAAAACACATATGCACAATACCACATCACACTAAAAAAAATTAATAATAGTTCTCTAATATTAAATATCCAATGTTCAAATTTCCCCAATTGTTTTGTTAAATTTTTTATTACAGTTTGTTTGTTTGAATCAAAGTTCAAATAAGGCCCATACTTTGCAACTGGTAAGTGTTTTTGTTGCTGTTACAATTTTTTTGTTGGAAAAATTGAGTCATTTGTATTTTAGGGTTTCCCATACTCCAGACTTTGATGCTTACATCCCAGTGGTTTCACTTAATGTGTTCCTGTGTATCACTAAGTCATTCTAACTTGAAAAAGCCAGACTACAAACCTATGCTGCCCTCCTCAAGGGACTTTAGTATTATTAAAAGTTCTATATGTGATAGGTGCTTTTTATTTATGAATTCAGAAGCAGATTTTAAGTTTCCATGGTCCCACCACTCTCTCAGATGCTCCTTCTGTAGGTTTCACATGCTGATAGTTTCCTCTATCTTCATTGCATTCTCTTTCCCTTTCAGGAACACTCAGAAGATAAGCAATATCCCCAGAAATGTCAGGATCCTCTCTTGTCACATCTGCAGCCCCTCTCTCCTGGTCAGGCACACATGGAGCTGAAGCGCTACTACAGCATCTGCCAAGATACTGCCATGGGGGGACCGGGCTTCCAAGAAAAAGGAGGAGAGTTGAAAAGGGAGGAGAGGAGTCGGAACTCCCTAAGCCCCACCATAGCACCCAAGCTCAGCTTAGAGGTTCGAAAACTCAGCAATGGCAGGTTATCAACGTCCCTGAAACTGGGGCCCCTGCAACCTCGGGCAGTGCCACTTCGGGAGAAGAAGGCAACCCAGATGGTGGTCATTGTGCTTGGTAAGTTTGAGTTGGCTTGAGTTGGATTGGGTTGGATTAAATGAAGTTAGGTTAAATTAGGTGGAGCTGGCAGAGGATGATAATGCAGCCACATTTGACAGAAATTGGAAATCCAATGACTGTAATATTTATAAAATGTTTACAATGTAAACATTTTGTGTATAAATATTAACTCTGTGCATAAATATTTTTATAAAAATATTTTTTGTTTTGTGTATAAATATTAACTCTGATAGAAATTCAAAAGACCTAGATTGAAATTTACAAAGCTGAACAAGCCACCTAATTGAGCTATATTTTGCTCTCTATCATATAGAGTTATAATGCATGAATCAAATAATAAGACAATGATTCAATAAAAGTGTCTGGCATATATTGGATATTTAATTACTGCTTATGTATTTTGAAATATGAAATGAAAAAAACAGGAATGCAAAACACTACTGTGATATGGTGTGATAACATCTAGATTATTTTAAGTACAGAGTAAAAAGTTCACCAAGATGTCAAAACTGATTGTCTTTGAGTGGTGGGTGGTTATTTTCCTTCTTTCTACTTTTCTATATTTACCAAGTTCTCTGTAATGCATACAATCAGAGCTAATTTTTATAGCAGGAAAATATAAACTTTATTTAAATAAAGAAATTAAACATTTATAAATCACAGGTACCACATAGTTAATGAAGGAAGTTCATTCTGTTCAGTGTCACTGACAAATGCCAACTTTTTCATATATTAGAGATTTTACTAAAACTCTTAGATGTAATCTCAACAGCAGGAACTGTGTCACTCACATCTTTAAGGTCTTCCCTATCAAAGTCTAGGATCACATCTTGCATGGGTAGATATTAAATAAATGTCTGAATTGAACTGAAAAGTTTTAAAAAAAAACTAGTAAAAGAAAATCCCCAAAGGCCGAGCATGGTGGCTCATGCCTGTAATCCTAGCACTCTGGGAGGCCGAGGTGGGAGAATCGCTTGAGGTCAGGAGTTCAAGACCAGCCTGAGCAAGAGTGAGACCCTGTCTCTACTAAAAATAGAAAGAAATTAGCTGGACAACTAAAAATATATAGAAAAAATTAACCGGGCATGATGGTGCATGCCTGTAGTCCCAGCTACTTGGGAGGCTGAGGCAGGAGTTTGAGGTTGCTGTGAGCTATTGGTTTGGTAACAAAGGCCTGAGGGGAAGCAGAGACATTAGCAGGCAATTTTCTCATCTAAAAAAAAAACACAGGGTTGTTATATTAATAAAAAGTAAATGGGTATATAAAACTTCCAGCATAGTGCCTGGCATAAAGTGGACAAGAGTGAGTCATTCTCATGTCATAACAAAAGGAGTAAGCAAATCCTTTACCTAGTTTCTCTCTTCCTTTGCAACCTAGGGGCCTTCATTGTCTGCTGGCTGCCCTTCTTCTTGACTCACATTCTCAATACCCACTGCCAAGCATGCCATGTGTCCCCAGAGCTTTACAGCGCCACGACGTGGCTGGGCTACGTGAACAGCGCCCTCAACCCCGTGATCTACACCACCTTCAATGTTGAGTTCCGCAAAGCCTTCCTCAAGATCCTCTCTTGCTGAAGGAGGAGAGGCAGGAATATTCCCTGTCCCCATTTCTAGCTGCCAGGCTGTGGGCCACTGTCCACGGCCTGCTCAGAAAGACTGTGATGTCCTCTGGCATGTGCTAGGAAGAAGATTCCTGGAGCCAAGACGTCCCTGAGTGGCCGATGTAACCAAAAGCTTCTTCCTAAACAGAACGTTCTACCTCCCCAGCTAAAACCTGACTTCGTTCTGACAGTCTTCAAACGGTTGGGGAGCCCCTAAGTGATAAGCAATAATTCAGAAAGGAACTGATAAAACATGACTCACACAAAATTGTCATTGGAGGCATGATTCATTACAGTGAAGGAAAAATGAACAGAGCTCATCATTCTTAACTTGCCAGGGATCCTTGAAATCTCAGCCAGTAAACCATCTTACAGAACAACCAATCTCTCTTCTTTCAAACCTCTAATTAACTGTCATGCTAACCTTGTGCTTTTGTGGGCCCATTCCCTCTTGATCATTCCTTCCCTTCACTGTATCTGGAAATATGAATGGCAAGGCCAAAACCTCCACCTCGCTGTAAGAATCCGCTATAGAATCCGATCAGCTACATTTGATGAGGTGAATTCCTCACCCCAAGGAGAACACTGTCCCACATTGGGACCAGAGCTTTGTTTCAGATCTTGCTACCCTGGTCTTTTAGGTCTAGCTCAGTCCCTTTGATTCCATTCCCTTCCTTTCTTGAGGCAGTCTCAGAGTCTCAACTTCCAGAGTCATTCAAGATGGGGATGCTAACTGCAGAAGAGATGACCATTCCCACTGTAGTATCACTGTTGGACCTTGTGGTTCAGAACATGCCATAGATGTGCTTTTCATAACACTATAAAGTTTTCCTACCTGGGGCATCTCCATTTTTCTGCTGAACAGAGACCCAATATAGTCATGTGCCGCATAATGACATTTTGGTCAACGACAGACCACATGTACGATGGTGGTCCCATAAGATTATAAGAGATGAAAAATTCCTGTTGCCTAGTGATGTCATAGCCATTATAATGTTGCAGCACAATGCATTACTCATGAGTCTGTGGTGATGCTTGTGTAAACAAACCTACTACGATGCCAGTCATATAAATGTATACAATTATGTACAGTGCATATCACTTGATAATAAATGACTATGTTACTGGTTTATGTATTTACTATACTTTTTGAGTATACTTCTTCTACTTATAAAAAAAAAGTTAACTGTAAAACAGCCTCAGGCAGTTCCTTCAGGAAGTATTCCAGAAGAAGGTGTTGTTGTCATAAGAGATGACAGCTCCGTGTGTGTCATTGCCCCTGAAGACATTCATTCCAGTAGGACAAGATGTAGAGATGGAAGATGGTGATGCTGATGATCCTGACCCTGTGTAGGCCTAGGCTAATGTGTTTGTTTATGTCTTAATTTTTAACAAAAAAAGTTTAAGAAGGAAAAAATAAAATAAAAAATTTTAAAATAGAAAAAAGCTTATACAATAATGACATAATGAAAGAAAATATTTTTGTACAGCTGTACAATGTGTTTGTGTCTTAAGTTGTTATTATAAAAGAGTCAAGAAGTTAAAAATATTTAAAAGTTTATAAAGTACAAAGGTTACAGTAAGCTATAATTAATTTATTGTTGGAGAAAAAAATTTTTTTAATAAACTTAGTGTAGCCTAAGTGGATAGTGTTTATAAAGTGTATGATAGCATACAGTAATGTCCTAGGGCCTCACATTCACTCACCACTTACTCACTGACTCACCCAGAGAAACTTTCAGTCCTGCAAGCCCCGTTCGTGATAAGCGCCCCATACAGGTGTACTATTTTTTATCTTTTATACCACATTTTTACTGTACCTTTTCTATGTTTAGATATGTTTAGACACATACTTACCACTGTGTTACAGTTGCCTATTCAGTACAGTAACATGCTGTACAGGTTTGTAGCCTAGGAGCAATAGGCTATACCATATAGCCTAGGTGTGTAGTAGGTTATACCATCTAGGTTAGTGTAAGTACACTCTATGATGTTTGCACAACAATGAAACATCATAACTACGAATTTCTCAGAATGTATCCCCATCGTTGTATCCCCAGGGATGCATGACTGTACTTTCAGACCCTGAGGCTCACTAAGTAGTGTCTACAAATTGCCAGTCACTTCTTCAAGTTCTGGTTACGTAAGAATAAATTAGAAAGTTCCTGTTCTCAAGGCGCTCACTGCCTGCTCCTACGTTTGCACATGTGCTTGTCAGAAGGTGGTAGACAACCACCTAGGCTGCCAGATAACATCAGAACCAAGGGCACCAGGCAGGGTGTCCAAAGCCATCACATGTATAAAGTCCTAGGACAGATCCTAAACATTACCACCCCAACAACTAAGATTAAAGGTATAATAGAAATAATTTGTAAATGTCATTCAAAATTGCATTTAGAAGGAACTTGAATATTCTCACCACTTACCTTCGCACCCACAGAAGCTATTTTTTATTGATTGCAGAATAATGGTAAAAGTATAGATAATTTATGAAATATCATCCTGAACTTCAATAAATTTACTTGTAAGAGCTATTAGTGGCCGGGCGTGGTGGCTCACACCTATAATCCTAGCACTCTGGGAGGCTGAGGCAGGTGGATTGTTTGAGCTCAGGAGTTTGAGACCAGCCTGAGCAAGAGCAAGACCCCATCTCTACTTAAAAAATAGAAAGAAATTAGCTGGACAACTAAAAGTATATAAAAAAAATTAGCCAAGCATGGTGGTGCACGCCTGTAGTCTTAGCTACTCGGGAGGCTGAGGCCGGAGGATTGCTTGAGCCCAGGAGTTTGAGGCTGCTGTGAGCTAGGCTGATGCTATGGCACTCTATCTAGCCCAGACAACAGAGTGAGACGCTGTCTCAAAAAAAAAAAAAAAAGAGCTGTTAGTGTATAGATATGACAGATACCTGCTGCAATGCTCTTAAAACTTTAAAGTGCACAAGAACTTTACAAGGAATTCAAGGCCTCCCTTGCCCTGTATTTATTCCTCTAACCCCTAAGTATATAATTAGTAAATATATACACTCCCAGTGATTTACTTACCTATTACTCCTGAATGCTTTTAATGCCAGCATTTTTTAAATGTCTATAATGTTTATATTGTAGCACAGTGGGAAAATTCTGTCTGCCCACTAGCTCCTATATCTTGTACCATCTAGGTCAATAGGTTTATTGTATAAGCAAAGCTGCGTCTTGAGACAATTAAAATCTGAAAAAGTAAAAATAAAAGTTTTCCCATGCAAAATAAACAGAAAACAGGTGAGATGGTGGGGTAAAAGATCATAGAATTTCATGTCAAAATCAGAATTCTATAGCCTAGGCAACATAGTGAAACCCCATCTCTAAAAAAATGCGAAAAATTAGCCAGGAATGGTGGCACACACCTGTATTCCCAGCTACTCAGGAGGCTGAGGCAGGAGAATCACTTGAGCCCAGGAGTTAGCTATGATTGCACCACTGCACTCGAACCTGGGCAACAGAGCGAGACCTTGTCTCAAAAAAAATAAGAAGAAGAAAGTTTCCTTTCTTTACATCACATATTCAACCCCTATGAGAAGTTTAGGGATGGTAAACTCCATTTTATAGATGGAAGAAACTGAGGCAGAAAGAGGTAAAGAAATTTTCCCTAGATCACACACAGTCAATAAGTGGCAGGTTGGGGGTTCAAATGTACATCTGTCTGATTAGCAAGCCCAGGAAATTAGCCTCCCCCCAGATAGGTAAGGGGTGGGGGGGAAAGGTGAGAAGAAAAAGATAGAACAAAGATTCCTGGGGGTGTCTCACCCTACCCTATCCACTTGCACTAAGAACTTTCCCAAGAACCCAGCCCAAGACATTAATCTCCCTCTCCTGCCATGTCTAATTTCTAAAACAGTACATGGGAGATCCATATCTATTTTTATAGAATCATGAAACAGTTTTTAGAGAGTATTTGGTTCTACCCTCTCCTTCATTTACAGAAAAGGGAGCTGAAGCCCAGAACAGTTTTCTCCTAATGACAGACAAGCATTCAAATGTGCTGAGTCCTAGTTCAGTGCCTTTTCTACTTTGCCACACTCCCCAAGAGCCCCATACAAACTACCAACTATGTAAAGACAAAAGGTGAAAATCATATTGTCACCTTCACCATTAAACTGAGAGGTACCTCTTCCCTTAATCCTAGAGACCTCTTCTCCCCAGAATTTTCTTCTCAGCAAAGAAGAGCTTCCCAGAGAAATCCCAAACACATCTCCCAAGCTATTGCTTCAACCTCTTCTTCACTTCACCTCCTCTACCTCTACAGTTCCTACCGTGAACCAGCACACTTAACCTCAGGGCTCTACTTTCAGAGCCAGCATGGCCAAAAATCCCAGGAGACATATTGGCCTAAATGATGCAGAGCAGAGTTCTTGGAGCAAATCTGTTCAGGATCCCAAAGAAGTCTCATAGTTGCTCACACTCTTCGAGTAAAATGCAAGTAGTATAGAAATCCAAATAGATTACAACCAACATTCGACTCTAGAACTTAAATAAATATTTCCTTCTTCTAGGACACCATCCTCTAATATCCCATCCATTACTCATTTACTAAATCAATCAGTTATTCAATAAATATTTATTGATCACCTTCCATGCTCCAGGCACTGTGCTGGTGCTGGGGAACTTCAACAAGGAAAACACAGTCCCTGTCCCCAGAAACTTAAAGTCTAACAGAGAGGTAGAATATATGTGTGTAGTGATAGACCTGCTTGTTGCTGACAATAAAGAATATTCATGGTGTTTGGAAGCCTTATATTCATCCTAGAGAAGGCTTCTTGCACAAGTACTGTCAGGATTGAGACATAATCCAGGCAGAGTAGACCCCTGAAAAGCTAAAGATAAGAAGCAAGGAACATGCAAGAAATTTCAAATAATTCCATCTGGCTGTAGAGAAGAGGCCCTAGGGATAGGATGGGGAAGGAAAGGGCCTCATTTTTAAAGACCTCCTCCAGCTCTGCTCAGGTGGCAGCTGAGCTAATGGTGATACTTCTTGCAGATTACCTCTAGATCTTGCCTCCTCGGCCCTCCATGTGCCCACCTCTGCCACACCACAGAATATTCAGTGCTGATTTATTTAAATGCTTTTCTCTGAACTACACTGAATTTCAACAAATGCAGAATTTAATTTGAATTCCTCGCTCTTTTCTCTAAAAGAGGAGGAATGGTTAGCTGAATGGATGTGGAATCAGAGATGGTTAAAATTAAGGCAGTTCTCAGACTTTAGGTCAGAAACCAAGGGAGGTCAGGCAAAGAGATTTGTTTTCCCGAATGCTTGGGTTAGAACTACACAGAGAGGCAGAAAGGTTAAGGGATACACTTAGGACTGGCTGTTTCCTGGAGGTTCTGACTACCAGGCCTGTGCTCCAATCATTCAGTATCTGCTGACATTAGAAAACTAAAAAAGCTTAATTTGAATCAATACACAGAGAGCAGAGAGGGATGACAGGCAATTAACTTGATTCCTCCTTTCTACCTAATTGTCTCCTCATCAGCTTAGGAAGGGAGTGAGTTTCCATGGCTACCTCCTGACACGGATTCATTGTAGGTGATGCCAGTGTCAGCTCAGCTCTCTGGCACACATGCTGGCAGAGGCACAACACAAGAGTCCATGCCAAGCACAAGACCTGGGACCTCTTGCTCCACCCACCCTCACGTCAATTAATCACCCTCTCTCCATCATTGTGCTTTCAGTTCCTGCTTTGTGTAGGGTCTACTGAGCACTGGGAGGAGAGGAGCAGTAGCTGTGGGCCTCTGAGGACGAATGTGTCCCAGAGAGGGTGCTGGGCTGTGCCCAAGGTGGCTCTGACCACCTTATGGGAAAGACAATGGAAAGAAATTAGTCAAGAACTGGAGTTCTAGTGCTAGCACAGACAAGTGATCCCAGGCAAATGGTTTAACCTCTATGTGCCTCCGTTTCCTTGTGAGTAAAATGGGGACCTGAAGCCCTGGCCTTCCTTACTAGACCATTTAAAGATAGACAAAATCATGTATTAGAAGCTGTCTTAGTCTGTTCCTGCTGCTATGACAAAATGACTCAGCCTGGGTAATTTACAAATAATAGAAGTTTATTTTCTCACAGTTCTGGAGGCTGGGAAGTCCTAGATGAGGGCACCAGCAGGTTCAGTGTCTGGTGAGGGCCTGATTTCTGCTTTTAAATGGGCACTTGGTTGCTGTATCATCCTGAAGAGGCAGACACTGTGTTGTCACATGGCAGAAGGGTGAAGGCCTAGCTAGTTCCCTCTAGTGCTTTTATAAGGCACTGATCCCATCCATAAGGGCAGAGCCTATATGACCTAATCACCTCCTAAAGGTCCCACCTCTTAAAACTGTTGCATTAGGGAATAAGTTTCAACATGAATTCTAGAGGGGGCACAATCTTTTAAATCATAGCAGAAGTGTTTTGTCAACTGTAAAGCCCTAACAAATGTAAGCAATTATTATTATCATCGCTATTATTATTATTATTATTCCCCTAAGCATCTGTTTCATCATATATTCTATCTGGTTCACAACTCACCCAGAGCCTCTTTCTCAAGTTATTTGGCATAGTCTTTTCAACCTCCCACATGAAATCTGATTTTTCTCTTGTCTTTTAACCCCTACACATGCCCAGGATATTTGGTTGATTTTATAATCTAATTGTTAGAGGAATGCATAGCACCTACAGGGCACCCTTTCCTGCTTACACAGCCAAGCGCATAGTATATGAGCTAACACCCAGGCTGATGATGGCAGGTGCTTGCTGAAGGCTACCGTAGGTCCACTGTTCCTCTCCTCATCAGAAAATAAGGAGCAGAACACATCAATTCTTCAAAACTGTCTGTCTTTGCCCTTTACAGTGTCTGAGCTGACACCCCTTCCTCTTACTCCATCTCTTCCTGCCTGGGAGAAGTGCCTTGGACATAGTGTATTGGTTTCCTAGGGCTGCCATAACAAAATACCACAAACTAGGCAGCTTAAAACAGCAGCAATTTATTCTCTCACAGTTCTGAAGACTAAAAGTCTGAAATTAAGGTGTTTGTAGGGCCATGCTATCCCTAAAGTCTCTAGAGGAGGATGCTCTTTGCCTCTTCCTAGCTTCTGGTGGAAATCTTTCATGTTCTTTAACTTGTGGCAGCATAATGCTTATCTCTGCCTACATCTTCCCATGGCATTTTCCCCAGTGTGCCTGTGTTCAAATCTCCCTCTTCTTTTAAAACACTGGATTAGAGCCCACTTTAACCCAATATGACCTTATCTTAACTTGATCGCATCTGCAAAGACCCCATTTCAACATAGGATCACAGTTCAGGGGATAGGACTTCAACATACTTTTGGGGGGACACAATTTAACCCATAAAATATGGTGAGAATAGTCTGAAATGCAAGAGGACTTGGAATTTGGATGACATGGGGAAATGTACAAAAGCTGTTTCATTCAGAATACAAAATGTCAGATTCCAGCCTTATATTATTACACTACTTATACTATTCCAGAGTGTAGACCTTCTGGTGGCCTAGGTCAAGTCTGTAAAATTCCTGGAGCTTAACTTTCTTATCAGTAAAAGTTACAAGTCTAGATTCCTAAGGCTATGATAAAATTAGGCTAATAATGCTAGAAGTATATAAATTATCTTCTGAACCCTAAAAACCTGTGAACATGCTTATTAATAAAAAGTCAAAACTGTTCAAAGACAACCATTCTCTGTGTCTTAAAAGAGGTATTCAACAGAAAACTCATTGGGGTTGGGGAAAGCTAAAAGGATATATCATGTATTTATCCTATTCCATGTGGGATAGAATATTCTATTCCACTCTGACTAAAGGTGGTAGAAGGTGTTTTTCTCTTTAAGAAAAACTGATATGATTGACTCTTATGTTATGTTTACACAGATTCTATAAGACTCCATATTAAAGACCCTTAAGAAGTGTGTAATTTATCGCAACCTATAATCATGGGATTTGAGAGTTGGAAGGGACTTGATTCCAATCCCTTAGTAATTGCACAAATTCTCTCTCAAACATCTGTGACCCATGATCATCCAGCTATATTAAGGAGCTGGCTCACTTCTTCCCAAGACATGTGACAGTTTGTCCTTTAGAAAATTCCTCCCTCATTAAGCCAAAATCTGCTGCCTTATAAAATCTACTTTTTAGTTCCTATTCTCATCTCTAGCACACAAACCTCTATTCCATCTTTTCCCATGACAGCCTTTGTAGGATTAAGACAGTTCTCCAAAGTTGCAATTGCTTTATTGCTACTTCAAGTAACATTTTCTTACACTATTCATCTTGGTTGCTTTCCTTTGGATGTAGCCATGTTATTAGTTTCTCTTAAAATACAAGACCCCAAATGGAACATAATCCTCTCAGTGTTGTTTAACCAGTTCAGAGTGCCATAAACTCATTATTTCCCATGATATTCAATTTTTAATGACCCAACTCAAATTGCATTGACTTTATGGATTCAGATTGAAACTCTAAGAAGGAGGTTTGCATGCAGAATGGATAAGTTTAACGGGATATATGCCTTAGGAATCAACACCTGTAGGAGACTGAAGGGAGTAGAATACAGCAGGAGGAGGAGATGAACTGTATTGCAGTCACACAAAGAACTCAGACAACCCCAAAGGAAGCTCCGAAGAGGCAGAGCATTTATGGCCCCAGCCAGTCATAGGATAGGGGCTACCTCTGGGAGAAGGCATGCTCAGGCAAAGAGGCTCTCTTCAACCGAAAGCTTTCAGCTTTTAATACCCCTAGCAACTGGGGGAACAAATTCCTCAATAGGATCTGGGTGTCACATCACAGCATTCACTACAGTCCATCTTTTATGCCACTTTCTTCATATAATAAATTCCAAAAACAGTTTCATCAGGAATCTTGTAGGTCTTTCTTCCTGTGGAAGGTTAGTGGGATGAACTATAATCTCTGCCACAGCAACTGATCTCAAAGCCAAAGTAACTCTCCTAATCACCCTCTTTCATTATCTATTACAGATTTCTCTCACTATTGATTAGCACTCTCCTGGTCTCGGTGGTTGTGACAATTAGGGTTCTCCAGAGAAACAGAACCAATAGTGTGTATGTAGATGCAGATACATGAGAGTAGATTTATTATGGGAATTGGCTCACAAAATTCTGGAGGCTAAGAAGTGCCACAACATGCTGTCTACAAGCTGGTAAACCAGAAAAGCCAGTGGCTTAGCTCAGTCCAAGTTCAAAGGCCTGAGAACCAAGACAGCTGATGGTGTAACTCTCAGCCCAAGGCTGAAGGCCTGAGAACCTAGGAAGCCTGGGAAGTTCTGGAGTCTAAAGGCTGAAGAACCTGGAGTTCTGATGTCCAAAGGCAGGAGAATGTGGAAAGTGAAGGGAGTAAAATCCAGCAGGAGGAGTTGAACTGTATTGCAGTCACACGAAGAAAACCCCAAAGGAAGCTCTGAAGAGACAGAGCATCTATGCCTCCAGCCAGTCATGGGATGGTGTCCCAGCTCCAGAAAAGAGAACAAGCAAATTCACCTTACTTCTATCTTTTTGTTCTATATGATCCCTCAGCTGACTGGATGGTGCCTGCCCACACTGGCTAAGGACAAATCTTCCTCACTCACTCCACTGATTCAAATGCCAATCTCTTCTGGAAACACCCTCACAGACATACCCAGAAATAATGCTTTACCAGCTATTTGGGTATCCATTAATCCAGTGTAGCTGACACCTAAAATTAACCTCCATGGTGGTGGAGTGACCCTGAGGAACATGGTGACTTTCTCAAGCCATGGCTGCTGCACTTATCCATTTACTGTCAACATTTGGCAAGGGAATATAAAGAAACACCTCAGTGGATCAGCCAGGTACAAAATGTATTCTTCCATGTCCCCACTATATGACAACATCCCTGCCTCCTTCTGGTGATCAAGATTCCATTACCCTTGCCAGGAGGTTCCATCACTTACCTGCTGGTCTCCTGGCATGAGGAGCTCCAAATGACTAGATGGACGCCATAACTTAGAGCTTAATGGGATTTTAATGCTCTGGAGGACATATCCCTTCTTGAAGAACAAAGATCTTTACCTCAAAACATAGCATTAATATAGGATCCAGTAATTCCACTTCTAATTATATAACCCAAAGAATTAAAAACAGGTATTCAAACAAATACTTGTATACAAATGTTCATAGAAGCACTATTCACAATAGGCCAAAAGATGGAAAGAACTTGAATGTTCATCAATGGATGAATGGATAAATTGTAGTATATACATACAATGGAATATCATTCAGCCATAAAAAGAAGTGAAGTTGATACAAGCTACAATGTGGATGAAGCTTGAAGACACTATGCTAATGAAGAAGCCAGACACAAAGGTCACATATTATATGATTTTATTTATATGAAATATCCAGAATAGGCAAATCCATAGAGACAGAAAGAAGATTGGTGGTTTCTAAGGGTGGGAAGAAGGAGGAATGAAGAGTAACTGCTTGATGGGTACACAGTTTTCTTTTGTGGAGATGAAAATGTTTTAGAACTAGATAGAGGTAGTGGTTGCACAATATTGAGAATGTACTAAATGTCACTGAACTGTTCACTTTTAAATAGTTAATTTTATCTTATGTGAATTTCACCTCAATTTAAAAAATGTTTAAATTATGAAAAGAAATTTAAAAATAAAAAAGAGTAGGAACCACTAACATTCCATGTTCTGTGACTGGAAGACTTAATATGTTAAGATGGCAATTTTCTCCAAATTTGTATATAGACTTAATGCACTCCCTCTAAAAATCCCAACAGGATATTTTTTCAGAAGCTTGCAAACAGATTGTAAAATTTATATAGAAATGCAAAAGACCTAGAATAGCCAAAATGATTTTTAAAAAGAACAAATATCCAGAATAGGTAAATTCATAAAGACAGAAAGAAGACTGGTGGTTTCTAAAGGTGGGAAAAAAGGGTTTAGAGAAAGTTTATTCCCTAATTTTAAAACTAACTGTAAAGCTACAGTTATCAAGATAGTATGGGCCAGGCATGGTGGCTCACACCTGTAATCCTAGCACTCTGGGAGGCCGA
>VBSM01000272.1:58738372-58755023 GCA_008086735.1 Cheirogaleus medius
AAAAAAAAAAAAAAAAAAGACAGTATGGTATTGGCATAAGGATAGATACATAGACTGGAAAAAAATTGAGAGTCCAGAAACAAATTTTTATATTTATGGTCAACTGATTTTCAACAAAGTCAATCTATAGAGAAAAGAGAGACTTTTAAACAAATGGTGCTGGGACAATTAGATATTCACATGCAAAAAGATGAATTTATACTAAGTGAAAGAAGCAAGACATAAGAGATTACATATTGTATTATTATTCTATGTGTACAAAATGCTCCAAAAAAGCAAATCTATAAAGACATATAGTGGATTAATGGTTGACTAGAGCAGAGGGCGGGAAAGGGAATGACCAGTAAATAAACATGAAGGATCTTGTTATGCACTGATTTGTGTCTCTCCAAAATCCATCTGTTGAAGCCCTAATCCCCAATGTGACTATAAGTTGGAGATAGGGCCTATATGGAGATAATTGAGGTTAAATGAGATCATAAGAGTGGGGCCCTGATATGATTGGATTAATGTCCTTCTAAGAAGAGGCATTAGAGAGGTTGTTTCCCAGATCCATGTATTCTATTGATTGGGTCAGCACATATAACAGTCATTGACTTAGAATGTATATTTTTGTCTGGAAGCTGATGTCTCATCATCAGAAGGTATCATCTCTAAGCTGATGCCTCAGCCGTGCATTTGAAAAGCCATTCTACATTCCATTAGGCTGGAAACTTCTGGGAGGTGTGATATGTGATAGGAGCAGTAGATCCCATAGTCATGTGCACACAGCCACACCTCCATCTATCTAATCAATTACTTTAGTCTGATGCAGTATTTGGCAGGATCCTGTTTCAGTGGATGAAATGCTACATAAGTACTATCTGGCTGATGTTATATGAATAGGAAAGATAAGTGCCAATTTCTATCAAAATGAATCACAAGGTGGAAAGGGCCCATTATAATAAACTTGCCATTAAGAAGCTAGTTGGAGGCCGGGCGCGGTGGCTCACGCCTGTAATCCTAGCACTCTGGGAGGCCGAGGCGGGCGGATCGCTCAAGGTCAGGAGTTCAAAACCAGCCTGATCAAGAGTGAGACCCCGTCTCTACTAAAAATAGAAATAAATTAATTGGCCAACTAAAAATATATAGAAAAAATTAGCCGGGCATGGTGGCGCATGCCTGTAGTCCCAGCTACTCGGGAGGCTGAGGCAGAAGGATTGCTCGAGCCCAAGAGTTTGAGGTTGCTGTGAGCTAGGCTAACGCCACGGCACTCACTCTAGCCTGGGCAACAGAGTGAGACTTTGTCTCAAAAAAAAAAAAAAGAAGCTAGTTGGTCTCCTTGAAGGATGAAGACAATGCTGTTGCTGGCAGGCTGGATATTCAACAGTGGCAATAATTAGATCTGTCTTAGCAAGGGAGAGACCTTGTTATTGGGCCTATTCACATCTTCCATCTTAGCCACCATTTCTCAGCCATTTACCATCAAAATTCTGCCCCCATTATGTAAGAGAAGGACTATCTTCTCCTGATTATTAATATCAGTTAGCCTGGCTAGGATGGTGATCCCATTGCTTACCTGTTAGTCTGTTTGAGATAGGGAACCAGCAGGTCCTGTTCGATAAAGAGCCATAAGGCCTGAACCAAGGTCTCTGATAAAATAAGAGATGCTAGAGAAACTAGCTAGAACCCCAATGGCCATAGAAATGACCTCAGGTTACCCTCACTGCTCATTATACCCTGCTTATAATATATTAGCATATTAAAAGAAACTCCCTCCAGTGCCATGACAGTCTACAAATGCCACGGCAACTCTCAGAATTTTCACTTTAGAATTTAAAAGACAAGGAACCCTCAATTCCAGGAACTCTCCATCCCTTTACCAGAAATCATATGAGTAATCCCCCCTCTGCTTAACATAAAATTAAATAGAAGTTACAAAATAAGACCCCAGAAACTCACAAAGTGCTATTCTCTGTTGCTCTGAGGGATAGCAGCTGCCCTGTCTCTGTAGCAGCTTTTTTTTTTCTTACTTTAATAAACTTGCTTTTGCTTTACTTTGTTGGCTCACTCTTGAATTCTTTCCTGTGTGAAGCCAAGAACTCACTTGACCTTCAAACGGATGCCAGTTCTGGGGTCTACTTTCTGTATCACATTAAAGTGCCTGTTATGCCAGCACCAATAGAAGCTGACTGACATCAACTAGCTAAGACATTCTGTTTCCTAGACTGCATAGGGTCAACTGGCCAAATCATTTACTACTATGCATAAGTGATATATTAATATATTCTAATCTCAGAGCATTTCTCTTAACAGGTGCACTGCATGGTGTTTATCCATTAGGAATAATTCCCCTCCTCCCTATCTTTCAGGAACACCCCTGAGTGGGACTGCACTCTCGTAGTGTACTAATAGTCTATTTTTTGGCTTGCTATTACATTCAGATCTTACCTATCCATAAACCAAATCAGCTTTTCTCCTCACCCCACACTGTCACATATGTGAGCTAAGAGTGACATCAGTGCAAGACTGGTAAGTGACAGAGGAGTCTGGGCCATCTACTCACACAGCTTATTTGTGCTCTCTGGCTCTGCCAATGCTTGATCCCAGATGTACCATTTTGTTTTCCTTATGATTGTTGGTGGGCCTGCCTGACTTCATGACTTGGGGGAGTCTGTCAGAACTTACGATGGGCAGTTCTGGCAGAATGGACATCTGGCATCCCAAAGTCAGATGCTCTGTTTCTACCACAAACCAGTAGCACACCAGGAGCTATTTGTCTAAAGGTGTATAGTTCTCTGCTGCAGATAGTTTGCCTTGCTTCCAAATCCTAGGGGTGTTTTGGGTTTTCCTATGGAAGCTTGCCATAAAATCTACACTACATTTTTCCTATCAAGGATACCTCCTGTACCACAGGCTCTGCCACATCATGTGACCCAAATTACAGAGCAACTTGCACTACAGCCTGGTCCTGACGCACAGCCCTTTCCTGCTCTGGACCCTGCCCAGAGCTGGTAGACTATTGTTTCACCTGGTACATTGGCTGGAGCAGTATTTCAAGTGTGAAATATGCTGTTTCCAGAACCAGAAGAGGCTTATTGGGTGTGTGCTTCCTTCTTAGCGATGGGAAATGCAAGCTACAATAATTTGTCCTTTACTTTGAAGGGCATGTCCTAGCATACCCCAGCCCAGTGGACCTCTAAAAACTTCTCTGATCAGCAAGTCTCTGAATTTTCAGTGTTTTTTATCTTCTACCTTCAGAGCATATATGCCTAGCCAAGGCCTCCAATGTACTTGCTACATCTTTTTCGTCTGGTATGATTAGCGTGATGTCATAGATGCAGCAAACCAATGAGACGTTCTACAAAATGTCCAGATAGTCCAGGTCCCTTTGGACTTTACTATGTCAGCAGATAGTCTTGCCCTGAGGCAAGACTGTAAATGTAAAGTTTTATTCCTCCCAAGTGAGTATGTTTCTGATCTTCCTTACTGACAGTGATGGAAAAGAACACATAAACACACCAGATAGATGGCTTCATACCACATTCTTGAGGCCACGTTAAGGACATCACACCTGGCACAGCAGCTGCCATTAGGGCTACTGCTTAGTTGAATGAGTGGTAGTCAGCTCTCATCCTCCAGGTCTTTGAAAGGGCTAGATTGATGAATTACTAGAGACCATCACCCCTGCATCCTTTAGGTCTTCAAGGTCACTCTGCAATCACTGTGATCCCATCCCCATTTTTTAAATTTATTATCTTGCCTTGAGGGAAAGTTTCAGAAGCTTCTCCATGGTCTTCCCCACTTTGCTAGTTCTCCCTCCACAAGTCAAGCAAACAATGGATGGTTCTGCCAACTACAACATATGTCCATTCCAGTTACAAATTGGAACATACATATTTGGGAACTAAGGAAACGACCCACTGTGAGTCATACCAGGCCAGTGTCACATTTACTACCTGGCTCCTTTATAAACCCCCTTCTAATGAGGAACCATGCAGCACTCTTGAGTTTCTAACAAATACAGACTCTGAGTTGGAAATTCACACATAGAAAGTTTATTGGAACTTTAGTATCAGTACCTGTGTGGGACAAAGGACGATCAGGCAGAGGAGAAGCAGAACTCTGATTCAGTCATAACAAAGGCTTCAGCAGATCCCATGGGGCTCCCTGCACCTGAGATGGTCCTTCAAACTTGTCCTGCCTTTAGGCATATGGACCAGGGTTTTAGGCCCATAGTGATGAATTATAAAAAGCATCTGTCTCCAGGAAGTAGCCACAGCCTTTGGCTGATGGTTCTCTTCAGCTAAGGATCAGTCCTGGAGAAGGACTCAGCTGAGAGCCATTGGCCATCAGCTGCCAATACTCCCCACAGCTGGGGAAATTACTGCCTGAGTTCTGACGGGGGACTATAGGCAATGGACCATAGCATCCACTACATAGGCGCAACTAAAATTCTCAGGTGTTTTCTATTGAAGTTTTATTAACCAAGTTTCACTCATCTTGAACTTTTGAAGGAGATTTTTAGAGCCAATGCTGGATCTTGTATTTGTCATCTATTCAACTAGTTGGTTTTATGCTAGCATTCCAGCCTGTTAAGTCACTTTGAATTTTAATCATGATCTCTAATGTCTTAGAATTCCTTTGATATTTGAATTATCTTCAAATGGAAGAAGACATGAAAGGGAATGCTGTCATGTTATTGATAGACCATTGAGGCCTGAATCCTCAGAGTCAAAGTCATATGATATTTGTAGGACTTGCACAGGCTATATCACACACTCTTTCAGCATCCACAAATACAGTTCTTATCATCTGACCCACAAGTTACTTTCATATCAAGGACAATATCAAAAGATCCATGAAATGTTTTATCAAATTCAAAATTTGCCATTATATCAATTAGAATGTCTTTGCCCCAAATATTAGAAAACCCTGACTCAAATCTTCTTAAACAATGAGAAAGTTTATTATCACTATGAAAAAGTCTATAGGAAGTATGAGTTTCAGGCTGGTGAATTCAGTGGTTTAGCAATGTCATCACGCATTCAAGCTCTTCCCATCTCCCCTGTCTGCTAACCTCAGAGGACTGCTTCACTCTCAGGCTGGCCCCCAACCCACACCTCCATGGGTACACGGTAATGATGGAGCAGTTCCAGGAGTTATATCTGACAAGACAACGTCCAGCAGCAGCAGAACTACTCTTCTCATGTCATTTCTTTGCTTGATACTCCCAGAAGACTTCCTCCTGTGGCCTATTAACCAGGATTAAAGCACAGCAGCGATCCGTCCTGGCAAGATGAATGGAATACTGTGATTGGATTAGCATTGAATTAATCATTTGCAGTGGAATAGACATCAAGGCTTGCTTACTGATCTCTAGTTGATAGAATCTAACCTGGTCCCCTTTGTGAAAAACCTTCAGCCTTCAGGCACCTCTCTCATTTGCTGTAATTCCCAACAATTTATTGATAGAGGCTCTGAGAACCCCTCTACATTGCACATTATTTCAATTTCCTTGTATTTAATAAACCTAAATCCACTTAGAGAAGTTTCCTATTTTCTTACTTTCTAACCTATATGGGACTTTAAGCCTCACTGCATCTTCCTTTTAAAATTGAAGGAATTGTGTCTTTCCTCTGGCTCCTGCATCTGAAAGTTGGCTTTCATTTTCCCCACATCTCCTACAGAGCCAAGCTGAGTTCCATCGTGTGTTTCAATAAGAAATCTACTGACACCAAGCAATGAATAAGTCTTAGTACAATTATCCAAGATTTACACAGTTCTGTGATTGAAAGAAAAAAAAAAGAAAAAGAATCATCCAAGATTTGAGCAGAGTGGGGAAGAGAGGTAGCAGATCACTATCTTGCTGGTTTTGTCTTTCTCCTGTCTCTCTTCCTCACTACCTTTCTCCCAAATGTGGCCTGGGAGCTCCTAAGTCTTCTCCGATCCTTGGTGCCCAAGCTCTGGGACTCTCCATCCCTTTCCCAAGGAGGCTAATTCCAATGGACTCCTTCCACACAAATACACTGTCTCTCTGAGAGAAATACCATTTTCTCCATCTTGTTACAATGACTTTTTGCACCTTGGAGAATACAGAAACAAAATAAACAACAGAAGAAAGTAAGAACTACTTCTGTTAACATCTCACTACCTCACTTACTCACAGAGCAAGGTGCTCCATGTTTGTGCTTCTCCTTACTCTAAGCATTTAGCGCTGTTTGTATAGCTCAGCCCATTCCTGACTTTAGCTTCCTTTATTCTGTTCTTGAAGGTTCATGACAGTCTTTTGTGTTCAAGCTTATCTATAATCCCCTCCCTATGCCTTTTGTTCATGTCCTTTTAAAAGCCTGAGCTCTGCAGAGAGCTCCCTGTACAACCACCTCCTTTAGCTGTCTCCCCCTTTATCACTGGAATTATTTCCTATTATATTATAATCAGGATTTTATTGTTTAAATCTCCCACCTCTCCCAAGTCGTGTTCTTTTCTAACGGTCTCACATCACAGCATCACACCTGTGGTAAATACTCTTTTGAAGTGAAGAGTTAATTTGTAATGCAAATAATGACTTCTTTATCTCATTTTCAAGTAGGGATTTTCATATATCAAATTTTCATAAAGATAAATTAGGGGCAAATTATTTCACACCTTTTCCTTCTTTGTCACTCTCCTTCCCCCTCCCACTTTCCTTCTGTCCTTTTCCCCTCTGGTTGTTTCCTTCCTCCTTCCAGGATTGGTATAAACCCTCTGAGTCTCTCTCAGGCTCTGCATTTACTGAGCTGAAATCCTATCTGTTCATGGATTGGAGCGAACCTTTGTCATACTAGGCTAACTCACCTACCACCTGCCTCCAGAGAACTCCATGAGTGGAGCTAAATGAAGAAAGCACTTCTGCAGGGCATTGGCTGTATTGTAACCCTGACAGCTGGGCATTTCCATTTCCTAACAGCCCTGCTTTTATCAACTTCAATTAAAGTCCAGCTTCTTTGGTTGACAAACTCTAAGGAGTAAATCTCTCTATGCCCCAGCTTTCTTAAGAGTAAAATGAGGGCAATGATCTCTGTCCTGTCGACTTTACAGAGTTGTTGGGAGAAAATACGTATCAGAAAGCATGATTCATATATAAAAGAATGTCTACTACCTATGCTTCATCATAGGCATGTCACCTGAAAATATCAAAGACAGGATTTTTGAACATGAAACTGAACAGAAAAAAAATTGTCTTTAGCGAGGATTTTCAGCCAGGAACACTCAGTTTTTTAAATCAAGAACTGCCCTATTCCTACCCACACGGGGAGAAAGGAAAGGCCGGGTAAGTGGGTGTGCTTCATGAGATAAAAATATAACTGTCCTCCTTACTGACTTATTTTGCTGTCGAAAATACTATCAAGACAAAGCCATCTAGACGACTGAGATGGAGGAGAGTGAAAAGAAGGGCAGGGCTTACTCAGGATTTGCAAAGGGAGGTAAACTGGAGAGCAGAGGTTCTGTGAGATAAGTAAAGTTGTCCTATGTAGAGTGGAAATAGAAAGGAAGTAAAAAAATGCTCTAACAAGAGAAATTAAATTATGCTTTAGAGAAAAGAGAGAGAAACTATGAGGTGCCTGTTAATGAGAAAGAAAGAATTCAGTAAGAAGCTAGAAAGAGGAGTAAATCCTTTCAACCCAGAAGAAAGCAAAAGCTGGCCTGGTAACTGCATGGCACCAACTCTCCACTCACACCCACCGCCACATTCAAACCTTTATCAGGTTTCACCCTGAGGATGTGTAGGAGAAATTTCGACATTCTTGAATTATTCATTTCCTAATGAATTTCAATTGATGAGCAACATCATGGGGGCAGAAATCACAATATGAGTTTTATTTCCTGTCAAGAAAAAAAACAGGAAGAACAAATAAATAGTTGTTTTTGCTGGGCTCCCCTGGTGATTACACACATATGACCTTATACTAATTCACAAAGAGGAGACAGAGAACCAAGAGAGGAGAACTGGAGCATCCGACTGGCAGAAACACTAAATTCTGCAACCTGGATGTGGTTCATGAGAGTAAAAATGTCACCTAATTAGATAATTTATTTTACTTTTGAAATTTTTTTTTAGAAAGTACTAAGGATTTTTATTGTCAAAATGAGAGATCATAACAGAAGATACAAATAAATTAATTGTTCTGATAATTTTAGACTCTAGGTCATCTCTATGGAAGGGCCAGCTCTTTATGTATGTACTGATAGATAAAATACCATCCAAAACATGGCCAGGCGTGGTGGCTCAGGCCTATAATCCTAGCACTCTGGGAGGCTGAGGAGAGAGGGTCGCTTGAGGTCAGGAATTCGAGACCAACCTGAGCAAAAGTGAGACCCTGCCTCTACTAAAAATAGAAAAACTAAAGGGGGTATGGTGCTGCATGCCTGTAGTGCCAGCTACTAGGGAGGCTGAGGCAGGAGGACTGCTTGAGCCCAGGAGTTTGAGGTTGCTGTGAGCTAGGCTGACACCATGGCACTCTAGCCTGGGTAATAGAGTGAGACTCTGTCTCACAATAAATAAATAAAATAAAATACTATCCAAAACAAAAGCAAGCATTTGAGACAGTGTTCAAGACAATGACTGAACATGTGCACAGTGAGAAGGAATAAAAAGGCAGTTTCCCTATTTTCTTTCCTCAGTAAGGTATGCATTGCATATTGGCATGAAGCTCATTTTGGTGACAAATGCTTTCATACAGAGAATTTTGAATTCTTCCATCTCCTCCCCCTAAAAATGTTTCAAGCCCTGACCTGATGATGAACAAGGAAATCAAAATAAGGAGACCCTACTTTCACATGAACTCAAGACTATAATCTAACTGTAGTTACCATCTTTACTTAAAAAGTTTAACATCCATTTATCTACACAAAATCAGTAGACTGAATTTTCTCCCTTAGAAAGTTTTCAACCAAATTGGAGTTAAACTAATCTCACATTAAAGTGCATGAAAGGATATGCAAGATTAGTGTTTGTTTTGTTGCATAAAAAAGCAGTATCCCTCCAACAGCACTGGCCCAAGAGTTACCACATGAAGAACAGACTGCAGGACAAAGTGATCCATTAAGTCTACCAAAATGCAAAAAAAAAAACCTCCAGTTTAAACCCAGAAAAGGTGGTCCCTGCCAGGTCTGGCTTTTAACTGTACCCAGGTCTCAAACAGATCTTAGGCCCACCTACCTGGCAAGTCTGGCACACAGCACCGGCATAGTTGAGAGGCCCAAAGTTGTCTAACTGGTCAGTGAGCACCTCTACGTCATGATTTGTCAGCGCTCATATTGACAGTGGTAAAGGAATCAAGAAGCCTGAGTTTTGGGACCAGACCAAACATTTATTATCTAGTAAGGAATGATCAAGTTTATGTCTTAGGTTAATGATACAAAAATAGGTAATGAGGTCCCACATACACCACTGCTGAGATTTAATCTAACTTTAAAGCAATAAAAAATATCTTCTTCCACACAGCAAGGGCAAACTTTGCCTTAATGTTTCTCAAAAACCAATTATGTCTCTAGCTCTAGCCTCAGTTTAAGAGGTTTTCTAAAAATATGCCTTTCCTATGTTGGAATAAAGGTAAAAGGGAAATCTGGCACAAGAAACCCTCTATCTAAAGTCCCTGGAATAGAAAGAGCTCTAGAAGCCAGGGGTGTGATCACGTTCAAGTCACGGGGTTTGAGATTATGGGTCTGTGGGGGTTGTTTCTTCCTTTCTATCATTGGGATGTCCATCTTGGGTGGCTTGAAGGTTGCTGGATCTTCAGCCATTTGGGTGGCCTGGGCTGGGATCAGTTCCACTAGAGAGGGTTTCTGGGCTCCTCCATAAGCCTGGGTGGCAAAACTTCCTGAATCATACTTCTGGAGGGATCTTGGTCCAAAGAGGCTCAATTTGTCTGATGGGTTTCTGTCTTTATCTCCACTTCCAGAATCCGTGGTGCAAGGATTGGGGCCAGGTAAGGCTGTAGAAGAACCAGAAGTGAACCAGCCTCTGGGCCTCTGCTTAGGGGCAGAATGAGGGGTGCTGCTTGGGGTAGACTGGGCTGACACATGCTGCCTCTCTTCTTTTGCTCTCTCTCCACTCTATAGCACAGACTAAGTGGCTTAAATAACACACATTTATTTCTCACAGTTCTGGATACTAGAATGTCCAAAATCAAAGAGCCTGCAGATTTAGAGGCTAGTGAGGGCACAATTCTGAGTTTGCAGATAGCTGCCTTCCTGCTATATCTTTACATGGCAGATAGCAGAGAGCAAGCACTCTGATCTCCTCTTATAAGGGCACTAATCCCATCAACAGGGCCCCACCATCATTATCACATTTAAACCTAATTATCTCCCAAAGGCCTTACCTTCTAATGCCATAACATTGGGGTAAGGATTTCAACATATAAATTGTGGGAAGAAACAAATATTCAGCTCATAGCACCCTCTAATGAAATAGTGGATCTAAGAAATGATTATTAGTTGCTGCTAAAGCCACTAGCTGATGGTATTCTTGAAACAGATGAAACTGGCTGTAATACCTGAACCATTGATCAATCTTAGCACAATAAAGTGAGACTGCAAATTATTAAGAAATTAAATATGAAATGTCTGATTTCAAATCAAAAGTTTAGTTTATTATATCTCAAATAAGAAGCAGTACAATTAATCAAAGTATGTGCCTAAACAATCGACACAGTTTTGCCATCTTAGTGGTAGCTTGTTTAAGCCAGCAGCAAAGACGCCTGGAGAGCCAGTGGCGATGAAATTGCAAAAGGCGTTTTCCACAGCTTGTTGAGTATTGAATATTTTTCCTGGCAAGAAGTGAGCCAAAGCCCGGAAGAAGTGGTAGTCAGTAGGTGCAAAGTCTGGTGAATGCAGTGGATGACAGTTTCCAAGTCCAGCTTGTGTAGTTTAAGCATCACTCTCTGTGTGATATGTGGCCAAGCATTGTCTTGCAAGAGGATTGGCCTTTCTCTATTGACCAATCTCAGCTGCTACACTGAAGCATCTCTTCATTTCGCATGATCGATTGCAGAAGACATTTGCTGCAATGGATTGACCAGGTTTCATGAAGCTATAGTGGATAATACCAGCACTGGACCACCAAACAACACATCATTAGCTTTTTGGATGAATACTCAGTTTTGGACTGTGCTTCGGCACTTCATCTTTATCCAACCATTGTGCCGAACGCTTGCAATTGTCAAAAATCATCCATTTTTCATCACACGTAACAATACGGTGTAGAAATGGTTTGCTTTTATGTTGTGACAGCAAAGAAAGGCAAGCTTAGAGACAATTTCTCTTCTGACACTCATTTAATTTATGCAGAACCCATCTATCCAGCTTCTTTACCTTGCCAATTACTTTCAAATGGTCCAATACTGTTGGAATAGTAACGTCAAACCTTGCTGCTAATTCATGTGTAGGTTGAGATGGATTCATTTCCACTACAGCTTTCAGCTCATCATTATGTCAGGTTCCAGTTCCCTGGTTCTTGGTTCCCAGTACCAAAGAATGGTTCCTGGTACTGAGTCTAGGGAATAAATGAACAAGCCAAGCAGAAGCAAGTGGGCAAAGCACCAAGATTTACTGAAGTACAGTACATTCCAAAGAGGGAACAGGTTTATCTCTATGAGTGAAGACCCTGAGATTGAATAGGATTCTCTCCTTTATACTAAGGTTTTAATTCTGTTAAGTTAGGGCTGAATATTCATGGATTTTCTTGGAAAGGGGTGGAGAGTTCCCAGAATGGCAAGTCCTCCCCTTTTCTAACCGTGTAAGGCAATTTCCAGGGATTGCCGCGGCATTTGTAAACTGTCATGGTGCAGCTTACAAATGGGTGGGTGTGATTTTTACTCTGCTAACGAGGGTAGATCACTTGAGGACACTGTCACCTTGCTTGTACACATGCTCCAAAGACCCCCTTTTGTGGCCTTGATCATATCTCTACTTTATGGTTTCTCTGTATCTTTCTGGTTGGTCAGTCCTTGGAAGCCCCCTATCATAGACCGAATATCTGTTCTGTCCTTGGAGACCCCCTTGACAAGGCATCTGTTCCTTCTTGGAGCTCCCTCTGGTCAATTTGTTCTTCCTTGTTGTAGACAAAGCAGCTCCTTGTGCCATCTGTCCCTCTTCCTCCCTCCTTATCCCTACCTAACAATTATCCACCTTGATCTCAGGTCACCCATGTGGTTCATTTTCAAGATTAAAATCACCACAATGGAACTTCTCAAACCATTGACGTACTGTATGTTCATTAGCCACATCCTTCCCAAACACTTTGTTGATATTTCGGGCTGTCTGCATTGCATTGGTTCCATGATGAAACTCATATTCAAAAATAACATGAATTTTTTACTTATCCATGGTTTCACAAAAATTGTTCTAAAAAATATTTGAAAGATAATCACAAGTCAAAACATGTGTTTGAAAGACTGAGGATGTACCTTCACAATAAATATAAAACAAGAAGTGTCAAAGTGAAATGTCAGAGATATCAACTGTCAAACTTAGCATTTAAGGAAATCAGACATTTCATAATTAGTAACCTAATAGTACAACCTCTACGGAAAACAGTATGGAGATTCCTCGAAGAAATAAATGTAGACCTACAAGTCCATCCAGCAATCCAACTACTAGGTATCTACCCAAAGGAAAAGAAGTCATTTTATAAAAAAGACAACTGCACTCAAATGTTTATCGCAGCACAATTCACAATTGCAAAGCTGTGGAATCAATCTAAATGCCTATCGATTCATGAGTGGATAAAGAAAATGTGGTATTTATACACCATGGAGTACTACTCAGCCATAAAAAGGAATGAAATAGTGTCTTTTGCAGCAACTTAGGTGGAACTGGAGACCATTATCCTAAGTGAAATATCTCAGAATGGAAGAACAAATACCACATATTCTCACCAATAAGTAGGAGCTAAACGATAGGTACACATGGGCACAAAGAGATGTAAAGGATATTGGAAACCAAGAAGGGGGAGGATGGAAGGGAGTGAGGGACTTGCCTATTAGGTATAATGAACACTATTCTGGTGATGGACACACTAAAAGCCCTGACTCAAGCATTATATAAAGTGTCATGTAACAAAAACATTTGTACCCCCTTAATATTTTAAAATAGAAAATAATAAATAAATAAATATTAAATAAAATCTTAGTACAAGAAGAAGACTAACCATTGTTTGCCTCCAAATGGAAAAACACACCACCACCTATGAAATCACCTTGCCAAAAAATCAAGCCTGAACCTGATCAATCCTTTAGATCAACACTATCCAATGAAATATAGTGCAAACCACATATATAATTTTAAATTTTCTACCAGCCACATTAAAAAAGTAAAAATAAATAGGTGAAAATAATTTTAATATTTTATTTAGCCTGATATACCAAAAATCATTGAAATTATCACTGAAACATATAACCATTAATTATAATCAATAATTAATGTTTTACATCTTTTTTTGTACTACGTTTTAGAAATCTGTTGTACCTTTTACATTTAGAGCATATCACAATGAGATTAGCTACGTTTCAAGTGCTCAATAGCCACATGGATGCAGATTCAAACAAACCAATGGGAAAGAAGTAATGAGATAATGGAGGCAATGTGAATACTGTCTAGGTATTTGGTTATAGCGAGGGCTTATTAGGTGTAATAATAGTGCTGTGTTTAAATATTTTAAGGGAGTCCTTATCTTTTAGATACATATTGAAAGGTTTATGAATGAAATTATAAAACGCCTGGGATTTGCTTCAAAATAATCCAGTGGTGTCAGTAAGGGGAGTGAATAAGAATGTAGAAGACACCAGATTGGCCATGAGCTGATTGGTTCACACTAAGAAAATGGCACCAGCTTGCTGTTTAATGTTGTGTCAAAGAATAGAGAGGGTCTTGTTCATTGAACCCACTGCAAATGAGATAATGGAATTAGGATTAGCTGTTATTACTGTCAATCACTTCTGACCCCAGGGGAGGTTACAACAATGGCCAGGATGCCTCCTCTGACTTTGAAGCAGACAAGCAATTGTGGGCCACTCTACACTATCACCCCCAATGCTGAAGAAAAATGAAAAGACTATGGCTCTAAATCTGCTCAGTTATATGAAAAAAAAAAAATGAAGAAATTTCAGCTGCTCTCATGGAAGAAAACAAATGTTTCCAATCCAGCTTGAGCAAGAGTGTTCCTGGAGGAGAAGCTAGCATGGTGGAGACAGCACTCACCTAAAATGAAACCTCCAAAGGGAAGTTAAAACTCAGAGTGAGAAGACTGGAGCTGCTATGATAAGCTAGCCATTCCTTCTGGTACTAAACTTTGGAGGTCTGGGTTTTGTTTTATCAAAGAAGGCAATGATCCTTTCTTTTGTGTCACTCACATAGCCTAGTCAGTCAGCAAATTGTGAATAATAGAATGAATGACAGAAGTGTAATCAAAGGCAGTGTGGCATCATGGAAAGAGCACAGTCAAATCTGAGAGGAATTCCCAGGCCATTTTATTAGTAGCCTGGAATATTCTTCCCTTAGTAAAACTCTACACATTCTTTTAAAAATTACTAAGTCAACCATTATCCCTATTGTCTCCATAAGTACAATAGATTCATATTCATCAAAATGCATGTTCTTATTTTATTATAGTTGAGAAAACAAGGTGAGAAAGACTTTCACACTTTTCATACCATGGCACTTTGTATATCCCACTAGCAAAGTGATTACTATGCTATTTTGTAATGAAGTATTTATTTCCTCCATTAAGCTGTGACTTCAAAAGCAAAACCCCTGACATTTTCACCTTTGAATCTCCACCATCCAGAAAATGTAAGACACAGTGAGAGGCAATACATGTTTAAATGAACAGATCATCCATTCAACAAATATTATTGAACATCCAAATATATTAACAGTATGAAATGGCAACTTTTAAAATCTTTTTACCTCCCAATGAACACTCCAGTCGTGGCTGCTTAGCTAGGATCTTATCACTGACTTCAAAATCACACATACACAAAACTCCAGTAAGTTATTTTATAGTCACTCTAGCCCATATGGCCTCAACTTTGAAAAATTCATAACCAGAACTACTTAGTTTGACCTCCTCATGAGACATGGATTTAAATGACTTTTTGTTATTTTCTGAAATTTAAAGTGCATATACAATGCTATCACAACGAACACTCAACTGAATGTGCTGCCCAGTCTGAACTCTATTTCCAATGTTGCTCCAAAAAGGTTTAGAGGAAATGCATTGTCATTATAAAAGACCTCTACCTCCTGTGATTATCTTCTTAGATATCCAGATTAAATCACCTTTTTCAAAATTCTGTTAAAAAAAGAAATCAGAGACATGACTCTATAGAAACACATTTATTGAGAGTCGTCATGTTATACTGTTTTTATATCTATTGCAATGTCTTACCCCAGCCCTCAAGTGTCAGTGATGGCACAGGCTCTGGACTCAGATATTCCTGAAATCAAAGGTAATTTTAAACAGTTATTTGTCTGTTCCAGCCCTGTTTCCTCAAATATAAAATGAGAAAAGTCATATTTTTGGGAGGGATTATAGATTTGTTGGGAAACTTAAAATGAAGAACATTCAACTCAAACAGAATTAGTGTGAACTAATCCAGGCAGCCAGCTAAGAGGCAAACTCCACTCACTAATTTGGCCTGCAGTTCTATTTCTTGATAATGAACAGACAGATAATGAATAGACACTTACAATTTGAATTTTTTTATCTATAGATATTGTCATTTGGTGATTTTCTACCTTCTCTCATCTCTTAGGACAGTTCTTTTGTGGTTGAAATATGATTTGATAGACTATAAAGTAAAGCTTTTTAACTCTATGTAGAATATATGTAATTTTTCAGTTTGCCCCTGGTCTTTAAATTCCAAGAAGGTAGGTGATGTCTGTGGGGCTTTTGTCATTGATCCCAAGTATCTAGAGAGTTGGAAGTGAATACATTATTCTCGACTAGAAGAATGAACAAATGCTAGGTATTGGAGAGAATTAGGATGAAGAATATGTGTATGATTGAGCCGTACCCCTGGTGCCAAGATATTGGGAAGTCCCTGATCAAGATGTTGGTTTTTATGTGCTGACAGACTGGAAAAAAATGCCGTAGACCACCAAGGACCCATGAGAAAAAAAGGATCATTTGATGGGGCCCTGGAAAATGAATACCAATGCTTACTCCTTCTCTTCTTCTGATAAAACCCAGCAACCCATAAAAATTAGAAAGGTATAATTATGAGAGGCACATAGACAAGGGAGGAGATTATAAATGGCATAGTACATAGGAAAGGTTTGGTCTATATGATCTTCCTGAGCTGGGCTTGAGACACCTTTTGCTACATCCCATCATGCCCATGATTATAATAATAAGATCAATGAAGCCTCTCAAATTGCATCTACAAATAGAATGGTCTCTGTATTCAAGAATCACTATTATGCCAGCACCTGGTGAGGCCACGGCCACTACTAAAGTGGCAATGATAATAATGTCTATACAGGCCGGGCTTGGTGGCTCACCACTGTAATCCTAGCACTAGACAGGAGGATTACTTGAGGCCAGGAGCAAGAGTAAGACCCCGTTTTTACAAAAAATAGAAAAATTAGCCTGGCATGGTGGTGCATGCCTGTAGTCCCAGCTACT
>VBSM01000272.1:58755123-58831103 GCA_008086735.1 Cheirogaleus medius
GGAAATTGTGGGATTAGGTATTTTCCTGTTATTTTTGCAAGGCCGCCCCTTTCACTATGATCATATCACTGCACTCTAGCCTGGGTGACAGAGTGAGACCTTGTCTCAAAAAAAAAAAATTTCTATATAGCCCCTAGTGTGTAAGGTAGGAGCCGTGTTAGAGTACTGAGGCTGCATTGAGGCAGAACAAGAGATAAGAACATAGAGAAGGGCCAGGGCTGAGAAAGGAAAGCTAGACTCCCACTCCAGCCTTGCCTCCCCTTTCCTGTTGGACCTTGCATTAGTCACACTCTGTCTGGGCCTGGGCTCTGCCTCTATAAAACGAGAGGGTTGGATAGATAATCTGTAACGTTACTTCTGGCTCTAAAATCATATTCCAAATGTCACCAATGAAGCCTCTTTCTGACAAGGAGAAAGACTAAGCTATTTTTTTTTCCCTTTCTACAATTTAAATGTCCTTTTGCTTTTCATTTATATGTAAATGTATGAGCCTTTGACCAAAACAAAATTACCATCTCTGGGTCACTCCTCAGCCTTCTCATCATTAAAATGCAGTGCAGATTTCTGGAGCCAAAAAAGGAAAAGGGAAGAGTTATTAAGTCATCCCCACATACCATTCCTACAGCAGCAGGGAGTCATTAGTGGGGTGGCCCAGAGGGCAACCAGGAGAGGTGATCGCGCAAGGAAGTTCAGCTTGGTGTAGGCTTCCACCTGGCCTTGCTTGTGAAGGAGAACAGATGTTCTATATAAGAAAAACACAATTTAGGGAACTCAGAGAGTGAGATGTGGGAAAATTCTGGGCTTCTGGGTGATAGTACTGAGTTCAAATCCTAAATACCCTGCTACGTGTCCTTGAGTGATTCAACCTCTCTGAGCCTAGTTTCTCCTCTATAAATAGGAGAAGATAACATCGACCTCAGAGGGTTGCCCTGAGCAATAAAGAAGGCAATATGCTGAAGTACAGAAAGTATTGAGCAAATTGTAATGACAAGAGACGTGTGACTAGCGATGTATTAAATAAAGATGGAGAGGCAGAGGGCATGCTGTAGGCACGTGGTGAGAAGAAAATTAGTTATACATTCCCGCTTCAATTATTTCAGTGGACAAATATGTTGCAAGCTGGGGCAATATTGAAGAATTATCCATGCCTTACAGAGCTGATAGCCTGGTTGGAAGATGAGGCTCACAGAATTGAAGCCCTTAGGAAACCAAAGGCCTAGAGCACTAGTTGTTGATGCCTTCATGAACAAGGGAAACCAGAACAGAAAGAAGCCCTACTCTTCCAGTCTTGAGAGTCTAGGATTTTAGAAAAGCTTTTCAAGTTTTTATGAGAGATTGGTGAAAGGGGCAGCTTTGCTGAAATAACAGGAAAATATCTAACCTCGCAGTTTTCTAATAAGAGCTAAAGATCAATCATGAGCTCTCCCAGCTCTTTCTCTCCCTAGCTAACAGGCACCCTGCAGGGACTCTGTTTTCACAAACATCTGAAAGGAGCCCAATAGACAGAAAGGAAATGTAAATTTTCCTCTTTACTTTCACCAGAAACTGCTTTTAGAATTTGGTTTACAGCCTCTAGGTGTTCCAGAGAAACCCCTGGAAGGACAGCAGGGGAGCGAAGGCCAGGCCTCAGTTTCTTGCCCCAAACCATATCTCAGGGGCAAAATCACATCCCCTGTGATAAGCCTGACCACATTTCAGAGACAGACAGACAACTGGACCTCCCACGGCTGCCTGCCAATTACTCAGCCACTTCTGTTTCAACTGACAACAATCACTATTTTTTTCTTTCTCTTTATCCCCCTTAAAATCAGCAAACCACTTGGCCTCACTGCTGGCACCCCCTTCTCTTTCTTTGGGATGCCATGCACCATCTCCCTGCTTGCTCTCCCTGTCTTTCCTCTCTCTCCTTATAAGATTAACATTTTTTTTTTTTTTTACTTTTAGACATATTAATCTCTGTGTGAGAAATCTTTCTCCACCTGCACTGTGAGCACCTCCTAGGCTTTCCACTCTAACAATTAGTTCTTGGGCTGGACATTGGAGAAGGGGTAGGATTAGAATATGACCATTTGGAAAAAGTAGAAAAGCCCATGGCAATTGGAGGGGGTCAGATTATGGCAGGTTTAGCAATTCAGGCTGCCAACTTAACCTTGGTCTGGATGGTATTGGGAGCCACTGAAGGTGTCTAGTAAGGGAGTATCCCAATGAAGATAATATTCATGAAAACTTAGCCTGGTAGCAGTGAATGGTAGATGTACAGGAGGTGGAGTGTGTAGTTGGGGAAGACAAGGGGTGAAGGCAGGATGGGTGGTAATCTTCCTTGAATCAGGCCTTAACTGCCTCCCCTGAGCCAGTCACCAAGTCTTGTAGATCCTCCCTGAAATATACCCATCCTTTCCATTTCCATGTATTGCATCATTCATCCAAGGAATAAGTTTTCCAGCTGGATTTGACTGGAAGACAGGTGCCATTGACATAGGCAAGGAAGTTGCAGTGGAAACTAGTCTGACTGAAGGAAGATAGTAAATTCGGTTTTTGACATGTTGGATTTGCAGTAATAGCTGAATGTTCAGGTGGAAAAGTCAAGTAGAACTGATCTTTTTCAACATGACTGGAAGGGACATTTTACCAAAAAAAGACCAACATGAAATTGGGAGAGTCTAAAAAAAAATTAAACATACTCTGTCACTCTCCTCTTTTCTCTTTTAATGTGTAATTACTATGTGGGAAATGAGTATATCTGCATAGTTTGTGTTTTCTTTAGTTAACATTATGGGGAACAATAAATAGAATTGTGATGGAAAGGTTAAGTTTGTTAAATTAAAAAATAAAGGAGTATTCTACATACAGCATTAGATAACAGGGGTAAAAAAAAAAGAAAAAAAATAAATGAGTAGGAAATGGAAAATGTGGGTAAATATTTTAGCTTTGGGGAGGATGTGAAAAACTGGTATCTACTATGTAACTGGATTTTATGAAGGATTTATGACCAACATAAATGATGCTGGGAGAGTTCTAAGACAATATTTTAATGCTTTGGAAGGAAAACAGATCTTTAGAGGGGAGACCATTTTCTCATCTGTTCATAAAAACTAGAGGAAAACTTTACCAGACCACAGAGCTTGCAATGTTCGGTCTTGAGGGCTAATCTTGCCTAAATTTCTTCATAAAGGAGGAGTCCTGAAGATGCTTGCCCTGTTTCTCAGTTACTGCAGTACCCTTTTCCCCTCTCCTTTGGTTTCTCTCCCCTTCCTTTTATCTCTTCCCTCATGCGCCTTTTAGATAGCAACTATAAAGCAGTAGTTATGAAACGGTTATACAACTTTTGTTTTGAAGCAGAGATGATTATGTGGTTTGGGAGGGAAAGGGGAGAAGGACTAAATAAAAAGAAGTGACTCTAAGCTGTTAAGAAAGAGAAGACCATTAATAGCAACATCTTGATTTTGTTATGAGACATGCTGAAGCTATCCAAAGCAGGCAGGGAACAAGGTGATAATAAGAGAAAATGTGTTTCGCAGACAAAGGAGCAGACAGCAGGGGAGAGCAGATCAGGGAGAAAGGCGAACATTAGGAAGAGTGTGCAGAGAGGACGCGCTAATCCCTCTGAATCGTAGTGGGGGAAGCACTGGGCTGTTTGAACTCCTTGGCAACTTCGGCCTGATCTCAAAGTGGATTGTGAGAAATGAGAACAAAAGAAAAGTTCACTCTGAGTTCCCCTTGTCAGAGCAGGGCAAAGTGCTTTGAGGCCAGCACTAAAAGATGGTAATGGTAGAAAGTAGAACCGAGAAACAGACAAAAATAAAAAAAATAATGAAAAACCGTGTCAGGACACTGGGAACTTGCCTCGCACAAAGTGAGATAAAACCACCATTGACAAGACATTAAGCATAGGTCCTACCTCTGCTGTGTAAGTCACTTCTAACCAGCACTTAGCTGGCTAAAATCTGAAGATAATGCTTCAACTACTCTGAGAATATTCGTTCACTTGACAAACAGTAATTGAGATTTCGCTGTGTTAGCCAGGACTATTGCTATTAATGCTGAAAGGTGCAATAGGAGCTCTTAAGTCCCGTACCAGCTGGTTTTGTGAGACCAGAAAGCATCACTGTAAAGTGAGTACTGGGAAACTGATGCTGACCCTGGAAGGGTACAGGCCCAGCAGAAAATAGGGATGAGATGTAGGCGAGCCAAAGTGGTAACTAGAAAGAAATGTGTTCACATTTAAACTCCTTGTGATGGACCAAATGTTATGTTCCCCCAAAATGCATATGTTGAGGTCCTAACCCCCAATGTGATGGTATTCAGAGGTGGGGCCTTTGGAAGGTAACTTAGGCCATGAGGGTTGAGTCCTCATGAATGGGATTAATGCCCTTGTAAAAGAGACCCCAGAGAGCTCTCTAGCCCCCTTTCCACCATGTGAAGATATAAAAAGAAGAAAGCAGTCTGCAACTGGGAAGAGGGCCAACCGCGCTGGCATCCTGATCTCAGACTTCTAGCCTCCAGAATTGTAAGAAATCATTTTTTTTTTTTTTGAGACAGGTTCTCACTCCATCATCCAGGCTAGGGTGCAGGGGTGTCATCATAGCTCACTACAACCTCAAATTCCAGGGCTCAAGCAACCCTCCTGCTGTTAATGAAAGCGTAGCACTTGTCCACAAGGCTGAATCAGAAGAATGAGGACAAGTAGTTGAAAACAAGGAAAGAGATTATTTATTACTTTGCTGGCAAAGGAGGAAAAATGGCAGACCTTCTCTCAAAATCCAAATTTCCCGAACATAGGCAGAAATACAGAGCTTTTAAGGGGAGGGCTACTCAGTTCTAGGCTATTGTGGTTAAGTATTCTAATCCTCCCATCTCTGCCAAAGACAATGCCTGTGAACTCAGCAGCCAGCAGCTGGGGCCACCTGGGAGTTATCTCTTTTAACAAAGGACTTAACTGTGCCTCAGGGATGCAGGCCAGGCTGCAGTTACCAAAAAGAGTGGGGGAAGTTTTAAAGAGACAGAAAAATCTTTTATTTTTTTCCTCAGGTTCTTCCCTCTGTTACACTTCCTCAGCTTCCCAAGTAATGAACTACAGGCATGTGTCACCACGCCCAGCTAATTTTTCTTTTTTTCATACAGAAGGGATCTCACTCTTGCTCAGGCTGGTCTCTAACACCTGGCCTCAAGCAATCCTCCCGCCTTGGGCTGGAATTATGGGCGTGAACCACAGCACCTGGCCTAAATTTCTTTTGTTTATAAGCCACCCAGTCTATGGTATTATGTTATAGCAGCATGAACTAAGACACTTCTTAAGAAGAAAGATGCAACTGACTGCTAGTTTTTCCTCTCTAGGCCTAAAATTTCTTACCCATAAAATAGATGGTTGAACAAGAAATGCATACCTTCCCTTTTGGCAGATTTAGAACGGTTCTGGGAGTTATCTGGGGATCATGCAATGGAGATGGACAACATGGATTCTCTTAATGTGGGAATCTGTAAACAGCTGCAGGAACTAGAAACTATAGGTACATTTTCTGTACATTTTGATCAGTTGTTGAGAAATTTTTAATGCTAAAGATGCCAAATGCTTCCTTCCAGATTCTAAGCCAAAAGTTGCAAACTAGGCATCCCTAAGTTTTGATTGGCTAGCAGAATATTTTTTAAAAATTGATCATCTAAAGATTGTGAAATTTCACCTGAAAACCCAGATTTCTGGCTTCTCTTGAAAGACTGAAATATCTGGCAGCACTGGACCCACAGCAGCAATTAGCTAGGGGTGGGTAGCAGCTGTCTTATTTAGATGGGGCACCTGTTCTCTAGTTTGATTGTCTCCACCACTCACATTAGGGCGATCATATAACTTGTCCAAACCAGGGCACTTTTGAGAACAAAAGGGGTGGGGCTATTAGTAATTACACCTGAACCACAGGCATAAACTGGGATTTTTATAAACTATGAGAATGTATGATTATGCTAATTTACATTGCTTACACTGGGCTTGCTTCATTTTTCTTTGCCCACTGTTATTTACGTTTTTTGCTCACAAATCAGGGAGTCTCATGAAAAAGAAGTGAGAGAAAAAGTATAAAATGAGGAAGAGACATAAAAGTTGGAAAGAAAGCGAAGAAATTAAAAAGAATATTAAAATGAATGCCAATTATATCAAACCTTTAGGTAAAGGCAGAGGCTGGCTCAGCATGTAAGTTTGACCTTCCAGGCGCCCTGCCCTATGCAGCACTGTCAGTTTTAATAAGCTGTAATCCCGTAGTTACAAGCAAGACTAATCAAACTGCAGAGAGCAGCCTGTTCCTAATCAGGAAGGCACAGTATAATCATTTAACTCTGTGGTTTCTCAGTGAGCTCCATGCTGCCTCTACAGAAAAAACATCCTGGATAAGATAGATGCTTCCCACCCTAGCCTTGACCTTTTGATGGTCTTTGTTTGAACTTTTTATTAAAATCCTTTAATTACACAAATATTTGGTTTAAAAAATGTTTTAGATTATTTTCCCTTTACTTTATTCCAGAGAATAACAAAATATTCCTTCCCCTAGATATTAATATATAGGAAATCTCAGACTCCTATTGATCACCTGAGTCCACTTTAAATAATCACAGCCCCCAAACCCTTTCAACACTGTTCAGGGTGTGGTCAATCTCACACTAGGAGGGAGGAGGAGATCTGGGGACATGGAATGTTATAAATAACCCTATAGGTGCCAGGGCCAGCTATTCCCCACTGGAAGAGCGCAGCTCCTAAAACACCCAATATCCCATGGCCAGGAGGCCCCTTATTTAGTCCCTGATTCTCTTAGTTCCTTTAACCCAGGAGCAAGTCAAAATAAGTAAGAATCTATTTCGGGCAAGGGTTAACTGTTGAGTTTTAGTCAGATGGAGCTAGTGACTATCTGGGAGCTGAGTAGTGATAGGCCCTTAGGCAAACTACTCAACCTTCCAGAAATTTCTGGTAGGCCCTCAGGCAGGTGATTCAACTTTCCTGAAACTCAGTTCTTAACTTGGGAATAATAATACCAACACCTCACAGCCATGCTCTAAGGGTCAATAAGATAAGTATGGAAATCACTTACTAAGGTGCCTGGCACATTAAAAATGCTCCATAAATTGTGAAATTGTGGTTATTATTTTTATTATGTGCTAGCATGGCCTTAATGTCCCTAATTATAAAGAAACAGGTAAGGAAATTTTCATAATGTTTGTCTTTGAATATCTCCATATAGGATTCTGCACTTAGTGCAAATGTTCTTAAAACAATGAATATAGATGAAATACAGAAAAAAATTTTTTTCCAATAAGAAATCTCTGAAACATTTCTGGTACCATGGAAATTTAATATTTTGTTTAATAGACTCCCTATGACTTAAAGGAAGCAAAACACTACATTTTCTTTAATTAAAAATGTTTTATTGGCTATTGCCTTTAATAGATTTACTACATTAAAGAAAAGGAACATTTTTTCAAATGTGACAATAAGACCCAGCAAACTGAACAATACTAGACACAATTTTCAGTGTTTTGGACATAAATAAAACTCATAAATTTTATATGGATTCTGGGATATTTACCAATACTCCTCCAACAATGGGTTTGGCTGTAAACAGAAACATGAACATATGAATATGTCCAATACAATATATTTCAAAACAAACAGATCCTTGAGAAAAGAAACTGTCTTCCATAAGTACCCCTTGCCATTCAGGGAGAAGTTATAGGAGTGTTCATGAATTTTTGAAATTTATGGATATTCCTGTACTACTAGAAAGAAAACCATATAAAGGGGCTCCCAACACATAAAACAAACAGTAGCTGCATAATAATCAGAAACAATATTTAGTAATGCCCACTAAATTTTGAACAAACAGCAAAATAGAGCATAAGAGTATAAAACAAATGTATTTCTTACCGCTACAAAAAAAGGTGCACCATTTTGGTTTTGTTATGGTTGTTTTTATAAAAACAATATGTGTACATGTGTGTGTATATGTATTCCTTATTGAAAACTTGACAAATATAGAAATGACTAAGGAAGAACCCCCCCACCAAACCCCAATCCCAGCCTCAGGACCTGCTGATGCCAGTTCACCAACTACTTTAAAATCCATAGGCCAAACCTCTTTTTAGGCTCTCAAATACCTCCACTGTTGCCTATCTCTGGCACTACTACATTTTTTATCAGGCCAATAGTGATTAATAAACAAGGACAACAAGTAAGGCTTTAACTTTATCTGAAACTTTTTGTTCCTCAAATTTTAGAGCTAAAAAGAATGCCGCATGTTCATTTAGTCCTATCCACTATGCCTGTTCCCATTTATTTAGGAGGAAACAGGTATGGAGAGCTTAAGTGATTTGCCCAGGTGTCACAGCTGAGCAGGACTGAAACCGATGCTCTAATTGCCAGGCCAGGGCTCCGTCCAAGTGAACACACTGGAAATGAATCTTCACAAGTGATGGGACTACAGTTATGTGGTTAGACTATTAATGAGCCTGGAAGGCAGACCACAGTGGATCTGTACTACCAGATGAAAGCCAGGCAAACTTTGGCTCCTAACAGGCAATTGCCTTGGCTCTAGAAAGACAAGTCACAAATACACCATGTGGCCAAATGAAAGAGTGTGATCTGGGCCAACCAATCACAGGAGCAATGTTTGAGCCCAAAATTCCAGGAAGATGCGAGTCTGGTTATGTCACCAGGCCCATTTTTGATTGAAATGGCCACAGAAGCATGGAAGGCAAAAGTATCCCAAAGAGCCTCCTGAGTATGAGGAAGAAAATCAACCAGATTCCTTCTCCATTCAACAGGCAGATGCCCACAGAGGTCAATGCTATTCACAGTCATCTCCCCTGAAGCCTCTATCCAACTCAGTGGTCCCTCAGAATCTCATCCCCCCTACTTCAAGGCTGTCCACTCACATCTAAAGCTTATGCCTTTGAATAAATGAATCTCTATCGATTAAAAAAGCCTAGAAATTTTAAAGGTCATAGTTCAATTCTCTCTGATCAATTCAGGTCATTTAAGTCTTCAGAAGAAATCTCTTCACCCTCCTGTGGGCAGTTTGATACATACGTTCTTTATTTCAGCAGACCTTATTCCCAAACATAAATGATTAAAGCTAAGATCATTTCTTCTTCATTTCATCCCATGTTCTAACAGTGGTGCAAGCTCAATGTGAAGAGTCAAACTTGTATTTGCAAGGTCTCAAGGTACTTGTCTGTGGATAAGCTCTTTCAACTGTGCCAGTCTGTCACTTTTTAGTGCTTCCCGGATGGAGTGGAAAAATCCAAAATAGTGTTCAAAGTTGTGCATCATAAGCAGGACCCCGGCCAGCAGCTCATTGGTCACCAGCAGATGGTGGATATATGCACGAGTGTGATTCTTACAGCAGTAGCAGGAACATCCTCTCACCAATGGGTTAAAGTCCTCCTGGTACCTGAGAAAGGAAGTCACAGTGACATTCCAGAAAGTGAGGAGCACAAGAAATCCACAACCTAGGCTATCTGTTCTGCTGGTGAGGTTACCAATGGTGAAAAACATCACAGGCAACTGTTCAGTGCTGCACATCTACTTAGGATGGCAATATAGTTAAAAGTTAAGAAAGAACACAAGCCAGGGAGACTCGGGAATTTTCCTCTGACTGATGCAACCTCCTAGTCTAGGAGTTTCAAAGGAGCATCAGAAGAAACTCGTATGGCCACTTACTCATGTTGAGCATTACTAGTCACGTGGTAAAAACACATAATGTTAGGAAATGCTGTTCTAGTAAGTGACACTTCTCTCCCACTTGCTGCCAGAACTAGTAACAGAAGACACGGTATGACCTTCTACTTGCATAGCTTTTTTGCAGTTTACAAAGCACTTTCACACACACTGTCTCATTTAATCTCTGCATCCACTCTTGGAGACAACCCACTTTTTTCATTTTACAGATGGAGGCTACTATGGGAGTTGAGGGAAGACTCTGGAGCTAGCCTGCATGGGTTTGATTCCTGGCTATACAACTCACTTCAGCAAGTCACTTAACCTCTCCCGGTGCCTTTATTTCTCATCCATGAACCAAAGATAATAACAGTGCCTACCTTAGAGAGTCGTTGCAAGGATTAAATGAGTTAACACAGTAAAAGGGCTTGATCACTGCTGGGTGTATACTAAGTGCTACATAGGTGTTATTTTTTTTTATCAGCTATTAAAGAGAAATTAAGTGACTTGACCAAGGTCATACAGTCAAGAACAGAGCTAGGATTTGTCTTGAAGGAGCTATGGAAATTTCACCCCAAAATATGACTCCTTAGTATAAAGAATATTTTGAATTAAAGGCTCTAAGAGATTAAAAGGGCACTTGGAAGAGGCTTTTCCTCTATCTGCATAAAGTGGACTAAACTGAGCAAAAGATCAAAGGGGACTATGGACTTCTCTTCCTCTCCCTGTTATCTCAATATATTGCAGAAAAGATCAAGAATACAACCAGATCTGGCCCAAATCATTTGAAACATAATACTTGTCTCTTAGGTTAATTTATTAATACAAGTCAATCTGAGTCCCCCATCTATTCATCCTCCCTAGCTACTGTTTATGGCCGCTAAACAGCATTACCTATACTCCTCATTTTCCCCCTCCCCCTAAAAGGTGTATATAAACATATAAGAACTTCATTAAGATTTTGGGTAATCATTATGTGATTCTCCCATGTACATGGTATTAGTAAACAAACATTTCTCTTATTAATCTGCCTTAATTGTGAGTTGATCTTTCAGCAAACTTTTAGGGAAAAGGGCAAGTTTCCCGGCACCCCTATAGTTTCCAAATCTCTAAAACTTCAAGTCTAGTGCTCATAATAAGAATACTACAATTTCTAATTAAATCTATAATATAAAAATAATTTTAGTAGTAGCCATCTATATTCCCTAACATTTTAAAAACAGAAATAAATCTCTTTGGCTATTTTTCAAGAAGTTAAACGTGGTAGACATCACCATTTCAGACCTACAGTCAAGAAGCCCAATAGAATATAGGGAAGAACTATAATTTTCACATTCTTTCATAAATCCTCAAGTCTATACTATTACTAGGTAGACATAAATAAGTCAGAATCCCTAGAATGTTCCTTCACATAAGCCAAAACACACCCCAGCACTAAAACGAGTACGCCAGACTCAAAACCATTCACTGGTTCACTGATGATTACAACTTTTGGCCAAATACGAAGTTGCAAGATTCAGGTTGAGTATCCCTAATCCAAAAATCTGAAATCTGAAATGCTCAAAACCCCGAAACTTTTTGAGTACCAACATGACGCTAAAAGAAAATGCTCATTGGAGAATTTCAGATCAGGGATGCTAAGCCAAGAAGTATGATGCAAATATTCCAAAATCCAAAAAAACCTGAAATCTGAAACTTCTGGTCCCAAGTATGGCAGATAAGGGATACTCAGTTTGTATCTTAATTCATTCCTTATAGAGGCAAACATTTTATTTAAGACTTATAACCTATATCCCACTTTGTTGTGTTTTATCTTGAAATCTTCATTGCGCTGTCATTATTTAAAGTTTTGGAAGGAATAAATGACAGCAAACAAATGGATCTGGTCTAATATTTCTGACAGCTTTTCTAAAGCAATAGTAATCTAGCCTTACTTTTCTGATAAGACAAAGCACATAAACAAATTCATCTGCAGAATAAAAAAGAGTTTTTCTGGAACCATATTTGAGAAGGCCTAAATGATATCCAACTATAAATATTTTATGAAGTCATAAACTGAAAAGGGAATAAACTTTTAAAACAAACTAAAATTAAAAAGTCTGAAATCAAAATCCAAACTTTAAAAATTTCTTACTTTTTTTCCTTGAGATTAATTTCAAATGATGTCATTTCTTGGTTGTAACCAGTTGTTTTAATTTTCTTTATTTGATCCACACATTTCATTTCTTCTTGTGTTCCATTCTGCTGTAGTACTGAAAGACAAACCAATAAAAAGCCTTGAGTGAAGATAAGTGGCCACTGGGAGAATTTTATTTCAGTTATTATTTCATGTCCTTGGACCCTATAATTCTGCTCCTGAGAATTTATACTAAGGAAATTGCATAAGAAAAGAACAGCATAGCACTCTGGGAGGCTGAGGCTGGAGGATCACTTGAGGTAAGGAGTTTGAGACCAGCCTGAGCAAGAGTGAGACCGAGTCTCTACTAAAAATAGAAAATATTAACCAGGCATGGTGGCGCATGCCTGTAGTCCCAGCTACTCAGAGGCTGAGGCAGCAGAATTGCTTGAGCCCAGGAATTTTGAGGTTGCTGTAAGATAGGCTGATGCCATGGCACCCTAGCACAGGTGATAGAGCAAGACTTTGTCTCAAACAAAACAACAACAAAAAAAGAAAAAAACAGCAGTATGCTCCAAGATAGTCACTGACCCTTTATCTACAACACCAAAACAATTTAGAGATGCAATAATATCTAAGCAAATTATGGTTACTAGTATGTATATATTAATAACATAAAATCTTACCATCAAGGAATGATTAAAAAACAGTTGTGGGGGTGTATGTGGACGTGCACGCTGGGCTTATTCCTATTCCTTGTCACAATGTACATGCAAATAAACTGGGCTTTGTAACTGCCTATATTCCAAATAGATTAAAGTAGAACCTGGTTTTAATTGATGTATTCTGTATGGAGACTCTAGCCCTCCAAGAAACTCAGATTGTCCAGAATTAAATGGGAACCTGAGTTGTTGAACTCTTTAAGAAGGAACATTTCTGGCACTGCAGAAGAAAAACTAGCTACTCTACAAAAAGCCAACTGCCTTGAACAGGGGCAAGTAGATAAGTGGTATTTTGAGAACAAATGATAAGAATCTTAGTGTTAGCCTTAGGAGAAGGACAGATGGTGTTAGGAAGGTAATTTTGTTGAGGTGAAAGGAAGAAGAGAAGTGACCTGAGCATTGGGCACAGAGCTGTTATAATTTTGTTTCCATGAATTTGCATGCTGATGTGGGAAACCATAATAAAACCTTGATATTTTAGAAAATTCTTGTCATTTAGGGGAATTGGTGACAACTTATTTCTTCGGAAATTTCACTATGTAGTTGGCAAAGGACTTTGCTACACACACAAACACACACATAAATATGATTAATACTTTAATAAAAATGTTCAAAATATTTCAGTTTTCCTAATCAATGAAGAAACCTGGCTTTCTCTGGCCAAAAAGGAACTTGTTCATTGAAGAGAACTCAGAATCAGGTTTTTAGAAATTTGCATATTCATGGTACTTAAAGACTAACAGTTACCTCTGTCCTGGTAGAAATAATTTAGTTTATAAATGAAGTCATGAAAATTTATAAAGTGTTAATGGTACCTCTATCCACATACATTAAGTTCTGGTACGTCTAAAAGAACAGTAAACTTGACCTCCTATAAATAAGGATTTGATCAACCTGATTTATTTTTATTTCTTTATTTTATTTGAGACAGAGTCTTGCTCTGTTACCTGGGCTAGAGTGCCATGGCGTCAGGCTAGCTCACAGCAACCTCAAACTCCTGGGCTCAAGCAATCCTTCTGCCTCAGCCTCCCGGGGAGCTGGGACTACAGGCATGTGCCACCATGCCTGGCTAATTTTTTCTATATATTTTTAGTTGTGCAGCTAATTTCTTTCTATTTTTAGCAGAGACAGCAAGACTCTTGCTCAGGCTGGTCTTGAACTACTGACCTTGAGCGATCCACACGCCTTGGCCTCCCAGAGTGCTAGGATTACAGGCGTGAGCCACCACGCCTGGCCAACCTGATTTATTTTGTTTCTACAAGTAATTCAATTTAGATTAGTGCTTAAGTTGCATTATAAAAGTACAACTTCTTTTGAATTAAGTTTCAATTACTTGTGGGGAATAAAGAAACTTTAATGAAGTTTCTGGCCCTATTCAAATTTAAAGTTGGTGAGGTGGAGGAAGAGGTCAAAGGACAGTAGGGAAAAGGTAAGGAAAGCCCATCTGTAAAAGCCAGAGGGAAAACTGGGCATGTAACACTGTCCTGTGGAACTGCTTCAAGGGACCCCACCCCAAAGTCTGCATCCCAGTTCCTATGTTACTTCCAGTTAAGTGTTAGAATCTAAAACTGATTTTCTTGACTTCTGAAGAGCTGAACAATGAAAAAAAAAAGGTATTGCTGCAAAGCAACATTAGCAGAGAAAAACAGCTTTCACATCTCAAGTGTATTAAAAAAAACAAAAAAGCAAAAAGTAACACTAGGATCAGAGGATGGTGAGTCTCCCTGTATTTTAATAGCATGGGGTTTGTAAAAAGCAGACAAGAACTCTTTTGTGAAAAAACAAATTAACTTTTTACCAAGTAGTTCAAAGGTTTTATTTTGTTGTGATTTTCATCACAATTCACTCTGAATGTTCTTTTTTCAGGTTGTTAACAAAAGAGGTTTTGTTTTTCTTGGGTCTGCTCACTATAAAATCACACTCTAATATTGATGAGCTACATGTATAGTATTAAGTACCTGGTTTTGTGTGCCAACATGCCACAGCACACAGATAAGAAATAAAGATGTAGTTTTATAAAAGACTGGCTTTATATGTACATATTTCTGTCTTGTGACTCCAGCCAAAAATTAATAGGAAATAGAAGAAACTTAAGAATAAAGCAGAGATTAAGTTCAAAAGACCTACATGTCTCTTCAGGATTCGGCTGGTAATCAAAGCTGAAAGTCAGGGCACAGCCCCGCTCTGTCACTTGATAAGGGAAAAAACTCTCAAATAAATCCACTCCTCTTTCAATACACTTGAGCACCTCATCTGGTCGGCTAACACCAGAGACGAGCCTGTAAAAATAACAATAAGAACAGTGACATGAGGACAATGCCAGGAATGAAATCAGTCTTCCCAATGAACAGGGCACTAAAAACAATAGTAAGGAAAAACACCAATCTTGGTTAGAGTGGCAGGGAGTGGACAGCAAGGTATGGCAGAAAGAAGACAGGGCTTTGGAGGCAGAGACCTAGGCTTGAATCCTAGCTCTGCCATTTATGTACTTGCTGTCACTTTGGGAAAATTTCTTAACCTCTCTGTGTTTTAGTTTTCTCATTTTAAAAACAAGATCAATTATATATATATATATATATATATATATAAGATATAAAAATACATATAGTCACTGACCACAGAGAAAAGCTCAAACAAGATCAATTTTATATATATATATAAAAGATATAAAAATACATATAGTCACTGACCACAGAGAAAAGCTCAATAAAGGTTAGTTTCCTTCCTTTCCGCTCTTACGCCTTCTGAACAACCTCCTGGTGTTACACTGAACTTTATAGCCTATCTATATACATTGTACACATTTTTTTAAAGAGTACAAAGCTGTGTGCTTTATTTTCCCTTCAAATACTCTGCTCATTATAACTGTATTTTGCCTATAATTATGTTTTAGAATTGGTTCAATAAAGACATTTTTTCTATATTCCTCATAGGTTCATTTACAAAGCAACTCTTGCTATTAGAATTTCAACTCTGGCCATAAGCTCTAAGAATCTAGTTGACTTTCTTTATATTTTCTCCGTTAATAAAATGTCTGCACTGTAGAATGAGATGGTGTTTTTCAAGGTACAGGTGGAACATCCCTAATCTCAAAATCTGAAATGCTCCAAAATCCCAAACTTTTTGAGGGCCAACACAACACTCAAAGGAAATGCTCATTGGAGCATTTCTGATTTTGGATCAAGGATACTCAGCCAGCAAGTATAATGCAAATATTCCAAAATCCAAAAATATCCTAAATCTGAAACACTTCTGGCCCCAAGTGTTTCAGAAAAGGGATACTCAACCTGTAATGGGTAAGGCATTCTGAGAGTGTTAATGACACTCACCCAAGTTTGGCCACTAAAACAAGATGTGGAGATCTACTATATCAGAGTGGGCTGGCTGGCTGATACAGTGATATGTTTGTTTTTCTAGCCATAGCCCCTGTTCATGAACTGGCAGAGAAAAGCTTACAGACTCCCTGATTTCTAAAAGAAGTTCAAAAAAAGGCTTATGTAATATTAAACAAGCAGAACTCTTAAATATATGCCAGTTTTCCTGACTACAGTTTCCTTCAAGTAATGTAATGTTTTAGAACTCCTCTCCAACTGAAGCTGGCATTTCTACACATTTATAAAAAGAAAAACAATCCCAGCTTTCGAATTCAGTTAACAGACATCTGTGAGCACTTGATGCAAAGAAGTCCAGAAAATGACTAGAAATACTAGTGCTGAATTGTTATTTGTACTAGAATGAAACAAGTACAGGAGGGACAGCAATGCACCTAAGAGAACTAGGTTAAGATTAGGGGGCAAAGGCTGGCTGGGGTGATGGAAAATTCTTGTTCTGGGTGATGTTTATGCACATGTATATATGTGTAAAAACTGATTGAGCTGTACATAAGATTCATGCACTTTACTTAAGTTATATCTGGATTTTTTAAAAAGTGGTAAAATTACATATATACTATCCAATAGCCCTAGAGATAATCAAACTTCTTAATATATATTCAGGAAAATAAACAGCATGAAAAATTCACACTAAGTGGGATAGAAAATGATAAAGAAAACTTTGGGTGGCCTAATATGACATTAGCTACATTCAGAAACTTGGAATTTGTAGCTTTGTATCTTGCAGATGATCTCTTCTCACCAGTACACAGTGAATCCTGTGAGTTATGGAAACATGAGAACTAGCCTGACTAGTGTTGCCAGTCCCCACAATTTCAAAAAATGACACCACTCACTTACCTGCCTCTAATCTAAGAACTTCTTAAAGGTTCTTATTAATAGAGCCCATCTTCACTCCACTAGGCATCCCAAATCTGTCCTCAACTTTCCTCGATTTAAACCAGAGTTCCACATGACTTTATAATCTAGGTTTATGTCTCTAGGTTCTATGTTATAATGAACAAAGAACAATATTTGTATTGGCACAAGAACGAGGAGAAATAGTACAATACTTGCTCTTTCTTATGAAGATCAAATAAAATAACTCAGATGGCAATTATCATCTGTTCTACATTCTGAGATCAAGGGCAGGACAGCCTTGATGGAAACTCCTCTCACAGTCAGCCTCAGCAGACTCAGCCTAGAAAGGACATAATCAACACATCCAAAGACACGCCTCTGTACAGACTCTATATATAACACACAATCAGCCAGCACTCCTGCCCTCCACTCCAGCAAGCCAGCCTGCATCCCAGCTGAACACTAGCCTTGGTTTGTCCTCGGGCAGCTCTGCAGTGACTGATGACAGCAAGTGCAGTCTAGTATCCAGTGTTGTTGGATTCCCCTGAAAGCCATCCAGAAGGAAGCCGCCTACAGGCCGCTTGGCTGTCTCTCGTGCTGACCTCAGCCTCTCCTCCATCACGTCTCCACCTTCAATCACTCCAATGATCACACTTTTCTGAAGGACCTGAGGTAAGAAAGGATTAGATGTTTTGTTTTTTTTTTTAATTTTTTTTTGAATCAGAGTCTCACTCTGTTGCCCAGGCTAGAGTGCCATGGCGTCAGCCTAGCTCACAGCAACCTCAAACTCCTGGGCTCAAGCGATCCTCCTGCCTCAGCCTCCCGAGTAGCTGGGACTACAGGCATGCGCCACCATGCCTGGCTAATTTTTTCTATATATTTTTAGTTGACCAATTAATTTCTTTCTATTTTTAGTAGAGACAGGGTCTCGCTCTTGCTCAGGCTGGTTTCGAACTGCTGACCTTGAGTGATCCTCCCGCCTCGGCCTCCCAGAGTGCTAGGATTATAGGCGTGAGCCACTGCGCCCGGCCAGGATTAGATGTTTTTAACCATTTTCAGTAACAAAAACCTTTGTTTACCAGCTCAACGGATGGACGGACAAAAGATCTCAGTGGAGCTGCTGCAGTTGAAGCATGTAAAGCGGATAGTGCTTCCTCTAAAGAAGCTTTAGGGCTCCAAGGAACATATTTTGAAAAACACCAAACAGGTAAGAAAAGACCAAGGAAAAAGAGGTAATCAACATATGTATTCATAGTTTTGTTCTGGCTTAGATTAAATTAAACGTACACTGAACAAGTGCAAGAGAAAAAGAACAAAAGAAAGAGTTTTAATTTGTTTAAATGACTATTCAGGTCTGCTTTAGGCTACCTCCAAGTCTCTTAGCTAGAGAGAACTTTAGGAATTTAGAAACTGTTTAGTTGAGACAATTGACTATCCATCTGGAAAAAAATATAATAAAGACCATTAGTGCATAACATCTTCAAAAACAAACTCAGACCTAATAACTAAACCTAAAAAATATAGCTATGCAAGTATTAGAAGAATACATTGAATATTTTTATAATCTTGTGGTGAAGAAGACTGTCCTAAGCATGCTAAAGCTTACAGGAAAAGGTTGACACATTTGAGTACAAAAACATTAAAACTTCTCTAGTAAAATATACAATCAACAAAGGCAAAGGAAAACTTATTTGTGGAGGAACAGATAAATACCTACACTATAAAAAGAGCACCAAAAAATCCTCTAAGGTAATGATAACCCTATAGAAATCTAGGTAGAATATGTGAATATGAAATTCAGAAAAATAAATGTGAATGTCCTATACATACATAGAGAGCTACTAAACCTCACCAGTAAGGAAATATAAATTGGAAACGATGAGATGCCATTTTTGCTCATCACAATAACAAAAAAGTTAAAAAGCAGATAACAACACAGTGGAGGTGAAAGTGTTAGGGAAATGGCACTTATATACCCTGATACCCAGAAAGTAAAAATTAGTTCAGCCTCTTAGGAGGGGTCAAGTGGACAACACTTAACAAAATGTCAATACTTTTATCTTTAGATTCTAAAATTTCACTTCTATCAATCTCTCCTATAAATTCATTCATATGCATCAAGGTATATTTATAAAGACATTTAGAATAATGAAAAACTGGAAACAATCTAAATATCCATCAAGAGTAAAGGCTTAAATAAATTATGATATATTCACAGTATGACTCCCTCCACAGATGTTTTAAAAAGAATACAGTAGATATAGCAATACATGCACTGACAGGGAAAGAGTTTCAGAATATTATTAAATGAAAAACAAGCAAATTGCTGAACATATGATGATATTCATGTAATATATACATGAATATCTATGTATTAATTATGTGTATGTAATTGCAAAAAATGTTTGTAAGAAAATACACAAATCAACAGTGGCTCTCTGGTATAAGAGAGATGGGGAGGCTGGCTCTGTGGCGCAATGGATAGCGCATTGGACTTCTAGCAAGAGAGATGGGGAGGAAGCCTGGAACACTATGAAGAAGGAATTTGACTTGTTAGTTTAAGCAGGAGGGACACAATCAGACTATTCCTCCAGAGAGAACACTTTGGCTGCTATGTGAATAAAGTAAGGGTAAGTATGGCTAAAGGGTGCCATAGGAGACAACTTTAATAATCCACACAAAAGACAAGATGACCTGGACTAAGGCAGTGGCTGTGGGGATGAAGAAGAAAGATAAAACTTGAAACCTCCTCAGGAGGTAGGATCAATGTAACTTGACTGAATAGTTGTTCAAGGAGAAGATAAAGACAAAGTCTAGAATGACTCCCAGCTCCTGTTTTGGAAGTCCGGAGAGATGGTGAGAAAAGCAGAGACTCCTAGAAAACCAGTAGAGGATGAGGCAAGATGGTTATTCTGTTTTATGCATTCTGAGTTTGAAGTATCAGTGGGATGTACAAAGGGCAATCTTAATTCTGCCACTGAACATATGAACCCAAAGTTATGCCTATGTGTGAAACAAATGAGATTGCCAGGCTAGAATGGCCAACACTTGACACAGTGCTACCACATGAATATCTATGTATTAATTATGTGTATGTAATTGCAAAAAATAAGGTTTGTAAGAAAATACACAAATCAACAGTGGCTCTCTGGTATAAGAGAGATGGGGAGGAAGCCTGGAACACTCCTGCTTCCATGGAAGACTTGGCTAACAGACGATTCTCTTCCTGCTACACCTGGGCATGGCTCTAAGCACCTTGGAGGAAACTCATTTGCCATTCTTGACCTAGGGAATACATGGAGAAGAAAAGAAAGCCAAAAACAGAACCTTGGGAAGCTTCAATATTGGAGGGCATTTAAAATAAATGGATCCAGTGAATAAGAGGGGGAAAGAATCATAGGAAAAGGAAAAGATGTATGCAGATATATAAAGCAGATATTTATACAGGCCTGCCCCCTTACAGTACTAGCACAGCTCTATTTGGAAAACTTCCTTTCATGAGTGTAAAAATGATCATAAAATTATTGTCTAAAAGGAACACTTAAGAATAAAGGGGGCACTATTAATGATTATACCAAGAAGACTGTAAACATTAGGGATACAGAGGGACTCCAGCATTTGACCAATACACAGAATTAACGTGAAATGATCGAGCTGATTGTAACAACATAGATGAGGGACTTAGTGCTCACCAGGCCTTTTCTAATAATCATCTTTGTTACACTCCCTGTCCTGCTTTTTACTTACCCAAACATTACTAGTCCTATAAGGATAATTACTGGCTCAAAACAATTGCTAGCAAGCCACCAACACTACCCAGACCCATAGCAATGTTCCCATACTGAACTCCAATGGCAGATACTGTGAGTTCTATTCAGAACAAAAACTAAGTTTCCTCTAATTTTTTCATGTTTATTAACTTTATAAGCCAAGTTACATATATACATACATATGAAGGAATATAATATGTAATATATTATAGGATATAATATATTAATATAATATATTATACATTAGTATAATATATATGTATATATAAATATATATATTTTTGAGACAGGGTCTCATTCTATTGTCCAGGCTAGAGTGCAGTGGCATCACCATAGCTCACTGCAACCTCAAATTCATGGCCTCAAGTGATCCTCCTGCCTCAGCCTCCCACATAGCTGGGGCTATAGGTGCGTCACCATGCCTAGCTATGTTTTTTCTTAGTTTTTGTAGAGACAGTGTCTCACTATGTATGACGCTCAAGCTGGCCTCAAACTCTTAGCCTCAAGTGATCCATCCTCCTGCCTCAGCCTCCCAAAGTGCTAGGATTACAGGTATGAGCCATCATTGCCTGATCTCAAATTATATTTTTATTGCTAAATTCAAAATAACAATGTTCCTCAAACTCAATATGCTTTGCCATAGCAGGACATGATCATTGCTCAGGATTATTCCATATACATGATATCAGATACTGAAATTCTCCCCTCTGATTGTTATCTTCTGTTCCCCTACTTCCTCTGCTCTCTGCTAGTAAATGCATTTTTTTCCAATTTCACTAACTCTGCTATTGTAATCCCTTATTTACTGCTACAGCTCCATCTTCCTCATTCCATTATAACCATTCACCATCAGCAAACATTTACTGAGGGCTTATTATGTGTCAGGCCTTCTTCTATATGATGGAGATACAAAAATGACACACAGAAATTGAGCTTAAGGAGGCCACAGTTTTAATAAACACAAACACATAAGAAATCACTATAATACAGTATGATTGGGGCTGTAATATAGTGGCACACAAATTAAAGGGGTAGGAAAGAATCACCTGAAGTTCCTGGAAGTAGCAATGACTACTTTCATAGAATGATGAATGGAATGCAATGAGCCCAACATGGAAACAAGAGAAGGAATATGGCTGGAGATAAAAAATAGTCCAGAAGAAAATTTGTATACAGGAGCACCATAATGAAACAGGCTAATGCCTCAAGGAATTGCAAGTAACTCAGAAAGGCCAGAGTGCAGGCCACAGGAGAAAGTATTCCACGGTGAGATAGAGGAGTAGGCAGAGGCCCATATCACAGCAGGCTGTCCATGCTATGTAAGAGCTCAAGTGGAGAGTCATTAAATTCTTTTACGAAGTGGGCAAAGGGCAAGGGAATCATACTTCTTATACTTATGAAAGGGAGTTTCCCAAATAAGGCTGTGCTAGTTATGTAGGGGCAGGCCTGTGTGACTGTCTGTTTGTATGTCTGCATACACCTTTTCCTTTTACCATGATTCCTTCCCCATTTTATTCACTGGATCCTCTTATTCTGATTGCCCTCCAATATTGAAGCTCCCCAGGATTCTGTTTTTGGCTTTCTTTTCTTCTCCATCTTTTTACAAAGATCTCTCAGATAAAAGAGCTGAAGATGGATTGGATAAAAATGAGAATGGAGGCAGAAAGAACAATTCAAAGGTAATTGTGTACGAAGAGATAAAATGGTTATGGCTTAAGGTGGAGATAAGGGGGGGAAATTCTAGACATATTTAGGGAGATGGAATTAAAGAAGAGCAAACAACTGGAATATTAAATGTAAGTGAAAAAAAAGTCTTGAAAAGCTCAAATTTATGGACTGAGGAAGTTGGTAGATACCATAAACTGAGATAAAGTGTTCAGGAAGAGCGAAAGGAAGCACAGATTTGTGCAGGTAAGACAATGAGCTGGTTACCTCTGAGTCTGAGGGACAGTCTAGTGATATGACCTAGTTATAGGCTGGTAGTTATAGGTTGGTAATTCTGAAGCTACATAGAGTGATCTTGATAATATATATAATTTTAGAATTATTCAGCAATTAAAACAAGAGGAAAGTAAAACAGACCAAGAAGTGAGAAGCAGAGAAGCAGGAGGAAGAACAGAAAAGGTGGTATCGTGGAATGTGAGGGAGGTTGAGAGTTTCAAGAGAAAGGAGTGGTTAGTGGTGCAGCCTTACCTCTGACTCTTCCTGTAGCCGCAGACAGTTATCTAGGAATAGAAGTGACCGGTCAACAGACTTTCTGGCCCTTTTCATGGAAGTTGCTTCCTCACAAGATGCCTCTCCATCTGAGAGGCACTGGAACCAGTCTGGCTGAAGGGCCTGCTGAATTGCCATGAACTTGGAAGCAGTCATTTCCACTCGTCCTCCAACACCCCACACAGACACCGACTGCCACAGAATAAGACAATGAGGGATTAGCAAAAGTAAAATGAAAATAAAAGGGAAGTAATAAAATGATAAAGCAATAATTCTTCTTTACAACTGAAGAGATGGTGACAACTTAATATCTTAGACATGGTAGGTAATAGAGTTGTACTATATTCCAAATTCTCTAGGAACCTCATAGCTCATAGAGAATCCTTCAATGGCCACGCAAGCCAACATCTGAGCTAGCCAAGAATTCTTTGTTTCACTTCTCTAGCTTAGTCTTCCATTCTCCCCATCCACCTGCTCTACCCCCATCCCACCCTTGCTGCTCCTGAATACACTGCAGACTTTGATTCTTCTCTGCTTTTGATCACACTGTTTCTTTTGACTGAAATGACCACCTATTACTTCTTATTTTTTGTTGATACATAGTATGTGTACATTTTTATAGGGTACATATAATGTTTTATTACATGCATAAAATAGGTAATGATCAAGTCAGGGTGTTTAGGGCATCCATCCCTTCAAGTATTTAGCATTTCTACATGTTGGGACTTCTCCCACTTCTTTGCCTGGCAAAATACTGTGCATCATTTAAGACACTGAGTTCACATGTCACCTACTCTAATGTGTTCCCTAAACCTTCCTGTGCATAATCAATCACTCACTCCTCTAAGCTCTTACAGCAATTTGGACTTATTTATTTTATAGAAAAGATACCGCTTATCACACCATTGTATATTTGTCTGACTAGAGTATCCCAGTTCATGTTTGTATCCCAAAAACAGTCTAGGACTGTGATTGGTAAGTGATTACTAGTGATTACTAGATTGAGTTAGATATAGAATTATGCACAAAAATGCCATAGTTCAAGAGAATCTCTATTCTGCACTAAGGCATAAGAATTACTGCTTAAATGAATTCTCTTTCTCTTACAATTGGGGTAGATAATGAAGGTCAAAATATTTTCTTTTTTCTTTTTTTTTTTGACAGTCTTTCTCTGTAGCCCTGGTTAGAGTGCAGTGGGGTCATCATAGCTCACTGCAACCTCAAACTCCTGGGCTCAAGTGATCCTCCTGCCTCAGCCTCCCAAGTAGCTGGGACTACAGGCACCTACCACCATGCCTGACTAATTTTTCCTATTTTTAGTAGAGATGGGGTCTTGCTCTTGCTCAGGCTGGTCTCGAACTCCTGACCTCAAGCAATCCTCCTGCCTCGGCCACTCAGAGTGCTAGGATTACAGGCATGAGCCACCACAGTACCCCACCAAAATATTTTCTTTAGAATTCAAATTACAAAATAAAAAGAAGTTAAAAACAGAAGAATAATTGAAAATAGTATTCTTATGTACGGTTAGTAAGTATTGCTGACGTTAATAAAGTGAATGCAGGAAAAGTGTGTTTTTAAAGCAGCAGTACACACTGGAGCCTTGCCAGGATGCTGTTCTCAGGGATAATGCCAATGGGGCCACCTCTCAGATGAAAACTTTTAATGAAGTCCTTTTGATACTGTGCTTCAGTAGATAAAATCTCTGGCTGTGAACCCTGCTTTTTCAAATTCTGTTCTACCAGCAGGCAGTATTATAATATATTAAAGTTCTACTATATATAGTAGTACATGTGATAACACTCCTCAGCAACTTTCTCCACTCTTCCTGAAGTTGTTAAAATTGCAAATAAAGCATGGAGTCAAAAGACTATTGTTTTCTCCTATCACAGCAATTTCTGTTTCTGGCATATACTTGACCCTCCTCTACCCTCAAATTTTTTGCAACACTGAAAACGCTGAGGATACATTCCTTACCTTAACCTCATCCTTAGGCAGCCTTACTCTAACTCTTATAAACCATCCCATCCCACTATAATCACTGATATAAAGAGAAGGCATAAAAGGATCATCCCAGACAGTGGAATCCTAGCATCTGAGGAATACCACAGACTGACTTCTGGGACAAATCTGTAACCTTGGAGGCCCTTCTGAAAACACACCTTGTTTGTTACATAACCAGCTGGGCAGTGGCTGACCGGATCGTGCAGGGAGCAGTACAACAGTGATTCTGGCATGCCTGTATAAACAGAAAAAAGAACCCCTGAAAGTGCTTACATTAACAATGACACTGTGTGGTAACAGGGAACAGCTTCACAATGTGTACTGCTGGAGAAAGCGATTCTAAAGACAGTAAATAGTTGTAAATAGTTGTGGGAAGCCTATCAACATGAATGAAAAGATTACTTTGAAACCTATTAATCTAAAAGAATTAAATTTAAATGTTTATATCTAATATGTAGTGAGCTGCTACAAAGGAAAGGTGTATCTTAAAGTATGAGATATAATGAAGGTATTTAGTGACATGTTGATCCCACCTGATTTGATTTAAAGAATTTAATATCAAGTATGCTCATTCTAGGTACCATCCAAGGGGAACTAGTTCCTGGAAAGATGAAATGATATGGTCATAAGGTAATCTCATTAATAATAAAATTCATTAATAATATCATGGGCCCCTAGGGGCAGAATTTTAGAGAAGGTATAGAATACTGCAAAGGGATCTCATTCTCACTAAGTTTCAGGGACTCGAGATGACAAAGTTTCTTAGGTTCTTTAGTCAAAAAGACAATCATTAAAAAAAAGAACCAAAAAAAAAAGGTTAGTAAACAAAATATGTTACCCCACATTTTCCATAAGAAAAAAAAATAGGATTCCATTAAAAAAGAGAAAAATAAATAAAGCATGCTAAAAATCTCTGTAGTTCTCCATCTTATTTTTCACAATTTCAATTATTACAATTATCTCTAGAAAGCTTATATTATTTTCACTTAACTATATGCTTGTATATTTTAAAGCTGGTTATTAACATTGGTCTCAGATCAAGGAGAATGATATTACATAAATTCCTCTACTGTAATACAGGGCCTTGTGACAACCAACAAGTCATCAAGAATCTGCCATCAGAAGCAGAGGACTTAATAACCAACAGAAACAGGACTTTCAGTCAGTTAGGTGAGTCCTAGATATTGGGAAAAAGCTTCAGGAGAAAGTCTACAGGAGAATTGGTTCTCTAGTTATCACTGCTAAGCTTTTCCTATAAATAAATGGACACATACCTCTGCATATAAAATCCTATTCCTGGAACAAAAGGTACCATCAACATATCAGAATATAGCTGTATATAAACTCTTCATCCTCTCCTGTCTGTTTGAGGCTTAAGCATAATGAGACTGCTTTGGATCTCATGTATGCCCCATGCAAGTTCTCACCCCTGGGTTTTTGCTCGTTACCGCGAGTGTCTGCCCAACACCTGTATGTTACTACCTCCTGCTAACGCCTGCTCTAACTTGACCAGCTAAGATGACCCCTCATCTTCTCTCTTAATAATCTTTCCTTTATTCTGACACCTTCCACATACACCCCAGAGCAGGGTATGTGCTCCTGCCTCTGGCCTGTCATGATATATGTTACCTATCCCCAATCCTGCAAATCAATCACTACATTCTTACTAGAATCACCTATTTATCTTTATGTCAGCTAGGCTCCAAGTTCCACAACAGCAGCAACTGTTTCCTATTCAACTTTATATTCCCAGTGCCAGGTTCTTAGATGTTCAAAAAATGCATATTAAAATAATTAATAAATACATGTATGAATGAAAGTTGATCGACATAGTCAACATTCAACAGCACCTCCAAACTCCAAATTAACACATCACAAAGCACACACAAATAACTTAATTCATTTTTACCTATAAACTTTCCAACTCCTTCCTTATATTCTGCCAAGACTTCATGATGTTCTGCCCTATAAACAAAACAAAAAAATATATAACACAATAATGAATCATTCTACAGATACTCCATACAACAACTGAACACCTCTTCTCCTTACACATAAAGGTCTTCAATTGGCAAGTGGTTCTATGAGAAGAGAAACTGCCAAAGAGCAGCTGCTTTAGAATACTTGGAATTTCTTTCTCCTCTTACTCCTTTAAAATCACTGTTATTAACACAATACTGCAGAGGTATTTAGTCATATAGCAGCCTCTTCAATTAAGTATATAGTTAGTATGTACATTGCACAAAATGATCTAACTTCATTAGTTGTGTTTCCATAAAGTAGTACTAGCAAGTACCTATACGGAGGCAGAAAAAATTTTGAGGCTGGTGCATGATGACAGTGCCTGAACTCCACGCTTAGCATTTCCTAAGCTCCATAGCATTTCCTAATGCTCCATAGAGCATTTCCTGCCCTGTCACACCTGGGTGCAGTGGCAATGAGGCCAGTATGGGACTGTAGGTTTGGAGGAAAAGTGAAGCACATCTAACAGGTAGGTCTGGCCTGTGGCTTCCAGATTAGGGCCAGATGATACATAACATCTGATACCTTTCTTTCTGATTTCACTCTGAAAATCTAAAATTATACATATGAGCAAAAGAAATCTTTCTCTTTGTTGTACCCAGTTAAGTTAACTAAGCTGCTGCCAGAGTCAATACTTGAATGATTGGTTCTAACACTTACAGGGATGACAGCGTAAGCTGAACCATGGCAGGAAGCCCATGAATATTATGCAGCGTTTGATGGGTGAGGTGTGGGGCAGAGCCAGTCTTGGTGTACAGAAGGCAGCCTGGAATGTCCATGGTGCGGTCCCCTGTTTTGCCCAGGTTCTTTATTTTTCCCAGGCGACAGCCATTAACTACCTTGGTAAGACTCAGCTTCATCCTAAGGGATTCTTCTAGGTCCTGACAAGAAAAGAACATTAAATTTAGAAGGACCATCACAACATCTAAAAGCTAAGCATTTTGCACAGAAAGCAATCTACAGAAGAATTATAGCATGTTCATTACTACTTCCAGTCTACAATTATCTTAGATATCAGGAAAAGGAGAATAGGAAAAGACAGAGAGAAAATAAAATACTTTCCCCAAGGTCCCAGAGCAATATGATGACATCAACTACTTTTAAATTAATTGGAATTTTTGTCTGAGCTGATGAAAACCAAATAAATGAGAGGACAGAAGGAGAAAGACTAATCATGAAAACGATGCCATGAAGCCAAGGTTCACTCTCAGCCTTGAAAATGTATATAGAGAATAGTCATACTGCTTAGGCCATACTGATTATTTTTTTCTTTCTCCAGTTTGAGAGAATACTAAGCAATATAGCAATTTTTCCTAATAATGTTGTTAAGTAAAGAAAACAGTTTCAAAAAAGCATTCTGGTGTTTATTAAAATATATGGAAGAATATACAATAAAAGATAAACAGAGATTATCTCTGAGGTAGGATTATTTTCCAATTGTTCTTATATGGCATCCAAACAGGTAAGAAACTCTGTAGTATACATGTGATCTATAAGCAATTTGTCATTACTTTTATAATTGGGAAAGACAAATATTTGTGTAAAGAAAAAACAAAGAAATACTTTCTAACTTCTATAGATAACAACAGCAGGGAAAAAAATCAGAAAACATCAATTATTTGTTGGCTGCTTTTAAATAATTTAGTATTCAGAGAAGCAAAATACTGAGTTCCACTTTTAAAATGCACTACAGAACTTGATAAGTATGCATGGCAGATCATTTGTAAAATGTCACCAGACATACCAACATTTTACAAATACTTCATTACATCTCTACAGCAAGTACCATACCCTCTGGAATTCTTACCAATTTAGCCAGGCCCAGTTTTATTCCTTGATAAATTATTACAGCTATCTGACAGGTTCCAACTTTAGAGCCCATGCTCTTAAGTGTTATGCTACACCATACTCTGAAAGTCAACCATTGTTTAAGATGCTGCCAAACAAATAAGGCTTATCTATCATTAGTTAAAAATATTCAGAAATGCAAACATTACTTTTTTGAGAGGCATAAATTCTTATATTTAAATAAAATAGCCAGTATAGTCATTAGGTAAGAATAACTACTTTGTGTATGGTCAAATAAGAGATTTCATGTTAAACATAAATTATAAAAGTTAGTATAACTGTTTGAGGAAAGCCTGGTCAATTTTCTATGACTATAACATCATTATTTCAAGTTATCACAAGATAGAAACACAAAAATAAATGTTATTAGAACCCACTGAAATGGAGACTGTTAAGGGAAAAAAAATTATATTTTGACAAAAATAGTATAAAAGCTGTTTGATTCACTATTGTTACACATTAAAACTGCTAAAAGAAGAAAGTTTGTTTCAAAAACATTAGAAAAATATAATTATAGGCTAATAAAAATGTAATCTAGAAAACATAGTAGAAGAATCATATTCCTTATTTATCAGATAATACTGATTTCAAGTGATAAAAATATTTTTTGTATTTTAAACCAACAGAACTCTAAAGCAAAATTAAAGACAGTATTTTACAATTTAAGTAACTCTGGAGAATTGAAGCAGGGTAAGCAAAGTACAAAGACAAGAAATGTACTTCAAAGCTAATGCATCAACACCTGTTATTCTGACTGAATATTGAAATCAACCAATATGGAACACTAGATTTTTGAAACATAAATAAGAACTAATGAAAATATAATAGACTGAATAACTTAAACACTTCCTATCCTCACACACATCTGAAAATGGAAGAAATTGTATTGTCTGGAGCTATCTCAGAAAGGGCTAGAGACAAGAACTCCTTGTCACCTCTCCTTACTCCAAAAATTCTGTCTTGCCTGAGCTGTCTAAGGTATGTAATCAGTTTGAATGTACAAACATGAGCTGTATTTTTGAAATTAAATTCATATTAAAGGAAGGAAGAGCCTTCATATAGTAAAACTAGTATGTTTGAAAAATGATGTTTAGGATTCTAGAATGTTACCAACTTTCATTATCTCTCCCTATCAAACCTATGCTCTCATTTCTGTAGTTTATTAATAAATGACATAAATGACCAACAAAGCTTCTGATGAGCAAGAGATAATCTGCTTTTCTATTAACTCAATTCCAGGTAAAAATGACAAACCCCAATGCTTTAGTAAAGCTGTGCTTAATATCCCAATATGTATGATTGCCATTAGATTTTAGAAATGCTGAAAGTAGTTTACAGAGTTCCATCATTACCACCAGAGACCTCAATCTGCGAACTCCTCATTACCACCATCACCCCCTCTGCCATTTTACAATAATGAATCTGAGGCTCAGCAAGATTAATTACAGGCATAGTCTAGAACCCAGGCCTCCTGCAGAGGCCTGTGCTATCTTTATCATGCCTTTTAAATGAGAGCAAATCTAACATGCTACAAGATGCATTCTGACTTTTTTTTTTTTTTTTAGAATATCCTGCAGCATACCACGGCCACTCAAAGAAAGAGATTTTTCAAAATTGTATAGGAAATCTGTAAAATATCTTTCCACTCCCAGAACACATGTGGAAAGTCATAAAGAGAAAGGAACCCTCAGCGAGGCATGGTGACTCACACCTGTAATCCTAGCACTCTGGGAGGCCAACATGGGACGATTGCTGAAGGTCAGGAGTTTGAGACCAGCCTGAGCAAGAGCGAGACCCTGTCTCTACCAAAAGCAGAAAATATTAGCCAGGCGTGGTGGTGTGCACCTGTAGTCCCAGCTACTGGGAAGGCTGAGGCAGGAGGACTGCTTGAGCCCAGGAGCTGGAGGTTATAGTAAGCTACAGTGATGCAACTGTACTCTAGCCAGGGTGACAGAGTGAGACTCTGTCTCCAAAAAAATAAAAAAAGAAAGAAAAAAGAAAGTAACTTTCAAGCCATTCGACCTATGCCAAAAGAATGACACACATAGCCAAAGAATGGCCACCTGCTATTCCCTCAAAGGCCTTACAGCCTTGTACTGCTTGGTGGGCTGGCTACTAGTCAGCCTTCTTCTGCCTGGCAAGCTCTGAGCCTGATCTTGTCCATACACCCAGCACAGATCCATTACTCGGGGTCAGGCTCAAACCAACTAACCTCTAAGATTAAACAACAAAATCAGACTGCACAATTATTACTCTGAGAACCAAAAAAAGGAAAGTGGACCAGTCAGTGCATTTTTGCCCTACAGAATGCCATACAGGAAGCCAAATATGCTGTGTAAGGGCAGAATCAGCATAGGAATAAATCATAATCATACACATAAAGGCACCTAAAAGGAACCCTACTGGTTCTCTTAATACAGTAGCCTCCTTTCACACAGTTTCACTTTCCATGGTTTCAGTTACCTGACGTCATCTGAAGTCCAAAAATATTTAACGGAAAATTTAGAAAGAAACAATTTATAAGTTTGAAATTCCACACCCTTCTGAGTAGCGTGGTGGAATCTCAAGCTGTCCTGCTCCATCCCACCTGGGACATGGATCATCCCTTTGTCCAACGTAAGCACACTGTACACACTCCCTGCCCGTTAGTCACTTAGTAGCTGTCTCCAGTGACTGTCAATACAGATCAATAGTCTCCAAAATATCAACTGATTTTTATTTGCCTTTATCATCATCCTTTCCCTTTTCACTTGTTGTGGGTCTTTTCTAATATTTCTGGTGTTGTGCTTTTCTAAATATTCAAAAATTCACATTTCACTTCTATAGATGGAGTTCCTAGGAAAGTATTAAGGAAAAACCATTAGAGTATAAGGACAAATGATAAGCTAGTGAATCTGTACCTTTATAAGAACTAACACAGATTCCCTGCACCTTTGGCAACACTGTACCTGTCCTAATACCTCTAGTGCCACCCGCAAACCCTATCCCTCATCTATCAGGAGAGAAGGAATTTTTAAATGTTTCTTAGATGGATTCTCTATATACACTAATGGAAATGTCCAAATTTCCTAAGAGAAAAGAGCAAGCTTGGGTGACCACATTTTTTTGTGGAAAGAAAAACTATGTGTATTTAGAAGTACACATCTACATTTCTACCTCCAACCCCACATTCACACTCTATCTATGTTTGTCTACGCATAGAAAAGAGTCTGAAGGACTTGCAAACAATATGGTGCACTGTGCTGACTTAGAAACGACATAGAAATGCTAAAATTCTAAAAAAGAGTAACACAAGAAGACTTTTCAGAGGTAGAGTTATTATGAAATCCTTACACTATTTGGTAGGTGGAGAGAGATATTGAACAATGTTAAACTTTATTAAGTATGTGTATTAAAAGTTCAGAAGTAACCAGTAAAAGATGAATGATAAGAATGCATAATTTCCAAACCCATTGGAGAGGGATGGGGGAGGACAAAGAAAAATTGATCAATCTTATAAAAGGCTAGAAAGAGGAAAACAGACCATAAAAGTACATCAAAAATAGAAAATTACAAAATAAGATGGCAGAAGTCCAAATGTCAGTAATCACAGTAAGAGTTAAATTAATTTCACCTACTGAAAGATATAATAGCAGCAACTAATATTTATTGGGTATTTACTATGTATCAAGCACTGTTCTTTACATATTAACTCCATTAATCTTCATATCAAATGCATAATATAGATGCTATTATTATCTTCATTTTACAGATGAGGAAACTGAGGCTGATAGTCACCAACTGGTAAGTGGCAGAGCTAGGACTTGAATTATAGAAGTCTAGCTTTAGAAGTTTACTCTAATAGGCTAGCAGCTTATTAGAAGTTCTATCTTGTCCATAAACATGGGCAATGTTTATGTATTAACTGTAATATTAAGATATAATTTTATAATCATAGTTTCCATTTTGCTACAGTGTTCTTGTTGTTCTCTACCCTTTTTCTCTCCTCCGCCTTTACTCCATCCTCCCAGCTTCTACAACCTTTCTCCATACTCATACAAATATTTAAATATACTTGTATATAAGAGGGGGTGTTTTGGGCCATGGTTTACTTTTACAAAAATGGAAACATACTATACTATATGCACTTCTCTGCAATCTGCTTTTCTCTCAGGAATACACAATTGATATCTTTACCAAAGAAGAGACATAGAACTAACTTATCCTTTTAAAAAAACGACTTCGTGATACTGCATAGTTTGTATGACCACAACTTATTCAACCATCCCCTTTCTGATGGACACTCAAGTTACAGAGCTGGTTCTAGGATCGCTACAATAGTCTGAGGGTTCGGCTTTCCTGACCTCATTTTCACCAATTTCAAGTCAACTTTAGTTTACATATCCTGGCAGACGCTTTACATAGATTTTTAATCATTACAACACCCACAACGATTTAGGTATTATCCTCCCATTTTGCCAAGGAGAAAACTGAGGGTCCGAGAGTTATTAAACAAGTTGCCTAAGGTCATACAGCCACAAAGTAGCTGGGTCCAAAGCTCCCGCTCTAAATCTCTACTTTGCTTTAAAAACCCATGTTTTTTTTTCCAAGAGTCAACTCTCCTGGAAACATCTAGTGTCAGCCAATAAGATTGGATTTATCTTCGCTGCATGGGCCATCTCCGGGGCCCCAGCCCCCGTTAGGCGCCTAGATCAGGTATTGGAGATCGTCCCATCCTCACAAGTATCCTGGGCAGTTCTGGAAAAACACTTTCCGAGAATTTGATCCTTGAGCAGAGGCCGGTCGAAAGGGGACCCTTTTCTCTCAGAGATGTCGGCGACGCTCACACGATTTGGTAGAATCCGAACTTAACAGAGGCCAAGATCCACCAGGCAACCAGAAAAGGGAAGGGGAGACATGGCGGAAATGCAATTACAGTTACTGCAACACAACCAGGATGCGTCTGAGCGCGACGCAACTCATCCATCCCTGGCAGCTCCCACAGCAGGCGGAAAGGGGCTACTTACGCGCAAACTGCCAATTCTTGGCCTTCGAACCTCTCAAACTCCTAACAGTTCACTAACTACCACGTGTCCGGATTGCAGAATTCCTGGTCCCCTAAACCGCCGCCTCCACTGCAGAGCCAATCCGGGAGTACTGCGTCATCACCGGACGCCAGAAAGAGTCAAGGGCGAGATCAAAGCGAGCCCTGGCAACTGCGAGGCCCACAGAGCCCTGCCGTGGCCATGGTAACTGAGCCAACGCGATCCGCCTGCGCAAAGCCTCCTGGGAGTGGTGGTTCGACGGCGTCGTATACCTGCTTTCTTTGCGGGCGGAAAAACTACAACTCCCAGAGAGACCCGGAAGCAGCCCGCGCAGAGGAGCGGTTGTTGCAGCTTTGGCCGGGGTCCCGGCCTGAATTTGGAAAATGCTGCTGACGCCCCAGGAAAGGTCCTCCTCGAAGAAGAGGATGGGGCTGAATCGCTGGAAACAGCTCACAGGAAAGCTGAATCCCAAGGTGATCCCAATCGGGAGCTTTGGGGGGCGGGGACCTGTCCAAGACGCTGTCCAGTCCCGAAGTCACGGGCAGCACCTACTGTGCTTCCTCCCTCTTCCCCACGGGGCATCCTTACCTGACACGCCCCTGCCTTGACCGCCCGAGAGACAGCATTGAGCTGAGTGAAGTGCTTCTCGGAGCTTTTTGAGGTCTGGGCACCTTACGGCTTTGCTGGGCAGCATCGTGGAAGAACTGTTTTCATCTAACGCTCTTCTCAAACAGGAGAAGTCTGCTTAATGCCTATCTAAGTGAAGGGAATTTGCGACCTCGCTTCCCTCCACCGCCAATTTTAGGAAACTTCCCACACATGTCTATCTTTCTGTCTTTCCTTCTTCCTTTCCCTTCCTTCCTTCTCTCTCTCCCTCCCTCTCTTTCTTTTTCTCCCTCTCCCTTTCTCCCTCCCTTCCTTCCTTTCCTTTCCTTTCTTCCTTTCTTTCTTTCTTTCATGTTGCAAATCTTGGAGAACTGATTTTTATTGAACGGGGGAGGCGGGGGGAGATCTTCACATTAAATGCTCTGCCTATGTTCCTGCCCTTCCGGTTTTACACAAAGTATCTAAAATGAACTCAGATATGCAAGTGAATATTGAATATAGCAATACTTGATTCACATGGGAATTTCTAAATTTAACCAGCATTCAAAAAATAGATCCTCTTCCTATCTTTTTTGATGCATTAGCACCTAAGGACAAGAAAAAAACTGATAACCCCATTTTAAACTTGAAACATATGTAAGTGACATGTGCAAAGTCACAGTCACACGGTGTGTGCTTTCCACAAGATACCTTTTTAACAGTCACAAAAATAAATGCTTTAAATGTAAGAGTACTAAAATGGAGAGGCTTCTCAGCTTTCAACTCCAGAGCAGTTTCACCAGCTGTTTTCACCCTTACATTACACTTTCCAAAAAAATATTCTGTAGATGTGTGGCCTTTGTGAGGGCCCCAGGCAGTTGTTCTTGTGGTTTATTCTAAATTTACCCACTAAATGCACTGGACATACTGCACTTGGTAATTATTTTGCCCCAGATACTGGAGGGTGCAGACTGGAGCATTAGAGAGACTTGGAAGCTGAGGCTGCTCCTCCTGCAGTGGATCAGTCGCATAATGGATTGGATCCAAAATAGGTTATGGATATAGCCTTGATAATGAAAGGTAAAAATTTGGGACAATTTTTTAGCACTCCGAAAGGAAAAATTTTTGATGGTAGTGCTTGTTGTTTCTGCCTAGAGGATGAAAGGGTAAAAACACAGAGCTCCTTGAAGTTCAGTTGTGTTTTAATGGGATCAGCTCTTTCTTTGTTGCAGTGACAAAATGATTCAGCAGGACAACTGTATTAATTAGTTATCTGTAAGGTGATTTGAAGGAGAAGTGTTAGGTAAATGAAAGAGTATTATACTTTACCCACCTTCCTGTGTCAGTATGCTAGTTTAGATATCTCCTTATTTTTAAAACCCACCTAATTTTTAGCAAAGCAAATACCTCTATTTGTTAAGTGAAGATCCGAGGGAATTCTGCTAGCTTCTGGGAGTTAGAGTGAAGAAAGGAGAAGTCCTAATGATCTGATTTCTAATTTCAGGTTAATATCTGACTGATCTGGGTGGAAATTTACTTGTCTTCCACCTCATTTCCTGCTTTGTAAAACAGAAGTCAGATTGATTAACCCTCACCCCACCCCAGTTCTTACTGAACCAAACCCCTAGGTAAGATAAGAAAGCCTCTTGCTCCAGGCTTCTCCTGAAAAGAGTAAAGAGAGGAACATATCCTTCTCCAGGCAGAAGATAGGTTGGATAATCTGGCTAATTAATCAGTGCCTGTTTGAGTAATTAATCAGGGTTTTTATGATTTTTTAAATCATTTTTATGGTTTTTATATCTAACATTTTTATATCTTGGCTCTTAACCCTGGGGAGTTTTAAAAAAATACTGATGCCTGGGTCCTATCCCAGACCAATTAAATCCAAATCTCAGGGTGGGTCTAGACAAGAAATAAAAAGTCAGACAATGTCCCAGAGAAGGCTTCATGTTGTAGTTAATAATTACATCAATTATTGCTAATCAATGCTGAACTTTCCAATTGAAATTCTTTGGGGAAATGATAAAGGACACTTTTCCGTATGCTTAGTTAGAAGGATAGATTAAAATGGCAAAGATGATGAAGATATCACTGTGTATTAATATTCTGTGTATATTATCCACACAGCTTGCTTTTGACCCTGACAATGTAGAACCCTGGATTAAGGTAAGGATATTTCAAAATTAAAACAGAGAATTGAGAGTCAGGCATATTCAGGTTGAAAAGAAATACTAATAGGTCTCCACTTTGCATATATCTTGCTATTTTTATTCCTATGTGATTGTGTATTTGCCTTAATTTTGTACTTTTAGTATTTTTTCATTCTGTTTCTTCTTATGAAAGCATGTAAGTAGGAATGACAAGAAAACAGGTGTGTGGGCATGCTCTTTTAAATGCCATGAGTATCACATGAAGAGGATTAAAGGAACAGGGAAGGGGAAGCCTTAGGAAAGGATGTGGTGGCCCACCTCAGATGTTGGAAAGACTGTACTGTAGTTGCATTGACGTAGGGAACCAATGGATAAAAGCTGCACGTGGATTACAAGGAAGAATTTTCTAATGACTAGAGGATCCAGAAATGGAGAGGGCATTCTCGTAATGAGATGTGTTTTCTATTGCTGGAGGTATTCAAGTGGACTCTAAATGGTCACTTAATGTTAGGCTAATGAAGAATATATTTGAGCATTCAGTAAAGGGTGGGGGCAGGATTGGCTTAGATTTAGATAACCTCTGAGATCTCTTCCAGCCTAAGATGTATATTTTTGAGTCCAAGTATGATTTAAGTTGAAGGTACCCATTAAACCATTTCAGGTGTGTGCCTCCTACAGTTTTATTTCTCACCATTCCAGAGAAACTTGTTAGGAATGACTTCCTGACCAAACCTAGTAGTCTCTTGATAGTCCTCAAACTTTTTCAAGTTACATTTGATATAATTATCACTTTTTTATTCTAGAAATCCTCTCTGTTATCTTTTTTAACACTGTTTTCTCCTGATTCTCCTTCTACCTCTATGTTCACTTCTCTGTTTTCTTTTCTGATGTTTCTCCCTAATATATCCCAACTCTGGGTGCACCCTAAACAGTTAAGACCTCTGGGCCTAAGACTTCCAAATCCACTTAAGTGGACCACCCTCTCAAAATCAGCTGATACCTTGTAATGTGGAAGGAGAGGGAAGTGTATCTGAGAAAGGCCTCTCTTCAGAACAGAAAAGGAAGATTGCCCAGTAGCACTGAAAACCTGGCTGAAGCAGTTAACCATAATTTTTCATGATCCCCAAAATTGGTAGACTGGATTGATCCATGCTTGGAAAGGGAAAGCAACAGGAGTTTGAGGATAATGTAAGATAGTAGTTGAATATTCACACTGAATAGGAAAGGAAGGGGACCCTTAAAAGGACTTATAAGTCAGAAGAGGGAGGCACACAGTGACTGGAGGACCTGGGTTGTCCAACATCAATGTCATAGGAGTAGGGAGAATGAAACAGGGAGATTGATATGAGGTTGATGTTGGAGATGGGGTTATCAGAGTTTGGTTTGAGCTATGGAAAATGCTGTTAACCATGCTTCATATGACATGGTTCAGGGTGACCATGTCAGTGGGTTGCTGAAGTAGAATTGAGGGGAAGGCTGTTGGAATATAGAAGAACAGGCTGAAATGTTGTTGAATCATCCTCAGAGATGTTGAAATCACTTAGAATCAGGCAGATGCTTGGGTAAAGCTGTGAGTCCTACAGCAGCTCACCCAAAATGCAACAGTCCATAGTGATTTGTGATTCATCCTCATCCTGATTAGACAGACTGACTCATCTTACTCCAGTGTATTCTGTGACTTGATTGAGCTTTCTAAACATTTTCATCGAGTCAGCTCTTTGCTCTTGAACCTTCAGTGATTCTGTGTTCTGTCAGATGAAACTTTGTACATTCCAGACGGGCATTTAAGGCCTTCTATGAATCAACCTATAACATCAACTTACCTGTAGCAGCCCCTATAGTGATACTCTGTGTGACTCCTATCAGGCTAATCTCCTTCTCCATCATATAGCAGTTCCCTTTGCTTTGACTCATGCTGATCCTTCAGCCTAGAATATCTGTCCTCTCCAAGAGGCCAAACCAGACCCTTCCCTTACAGCTCAACTTGAGCTGTTCCTCCTCACCCACTTCAATCATCTAATCCCATCCTCTAATACTCTTTCCCTTGGAATTATTTTGGTATGTATACATAAAGATATAGCATCAAACATTTGCTTTTATACAAAGTGATTAAAAATAATTGGGCATTTCATAAATATATTAATATTACAGCACTATTATATATGAACATGCAGTATGCACATGAGGGTGTTTCAAACTCATGTTTATATCCCCCTGTTTTGAGGAAATGAAGGATTACATTGCAACTGCTGTGTCTGTCATCCATAGTGATAGGCTACAAAGGATCTGGAGTGGACCATGAAATTGATATATGCTATGGGACAGAAGCAGCACATACTGAGCATTTATAAGATCATGGGAATAACAGAGATAGTTCCTTTACAAATTACATGCTTATATATAACATAGTTACTGAGCAATAAACTTTTGAAGGTGTTCAGTTCTTTTAAATCACCCTGCATTGCTTTAGAACTCTTCTTGAGTTGTTTATTGCACACATGACATGCAGAACCAAATATAAAAAAAGTGAACTTTTTAAGAACAAAAACTTCTACTTCTGTTTCCTCTTAATGCCTACAACAGTGCTGGAACAGAGTTAGCCTTGAATCTGGACTTGCTGAAAGAATAAGTTGTTAAATTGACACAGTATTTTACTGAAACATAGAATAGACCTCTCGTCTCTTACATATTTATTTTGGAAAAAATGGTAAGGATGTAATATTTTAAGAGAAAGAAATAAAGCAATTATTTATAATACTTAGTATCATCTAGTAGTTCCCCCCATCTTCATTTTATTTATTTATTTATTTGAGACAGAGTCTCTTTCGCCTGGACTAGAGTGCAGTGACATCATCATAGCTCACTGCAACCTCAAATTCCTGGGCTCAAGTGTTCCTCCTGTCTTAGCCTCCTGAGTAGCTGGAACTATAGACATGCACTACCTTGCCCAGCTAATTTTTTCTATTTTTAGTAGAGATGGGGTCTCACTTTTGCTTGTGCTGGTCTCAAACTCCTGACCTCAGGCAATCCTTCCTCCTTGGCCTCCCAGAGTGCTAAGATTATAGGTGTGAACCACCGCACCTGGCCCAGATCTTCATTTTACGTGATGTCCAAATCACTTGCCTAGTTAAAGCCAAACAGACCTTTCTCTTTACTCCCTTATTTGTCAGTGCTGGATTCTATCCTTCTTTATCCTTCAGTCTTCTTCCTCTTATCTCCCAAGCTCTCTACCCTCTTCTGTTAAGAACCTGTATAAATTCCAACTCAGGTAGGATGACACATCATACATATTTATTTCTTTCACTCGTAGCCTGAGGAACTAAATCTACATATCTGTGTTTGTTGTTTATTTTTTGTGTGTGAGTGTTAGTTTAAAAAATTAAAGTTGATCAATTTATTTGTATATTATTTACATATGTGTATATATATGGTATATGCAAAATTCATCTTGCTGTCTTAGAATTTAAGAACCTAAAGGAAAGACTATGTATCGACCAACCTTAAATCCAATAAATGTCATATACCACCGATATAAATTTGGTCATATCAGACAGAGACTGTGAGACATAATGTGGGAAAACAGGTCTCTGCAGGGTGACCTCATAAGGAGTCAATGATATTTTTCTTTACTCTAATTCTAATAACATCAGACTTTCTTCTGGTTCATATCGTTTCCTGTGTATTATATTTTCTACATCTTTTTCAAATTACCCTTGAATTTTCAACTTTATTCCTTTGTTTCTGTCTGACTTAAACCTAATATATGAAACCCATGAGCATTTGGACAGTAAAGCCCATGACCACTTTTGGCAGAGATACTACCAGTCTTTCCACAAAGGGCAAAAGAAAAACTCATTTTCAAAATAGGTCAGGTGACAATATAAATAGAGGAAGTACACCTTTTTTGAATATGTTTCATTTATTTATTCCTTTAACATTTATTGGGCATCTGTTAAGTGTCTAGCACTGTTCTAGGTGCTAGGGGTTCAATTGCGAAGAAGACAACAATCCCTGCTACCATTCTACTTGAAGGAGATAATAAATAATAAAATATAGGGTGATAAGTGCTATCAAGAAGGAGCAGAGAAGGAGGAGAAGGTAAGCCATAGGAGAGTGGTTACAGTTTCACAGAGGATGGTCAGAGAAGGCCTTACTGAGAAAGTAACATTTGAGCAAAGACTTGAGGAAGTGAGGGAGTCATATGGATACCTGTGGGAGAGCAGATCTGGCAGAGGAGAAGTAAGGGCAAAGGCCCTACAGCACACACTTGGCATAACTGAGGAGGAACAAACAAGGAGGTCAGTGTGGCTGAAACAGAGTGAGCAAAGGGATGAGCAGCAGGCGAGGAGGTTGGAGAGCTCACAAAGGGCCTGGTGGCACAGGACCTTGAAGCGCATTGTAAGGACTTTGACTTTTGTTCTAACTGATATTGGGAGCCACTGAAGCATTTTGAGTGGAATTATAACATGATATGGCTTCCATTTTAAAGAGATCTCTCTCTGCTATGGTGAGAGACTATGCCAGAAAACCTGTTGAGGAAATTGTGCTTTGGACCAAAGTGATAGCAGTGGAGGTGATGGGAAGGGGTCAGATTCTGGATATATTTTGAAGTTAGAGTCAACAGATTTCCTGACAGATTGTATGTGGGGTGAGGGAGAGAGAGATTGGATTAAGGAGGACTCCAAAGTTTTTGTCCAAAGTTTGAGCAACTGAAAGAATAGAGTTGTCACTACCTGAGTTGCAAGACTAGGAACCAGCAAGCATGGGGGAAAGCAGGTTTGTGGGGAGGGGGAAAGTCAGGGGTTTAGTTGTAAAATAAGGTTTTTTTATACTGTGCAGGTAAATCAAAATGCTAAGGCAGTTTGCCCACGTCCTCCATTCCCTTCCCTAATCCTGTCAATTTGGTCGTGTTTTTACTGGACTCTTGCTGTTAAGTTGAAATATTCTGGATGACTACAGTTCGATGACTCTGTTTAGCCCAATTTTATTGAACCTATAGTTTGCCTAATATATGATGGGAGGCTCCTTTCAGGAGTAGTAATTTGAGGAAGTTGTAATTACTCTGCCTCTGGTTCATATTCATATGCAAGTCCTAGTGGCATGCAAACTAATAAATACTAAATTTTTATTTAAAATAAAATATCCAGGTCTCAGGATCCCATTACTAATGCCCTAAACAAAAGTTATCTAAAGTTTAAATAACCTTTGGTTCAAATATAAACATTGTGAATACTTGTTAGAACTTGGTAAAACTCTGCAAGTAATTTAATATTACATATGAAACCAAAAAATTATTTGGGGTATATGTTTAAACCTCAAAGCTCCTTCAAAAATGGAAAAATTAAATAATCTTCTTAGTAGTTGGCAGAAAGTCAGATTCTCTAACCCCTAACAAAGTCATCGTCATCTTAATGGATTTTCTTCTGTTATATCGAAGAGAGTGGAAAAAGCCTCAGAACTTGCAGTTTTGAACGCATTTCCTGCCAGAAATTCAGATTTACCTGGAAGGCTTTGGAGCCAAATCAGAGATTTGGAAACATATGAACAAACAGAGGATCATGATGAAGTCTATGCAGAAGGTGAGAGAATGTATTTTTTGCTGTGATGTTAATAATTCTTAAAGCATAACCCATAATGCATTTCAAAGTAAGGAATGGAAGCTTTTTAAAAATCTTATTCTTAATTTTCCTTTCTTTCTACCACCCTGAAGCTAATTTACTCTGGAGTTACCTCTAATATTATAAGTAAGGTTATATTTAAGGCCCATTTTATTTCCTGAAATAGACCACATCTAGGGGCAGTTTGATATAACTAGTTAATTGGTGAGTAAGGTATTAGTCCTGTGGCACAGATGGTGGCATGTTAATTTTATCTGGTATTATACAGATACTTTGGCCACAGTTGATGAATCAATTTTGTTCCTGATGAAGAGATCCTAAAACCAGTCTAACCTCCCTATCTCTCAAAAGCATTTACTCTTCTGGAATTCAGTGTTTTAGTTACTGATACCCTGAGGAGCTCTGCCATTTAGGGATTGAAGGGATCAGGAGGAACCAGCAAAGGAGACTGAGAAGGGGATGCCACTGAGGTAGGAGGAAAGTCAGAGGGTGATGTCCTGCAAGCATGCTTCCTTTTGGATTATTTATGTCTCCAATTATTCCATTTATTTTTTCATTTATTCAACACATACATTTTTAATTCTTACTCTGTATCAGGTAATATTTTAGGCATTGGAAGTACTGGTTGTGAACAAGAGAGGCAAAGCCCTTGCTTTCGTGAAGTATACATTCTAGAGTGGGAATAAAGAAAATGAAAAACAAATTATCAGGTAGTGATATGTCATTCAAGTTTGAACCTGAATAACAAAGAGGCAGCTGACCAGTGGTGGTGGAGAGCATTTTAGGCAGAGTGAAAGGTGGTGTCAAGAACTAACATACAGACAAGCCTGGTGTGCTTGAGGAACTGGAGGAAGACCCACATGACTGGACCTTCCCATTACAGATGAGCTTGCAGGAGTGAGCAGAAGACACGTCACACAGGGCCTTTGTAGGCCTGGGGAAAGAATTTAGATCTTACTTTGAGTATGTTAGGATGGCATCAAAGGGTTTTAAGCAGATCTGTAATATTAATAGGACAATTTTTTAAATATATGAAGAATGGATTATAGGGAAGAAAAAGAGGGAAAGGGGCAATGACTGGAAGGCTATTGCAGTAGTCTGGGTGAGCAGTAATGGCTATTGGTCTCAAGTGGTTGTTAGTACTGGAGATGGAGGAACAAAATTGATTCTGAAATTGGCAGGGCTGATCTTGCCCACCCTACCTCCCACCATACCAATAGGGATACATGATATACTTTGCCTATTAAGGGTTCTGAGAAGTCCTACAGTTAAAAAGAAATGTCTACTTACTCCATTTCCCAAGCTTCATAGACCATGAACCTCTTTTTATCCTGAAAATACCTATTAATATCCTGAGAAACTAGTGATTCATATTAGGAAGTGCTAATGTATGGCTAGAAAATGGTTTTCAAAGATTTATATCATTCTTTCTCCTTTCATCAACTATATTAATATTCTACAAGAGCTAGTGTTCTGAGGAATGTACTTTGAAAAGCTCTGCTTTAAGATAGCTTGTGTACTTCTCTGATCCGATGTGAGGTGTTTCTATAGTTTAACCCTCCAAGGGAAGTTTCCTTTGTTTTTAGGGGACATTTTACAGTAAATCCCCATTTACCAATGATTGGCACTTAGTAGATCTGAATTATTTTACATATAAATTATTATACACATAAAGGTCTGAATTATTGTATATAAGGATTAATCAATAAATCTTTGCTCCCTCTACCTTCCTCTGAAAGCCAATAGTGTATACTTTTTACATTTAGTTTCTATTACTCTGATTATTTTTTTCCTATTTATTTTAAATGCCTCTTGGCATCATTTAATACAAATACCCCATTTCCTAAGAGCTATGCAATAATGATAACAATGATGAAGGTAATGCTAAAATAGATGTTTTTCTTCTTTGAAATCCCCATGCCCCCCACATAAGAGCTGTTTCATGATAGCAATGAAGATAATGCTAAAGTGGGCATTTTCCCCCATACCTATATAATTTAAGAAAATTTTCTCAGTATTATTAAGAAAGAAATTCAAATGGAAGTTATCTTTCAGGGTTTCACAATTTGATTTTCCTCCTACCTCTCCTTCTTAGTCATCTTTCTTGGTTCTACCTTATCTCTTCAGCTCCTATATGCTAGAGTTCCTCGAGGCTCAGCCCTTAAACCTCTTTTCCATCTTCCTTCCTCCTTTGGTAACCTCATCCACTTTATGGCTTTAGATACAATCTGTGTGCTGACAACTCCCTCACTTATTTCTTTAGCTTGGACCTCCCCACTGAAATCCAGAATATCATAACCAATACCATATTTGACACTTCTCTGTGGATGTTTCATAAACATCTCAAACCTAACATGTCTAAAATCGTTCCCCCCAAATTTGCTGCTCCCTTGGCCTTCTGCATCTAAGTAAACGATATCTCCATCTTTGCAGTTGCTTAAGCCAAAAGATGTAGATTTCTTTCTCTGGCATCCCATATCCAGTCCATCAGCAAATCATTTTAATTCTACCTCCAAACATTTTTTTCTAGAATCATTTTTAATACCTCCACTCCAAATCTAGGCCACCATCACCTCTCGCCTGGATTATTGTGTTTGTCTCCCAATTAGTGTTCCCTGCTTAAGTGCTTGTCCCCTATAGTTCATTTTAACACCGTGGTCAGTGATCCTCTTAAAATATAAGTCACCTCTTTGCTCGCAGCCCTCCTGTGGATTCCCATCGTGGTCAGAGTAGAAAAGCTCAAGAAGTGAGCTTTTTTTCTAGTGTCAAAAGACACTAGAATAGTGTCTAAAAAAGGAGATTTCAACCACAGGACTATTGACATTTAGGGCTAGAGAAATTTTGTTGTAGAGGGGGCTGTCCTGTGAATTGTTTAACAGCATCCCTGGCCACTACTCACTAGATGCTAGTTTCACATCTTCCAAATGGGACAAGAAAAAATGGCTCCAAACATTGTGCTATGTCCACTGGAGGGCAAGGTTGCCCCCAGTTTATAACCACTGCTCTAAACCTGATCCACGCCTGCTTCTACCTCATCTACTCTTCTCCCTCTCACTCACTCATCTCCAGCCACATTGGCCTCCTTGCTGTTTTTTCAGCACTCTAAATACTCCTGCTTAGGGCCTTTGTACTTTCTTTCCCTCTGCATAGAATATTCATATGGCTTACTCCCTCACTGCCTTCCCATCTTTGCTCCAATATCTTAAAACTACAACACCCATATTCCATTTCCTGCATTCCTTTTTTCCTTTCCCTGCTTTGGTTTTCCCTTATATATTTATTGGCTCTCTTCCCCAATTAAAATGTAAGCTTCATGGTGGTAGGGTTTATTTTTCCAGTCTTGTTCACTGCTATATTTCCAGCATCTAGGAATAGTACTTGACACATGATAGGTGCTCAATTAATATTTATTGAATGAATGAAAACAGTGAATTAAGAAAGTCTATGAAGTAATTGAAATATTTAAAAGATGTTTTTGTTTTATTGATAGCTCAGGAGTTGGTCAATGACTGGTTAGACACCAAATTTAAGCAAGAATTAGCAAGTGATGGAGAAGGTGATGCTGGAAACACTGTATCAAGTATCACTTTTATGCCAGAAGCTGATGGCCATTTGAAATATGACAAGTTTGATGGTAAGAACTTATCTGATTGTTCTAAGCTTTAATATCTAATGAATGTGTCTAAGAAGTCTTTATAATTGTTTTGAGTGATAAATGATATGTATTTGATTTTTCTGTGTTTTGCTTAGTTTTATTATTGATTTTAATTTGTTATGATTGAATATAGATTACTTATGCTATATCTTCAGTAAATTCATGGTGTTTTTTTAACCACTTTGGTACCAGCGTCGACTATAGTTGACAGCCACAGATGAACGCGCACAGACGAGCGTGGACTTTAGCCGACAGCCATGATATGAAGGCGCACAGCTGAGCGTCGACTTTAGTCTACAGCCAAAAGCTTTTACTTTTACAGCTTTTATCTCTGCAGTTGCAGTGTGTACGTTCAGCTAATAAGTTACTATGAATCTGTGACCTTTTAACAAGTCCTTAGTAGGAGTTATTATAGTTATTTTCCTAAAGCTGCCTGTAAAGTAAAACAAGCTTTCAGTGCTTTAAAGCTTTCCTCATCACACAAGAGCAAAACGGATTCGTCGTCAATGCACAGCACAAACTATGGTGCGGACTATGAGTGTGGGCTGGGCAAGGTTTCGCGGCCGGTGAGCATGGTACTGAAGTGGTTAAATTAAAATATTCTATTACAGTTGTCCCTTGGTATCTATGAGGGATGATTGATTCTAGGATTCCCCCTCAGATACCAAAATCTTTAGGTGCTCTATACACATCTTCCCATATACTTCATCTCTAGATTACTTATAATACCTAATACATTGTAAAGGCCATGTAAATAATTGCTATACTGTATTTTTTATTTGTAATTTTTTATTGTTCTATTGTTACTTTTTATTTTATATTTTCTTTAGAATATTTTCAACCCATGGTTGGTTGAATCTGGGGATGCGGAACCCATGGGTGGGGAAGGCTGGCTATATTTGTAATACTGCTTATGATTATAATAGCAATTAATGTTGTATAAGAGTGCCTTCCCCATATATTACTGGACTATTTATTTTGATAGAGACTACATTTAAGCATTCATATATCATTTTTATATTTACAAAAAGCTTCCTATTTCTTTGTTAGTTATCACTTATAAGGGAAGTTATTACTTTTCTTGGTTTGGTTTTCCAGAGAAAAAAACTCCTATTGTGTGCAGAGCTAGCGATAGGTGAGTTAGATGGCTAACTTGTGAGGAGGGTTCCTCGAATGCACTCAGGAGTCTGAGGTCTTTACTTCTAAGCATAGGGGTAGGCATCGTGATATTGGGGGCAGCTCTCCCTGCATGACTCAAACACTCTTAGTGAACACACACCTGGCATCATCCCCCTTATTTAGGGCTCTACAAAATCGCCAGCTGGGGGATCACAAAATCATGATCTCTTAAAGTTAGAAGAATCCTTCAAATCACCTAGTCTGATCCACCTTCCTTCCCTACTCAGATAGAAATCCTTCTGCAATGTTCCTAACCTAACACATGGTGATGTAATCTCTGCCTGAACACCTCCCAGGATGGGGAACCTACACTTGGGAGAAACCCATTCAGCTGTTGTAAGGCCCTAATCCTCATAGAATTTCTTGGTTAGGGGAACTGAGATTTTGGCCTTCGTAACTTTTTACCCTTTAGTGCAACAGAAAATAACATGTTCTCTCTCAAGAACAGTCTGTTTCATTTTTTGTGGGAGTCGTAATCATATCTGATCACTTATGTGTGTTGATGTTTCCAGATTATATAGCACCAGTATTCTCAACAATTCTTTATAACATGGTTTCTAGGTCTTATCATCCTAGTGCTGCCTTTTGGATATTTCCTAGTTTATTAGTGTCATTATTACAGTGGGATATGTCAATATTTCATATTTGTTCTAAAGAAAATATATGGAACTTAGTGAAAATATTACTTCTTTTGATATGGTGCTAATAGATGTATATCCCTTTATTTAGATTGGCTGTTATCATCTACTATCATACCAAGACTCAGTTATGTTATGGTGGTAGAGTTGGGGTTTCTTTAATCAAAATATTGAACAAAAATATTATATAATCATTAAAAAGGATTTTTACCAAAATGTTAATTTACATATGATTATCTCAATAGGTACAGAAAAAGCACTTGACAAAATCCAGCATTCATGTCTGATAAAAACTTTCAGCAAACTGATAATAGAAGAGAAATTCCTCAATTTGATAAAGGACATTTATATAAGACATCTAGAAAACAAGTACCAAAATGTTAAACATGAACCTTACCGTATCAAGAATTATATTAAGTATAAATGGATTTAATTAAACACTCCAGTCCAAAGGCAGAGATTGGCAGAATGGATTAAAAATACATGACCTACCTATATGCTATCTGCAAGAGACATACTTTAGATTTAAGACATAAATAGACTGAAAGTAAAAGGATGAAAAGAGATATACCATGCAAACCAAAAGAGAGCTGGAACGGCTATATTTATACCAGAAAAAATAGACTTTTTAAGATAAAAATATTATTACTAGAGACAAAAAGTATACCTTCTAAATATAAATTAAAAGGGTCAATTCATCAAGAAACATAAACATATATATACTTGACAGAAGAGTTGGAAAATACATAAAGCAAAAACTGACAAAATTGAAGAAAAGAATAAATAATTCAACAATAATACAGTCGTATGTCACTTAAAAAGGGAGATAAGGTCTGAGAAATGTATTGCTAGGCAATTTCGTGATCGTGCTTACAAAAACCTAGGTGGTATCTGGGAGGCCGAGGCGGGTGGATCGCTAAAGGTCAGGAGTTCGAAACCAGCCTGAGCAAGAGCGAGACCATGGCTCTACTAAAAAAATAGAAAGAAAGTAATTGGCAAACTAAAAATATATACAGAAAAAAATTAGCCAGGCATGGTGGCTCATGCCTGTAGTCCCAGCTACTCGGGAGGCTGAGGCAGGAGGATTAGCTTGAGCCCAGGAGTTTGAGGTTGCTGTGAGCTAGGCTGATGCCCCAGCTCTCTAGCCTGGCAACAGAGTGAGACTCTGTCTCAAAAAAAAAAAAACCCTAGGTAGTAGAGCCTACTGTATATCCAGGCTATATGGTATAGACTATTGCTCCTAGGCTACGAACCTGTACAGCACATTATTGTACTGAATACTGTAGGCAGTTGTAACACAATGGGAAGTATTTGGATATCTAAATATATCTAAACATAGAAAAGGTAGAGTAAAAATACAGTGTATAAAAGATGGTACACCTGTATAGGACACTTACCATGAATGGAATTTGCAGTACAGGAAGTTGCTCTGGGTGAGTCAATGAGTGAATGGTGAGTGAATGTGAAGGCCTATGACATTACTTACTGTATATTACTGTAGACATTATAAACACTGTATACTTAGGCTATACTAAATTTATAAAAACATCTTTCTTTCTTCAATAATAAATTAATCTTAGCTTACCATAACTTTTTTACTTTATAAACTTTTTAATTTTTTTAACTTTTTGACTCTTTTATAGTAACACTTAGCTTAAAACACAAATACTTGAACAACTGTACAAAAATATTTTCTTTCTTTATATCCTTATTCTTTTTCTATTTTTAATTTTCTTTTACTTTTTAATCTATTTTGTTAAAAACTAAGACACAAACACAAATATTAGTCTAGGCCTACACAGGGTTAGGATCATCAGTATCACTGTCTTCTACCTCCACACCTTGTCCCACTGGAAGGTCTTCAGGGGGAAAAACACACATGGAGCTGTCTTCTCCTCTGATAATAATGCCATCTTCTAGAATACCTCCTGAAAGACCTGCTGATTTACAGTTGCCTTTTTTTACATATAAGTAGGAGTACACTCTAAAATAATCTAAAACAACGATAAAAAGTATAGTATAGTAAACACATAAACCAGTAACATAGTCATTTATTATCAAGTATTATGTACTGTACATAAGTGTATGTGCTGTACTTTTATATGATTGGCTGCTCAGTAGGTTTGTTTACACCAGCATCACCACAAACTCATGAATAATATAATACATTGCACTCCAATGTTACGATGGCAGCATCACTAGACAATAGGAATTTTTCAGCTTCATTATAATCTTGTGTGGCCACCTTCATATATGCTGTCCCTTGTTGACTGAAATGTTGTTATTCGACATATAACTTTAGTTGGAGACTTCAGTACCCCACTTTCAAAAATCTATAGAAGAACTAAAAAACATCAACAAGGAAGATATTCAGTATCATTAGTCATGAGGGAAATGTGAATTAAAACTACAATGAGTTACCACTACATATCTATTAAAATGGCTTAAATTTGAAAGACTGACCATACCAAGTATTAGTAAGGATGTAGAGGAACTGGAACACTTTCAAAGTGCCGGTGGGAATGTAAAATTGCATAACCACTTTGGACAACAGTTTGACAGTTTCTTAAAAAGTAAAGCATATAGTTATCATATGATCCAATCATTCCACTCCTAGCCATTTTCCCAACAGAAAGGAAATCCTGTGTTCCATAGGTTCTGCATTTGTAGATTCAACCAACTGCACATTGAAAATATTTGGGAAAAAAATTGCATCTGTACTGTATCTGTACAGACTTTTTTTCTTGCCATTATTCCATAAACAATACAATATAATAGCTATTTACATAACATTTACATTTTAGGTATTATAAGTAAGCTAGAGATTATTTAAAGCATAAAAGAGGATATGGGTAGGTTATATGTACATACTATGCCATTTTATATCAGGGACTTGAACATCTTCAGGTTTGGGTATTCTTGGGAGGTCCTGGAATGAATCCCCCACAGATACCACCGACTGTACACATGTTTCTAAAAGCTTTATGTGTAATAGCCAAAATCTGGAAGCAATTCAAATGTTCATCAACAGATTAGTTAATAGACAAATGTAGTATATCCATACCGTGAGGTACTACTCACCAACGAAAAGCAATAAATTATTGATACATACAGCATGAATGAATCTCAGAATAATTGTGCTGAGTAAATGAAGCCAAACCAAAAAAAGGGTACATAGTGTATGATTTAATTGATGTGAAATTCTAGAAAAATGCAAATTAATCTGTAGTGACAGAAAGCATGTCTGTGCTTACCTGAAGCAGGGCAGAGAGAATGGCGTAGAGTGAGAGGAAGAGACTACAGATCAGCATGAGGAGATTTTGGGAGTTGATGCGTATGTTCATTATCTTGACTCTTGACTAGGGTGATGGTTCTAGTGGCATATCCATATGTGAAAATTTATTGTAGATTTTAAATAGTATTTTCAGGTTATTGTATGCCAATGATACCACAGTAAAGCTTTTTTTTTAAAAAAAGCAGTAGAGTTCTCAAGTTGTTTACACTGAAGTAATATCTTAGATTTGGCAGTGAAGGAGTTTTTAGTGACTTGGATGAGGGCAATTCCCGAGAAGTGGAGCTTTTTACCTCTTAGTTGAAGGTAATTGCTTAGAGCTACACTCATCCAATTGGCATTATCAGTTACTATTTTTTGAACACTCACAGTTTTGTATTTTTATTGTACTAGGATTCTTTATATAAATATGAATATTACACTAAAATTACATTTTTTAAAAATTTCCCTTTTTTTGTTGTTCTGTTTCCCCCAGATTTATATGGCTATTTGGAGGAAGAAGAGGAAAGTACCACAATTCAAAAATTTATGGACCATCTGCTCCATAAAGATGTGGTGGATTCTGGGATGTTGGAAGATCTTGGAAGGAAGGAAAACCAAGACAAGAAGCAGCAGAAGGATCCTCGTCTTACCATGGAGATGAGACATAAGCAGGTGGGAGGGAAAAACAAAATTAAAATGGATAACAGGAAGCAGTCTTTGTGTAACACATTTAATAAGCTTAAATAAAGACATAGACTTTATTATGAAAAAGGGTGCCATCTGTGGTTTGGTTAGAAAGAATAAAAATAAAATATAAGAACTTCAGAAGAAAAATAATTCTCATAAACTGAGGGTAGGAAACAATTTATTTAAGAAATAACCAAAAAAAGATTAATTGATTTTTGCCTAAAAATATAGAGGCAAACTTTGTTTGAATGTGGTACTTCCGGCTCCCTCGTGTAATGGTGAGCTCTCTGGACTCTGAATGTGGTACTTCCAATTATAAATATGTAGATTGCTTGAATTTGGTTTTGAATTGAGACATCAGTATATTAATATTATGAATATTCTGGTCAATTTTGTAAGGATAATTCTTTTCTAGACAACTGAAATTCACTCATTTTGTGATTATAATTTAAAAGGGCGGAAAGATCTGAATTAAATTTAGTTCATCTGTTTTGAATTAGAAAGACATGTGGGAACTTTTTTTTTTCTCCAAAGGGAATAGTAGGTTATAGGAAAAAAGACTGGTATCCCAACACTTTGTAAAGGAGCTTCAGAGAATCAGAATGACCAAGTCTTTACCATATGTCCAGAAGTAAGACTTAACTGGCATTAATGTCTGTACATGTGTGTGCTTTTTTATAACACTGAATTTCTGATTGCTAATTTGAAAATCACTGCTTTAAATCATTAAATCATTCAGGTGTGCCTCAGCACTGGGGATGTTGGAGAAATGGGTAGAAGTATGATTCTGGTTTGGATTTATGACAAAAGAGAAGGGAGAAGATTCTTTAAGATATGTAGCCTTTGTCTAGAAGTCTTTTCAGAAGTCTTATCACAACTAGAGAGTAAGATAAGGGTAAAGTTAAGTGAAGCAGAAAGGAAAGGACCATTCCTTAATTCATACCTAGCTAGGAAGCCCTCTAAAGAATTAATAGGTTTGAAAAAAGTGAATGTGCTTATTCATGTTTTCGGTTTCCAAATATGATCCAGAATCACTGATATATTTAAATAATGACAGAAATGAATAAATAGTTGTGCTGTTCCTTAAGGCAATAAATCACTGTTCTATCCTTCACAATGGAGCCTCCAAAAAGAATCCCTATTCTTTCTTAACTTATAATTAGAATGCAGACAGGGCCTAAGTAAAAGCAGTAATGTATACCTTGGACAATCTCATGGGTGGGAAATCATTACTAAATAAGAATCCAGAACTCAGGATTTGGCCCATTAGATTATCAGTTTCTCTATAATGCAAATCACTCCTTCATGGTTTGAGTCATCTTCATCTGACTTCATCTAAAATTTTGTATTGGCACTTACCCAGTAAACAAATGAATTCCCCCTATTCTACCGATAAACAGTGGGGGTCTGAGCCACAATATTTCAAACTGGTTGTGTTCAAAACTTCAGAGTATTCTAAGGTTTTACAAGTCCCTTCCTGCTTGAAAGGCTGCATTTCAGCCCTGTTATATTCTCTTTAAGGTAAAAGAAAATCGCTTAAGACGTGAAAAAGAACTGGAGTGCCAGAGAATCGAGAAGGCCCTGAAAAAATCAGCCTTCTTGGAGGCTCAGTGTCTGGTGCAAGAAGAGAAGAAAAGGAAGGCTCTGGAGGCCAAGAAAGAAGAAGAGGAGATTCAAAGGGAGATGGTAAAGCTGCGGAGGGAGATAATTGAGAGGAGGCGCACTGTGGAAGAAGCATGGAAAATGTAAGCCAGCGTGATAAGCAGTGTGGAGTTTTTCGTTTAAGCAGTCATCTTGGAAGGGCTCTAAAGTTTTTAAAATGCTCAAACATTACAATAACAAAAAAACAAAAGCAGAATCACCCACTATTCCACCATCTTAACAAATTAACTAATTTCATTTTTCCATGTTTCTTTCTGGTCTTGGTCCCTTTACATACTTAATTACAACCATAAAGTACATTTAATTTGTTATCCTGCTTATTGTGATTATTAATAACACATTGCCTGGAGTCCTGAGGTCTGTATATTACTCCATTGAGTTCCTATACCATAATTTATGTAATGAATTCCTCCCCATACTGATAAACATTTCAGATTTTTCACCATTATATTATTGCAATGAGCATCCTTAATCATAGAGCTTTTTCATTCTTATGAATTATATTCTTAGGATAAATTCTTAAGAGTGTAATTACTGAATTAAATGGATAAAGGCCTTTTTATGACTCTTAAAACATTGCCAAATTGCTCTCAAAGTGAGTTGTACTCATTTATCTATTGCCAGCAATGGGCCTCTTTACCACACTTTTCTCAGCATTGGGGAGTATCATCATTTTCAATATTTTTACACTTTTAATAGGTATCATTAATTAGTTTATATTTATATGGCACATATTTTTAAGGTTGAATATGTTTCCTATGCGTGTTTGGTAATTGTGCTTTGTCTTATTGTGAATTCCATATCTTATTTTCTGATAATCATATGGAAAGTCACCATTGCCTTACTGCCACTGATAAAGAAAAAGAATATTGGACATAGGAGGAAAATAAAAATAGTCCTCATAGGATGTAGTACTGTAATCCATCCTCATGCAGAAAATCAGCTTTATAAGTAAAATAACTGAAGTATTTATTCTGAGAAACAGCACTGTGAAAGTCTTGGAACAATGTGACTAAAGTGTCTGAACACTCAAACTGAGAGGCCAGAAAGACCTATTAGATAATCTTTCCCACCCTCATCAGCTTTTCCCCATGTTCTTGATTGCTCTTATTCTGTCCAATTTAAGACAGCTCAGTAGTGGATGTGCTTCATTCCTTCAAGTACCAGGCTCAGGCCTCCTCCAGATTGCTGTTCCTTTCAGAAAGCAGTCGCCAGTGTTTTAGTGAGTCTTTCTAAAGTCAACCTTGCTTTTCAGATTGATCCCAAGCCCTGGAAAAACTAGGCTGACCTAAAATAAATTGTGAAAACAAGTAACATTTGATGGTAGCAGAATGCTCTGCTCACAGTGGGCACTAAACGGATGTTCACTGACCAGTCATTTCTTTTAAAAGTTAAAATCTTATCTGTGGTTACAGTGAGAACAGATAATATGTTGTATTTCTTGGTGGATATACTGATTTAAACTTTCCAGAAAGTAATTTAGCAATAAATAAGTCATAAAATGGATTATCCCTTGACCTGAGAATTCCAGTCCAGGAAAACTGCTCTCAGAAAATGATCAGAAAGCAGACCTTTAAAATTTTGTACACAAAGATAATTTTTTTTTTTTTGAGACAGAATCTCACTCTGTTGCCTGGGCCAGAGTGGCATGGCGTCAGCCTACCTCACAGCAACCTCAAACTCCTCCTGCCTCAGCGATCCTCCTGCCTCAGCCTCCCGAGTAGCTAGGACCACAGGCATGCACCACCATGCCCAGCTAATTTTTTTTCTATATATTTTTAGTTGGCCAATTAATTTCTTTCTATTTTTAGTAGAGACGGGGTCTCGCTCTTGCTCAGGCTGGTTTCGAACTCCTGACCTTGAGCGAACCACCCACCATGGCCTCCCAGAGTGCTAGAATTATAGGCGTGAGCCACTGCGCCTGGCTCCACAAAGATAATTAAAATAACATTATTTATAATATCAGACATTAATAAATATTAGAGAAATTATTAAATAATGATTGTACAATGAAACAGGACTGACATGTTTTGTTCTGGGTGGAAATATGGATGGCTTTTATTCTTCCTTAGTTTTTTACAATGAGCAGATACAACTTTCATCACAGATATATATATATATTCTAATGTTATTTTCAAAAATCAGATTCATGGTATTAGAACTATATTTCTTTAATGCTCACCATGACCTGCCTATAACCATCTAATATAACATTGTTATAAGCATTAGTGGTTTGGAAAGAGTCAGTAAAATTTTATTGTTGGTAGGGCTTTTTAACTTATTTGTAAACTATCATAAGTCTGCTTTATTGCATAGTTTTAAAGTATCTCTTTCAAGGTACTTATTAATTACAAAGGGAAATATAATAACTTTATACTGAAGGCACCTTAACGAAATGATGGTTAACATCACTGGTAATAAAACATAACATTGCATGCCTCTATATGATATATGAGAATGAATGAGAGAATATCTATACAGTATTCTGGCATGTCTCTCAGTCTGAGTCTCCACAACTATAAAGTGAAGTTCCAGAAAGACTAGGTAACTTGTCTTAGTTTTCACAGCTGCTTTGTGGCCAGAGCTTGTGAATTCTGATTTCTGACTAGGATCTATGTTTGCCACATCATTAATAGTATATACTTTATAGACATACACATACCTGTGTAGTAAGTATACTCCAATAAGAAGGCCATAGCTATGAGCTTGCTTGAATTGGTGAGTGAAGGAGGGATGGCCTGGATGAGGAAGAATAGATAGGTGGGTGGGAAAGGGGATTACCAGAAAGATAAGCAACAGAGTTGTTAAGAGATTCTAATTACTTGTCTAAATGCCTTTTCCTTATTGTCATTAAGTTCTATTTTTTTGTCTTTTCAGCCATTTTAGAATTATTCTAGATTCCATTCTCTCCTTAGTCAATAACACTTGATTCTTCTATTATTTTTCTTCCTAGAAATCTTCTCCCTAAAAAGCTTTGTGGTATAACTTTCCTTCCTTTCTTACTTGAAGAGCCCTTTTTCTTCCCTATTATAAGAAGAGAGAGAATCTATTATTCTCTACATTAAAGAATACCTAGTAGTTGTTAACTCTCAAATTTTGATCAAAGTATATCTCATTATTAAATGCAATTAAAATACTAAAATATCTACAGGACTTTCTACTTTTCAAAGTACCTTATAACAATTTTATTTCATTTAATCTGTATTTTATAAGGAAATAAACTAAGGCTTACCCCCACCCCCAAAATTACCCTACTACATAGTTTTAGAGCCAGATCTAAAAATCTGTGTTTTCTGATGGAAAATTCAGCATTCATTCCACTACAGTAGGTAGAAATTACTCATTTTTAAATCTATTGTATATAAATATATTTTTAAATTATTATTAATAGAGAGAAGAAAAGGCAAGAAGAAAATTCTCAAAAGAATCTAGAAAAAGGCATGTTTCAAAGTGCTCACATTCTTCTGGATGAAGAAAAAATGGCAAAAGAAAGAAAAAGGAAACTGAAAGAGTTATTAATCCAAACTTTCAAGGAAAATCAGCAGGTGAGATTTGTAATGTCTCTTTATTCAGTGTTCTGGTGTATAAATGACAAGGAGCTCCATCAGAGATGGGATAAAATAAACACTAAGCCCAACTGAGCCTCATCACAAATACCTAAACTGCCCACACCATTTGTTCTGTGCTGCCCAGTTGAGCTGGTACACAGGGCAGTATACCAATCTAAGCTATTCTTTATATATTCTCATGGGATCCTGGGAAATTGGGGGGATAAATTTAGTAATTCTTCCTAAATTACACTCTTCAGAATAGCATTTAACTATAATACTAAGGTAGCTCTCTGACAATTTTTCAAATCTTGGGTTCCACTTTGATAGTCTTAACGACCATTGTGTTCTGGATTATTCAGAAGATATGAGAACCAGTTACTTGCCTTTTGGTAGCTCAGATCCTAAAGCAATGATATGCTTATGTCTGTTCTTCTCTTTATAATGGTCTATATTTTATTTTACCCTTTCTCCCTTTCTTTTTCTTTCTCTTTTTGTAAAAATAACTGGCCAGTTTTTTATAGACAGATAAATATTCACCTCAGGCTACTTAAAGCAGTTTTTTTTTCAATGAAGTGGGTTTGATAAAGGTATGAATTTGGGGCTTATAACATTTCAGGTAAAAGTAACTACTTGGCAGATTTGTAAATGAAAAGGTTGGATGAGAAAAAATAAATATGTATTTTTATATCCTACAGTACCCACCCCAATGCCTTTGGCATTGCTGGAATTCAGTGAAAGTTAATGAAATAAATACATAAATGAATGGGTTTAACAAGAGAAAAGAAAATGTTAGGAGGATATTGAGGGTGCTTGATAAATGTAGGGATAGATTTATGAAGGCCCCAGAAATCAGTAATAGAATATGATATGGAAAACTAAGATATAAGGAAAAAATAAGGTGGTCAAGACAATATTTTTTAAAAAGATAAACACGTTTGATGGCAGCATTTTGGACTGATAGGCAGGAAGTTGTCATTATTCAGACATTAAACAACAAAATTTGGTCAGAGTTTTGGCTTCAGGAAAAGAGAAAGAAATGTGGTAGGAGGAAATGTTAGGAGTTGGAATTAACATTTTGAGAAAGATTAGCAAAGACTCTTAGATTCTGTATCCTTCATGAGACAGATGGAGTTAGTATATCCTCCTATAATAACAGTTTAGATTTCTAAGAAAAAATAAGAAGAGAAATGAGTATTTAGGGGGCCATCTTGAGAAGGCATAAGGAAAAAGTACCATGATGTGTACCAATGAATGAGAGAGAACTACAACATACGTTCTCTTAAAAATTAATTTTTAAAGTGTATTAAAGTCCACCATACAATCATATATGTTTTGGATGAAACTGCTAGATACAAATCTTAGTTCGATATACAGAGTTTTACAAAATTAGTGACCCATCTAAAAACAGATTACTTGGTTTTAAAAGAACCAGTCAGTGTATTTAAAAAGGGGAAATGAGATATAATGAATAAAGTACCCCTACTTTGCCACAGATTCTGCTTGATTTGCACCTATGCTTTATTATTTTTAAGTTTTTATTTCAAAATAATTTTTGATATGCAGAAAAGTTTCAAAAATAGTGCAGAGAGTTCCAGCATACCCTTCACCCAGCTTTGCCCAATGTTAACATTTTACGTAAGCATAGTATAATTATCAAAACTAGGAGATTAACATTGGTTCAATACCATTAAATACCATTAACTATAGACCCTATGAGAATATTGCCAGTTTTTCCACTGATGTCCTCTTCCTGTTCCAGACTCAATCCACAATTTCATGTTGCATTTTCTTAGCCTTGTCCAGTCTATGACATTTCCTCAATTATTCCTTATCTTTTATGACCTTGACATTTTTTAAGAGAACTGGTGAGGTATTTTGTAGAATGTCTCTCAATTTGAGTTTTCTGGTGTTTTCTCCTGCTTTGATGGAGATTTTGCGATTTTGGTAAGAATGCTATAATAAGTGATACTGTGCCCTTCTCAGTATATCCTATTAAAGAGTACATAATTGTTGGTATCAGCTTCAATCACTTGGTTAAGTATGTGTTTGCTGGGTTTCTCCATTGTAAAGTTGCTATTTTTCTTTTTTCATGTCTTGCGGGAGATATTGTGAAACTATGTAAATATCTTGTTTCTCCTTAAACTATCAGCCATTAACTTTAGCATAATGGTGGATCTTGCCTATAACAGTTATTAATGGGGTATTTGTCTAATGGTGATTTTTGTATATTCCTCATTTCTTCTATATTTGTTAACTGAAATTCTTCTAGAAAGAACTATTCCCCTATTTATTTATTTATTCATTTATTTATGCAATTATTTACCTTATTCAATATGGGCTCATTGATATTTATTTTATTCTATGGCTCATAATCTAGTATTATAGCTGTTTACATTGTGATTCAAATTGTTCCAACTTTGGACATTGGGAAATCTTTCAGGTTGGCTCCTTTGCCCTTTCATCATGCTACCATCCTTTTTTTCTTTGTGGCACTACAAGATACACCAGGCTCATCTTGTGTTTTCCCTGTGCTCGCCCTGTGCTCCAACCACTTCTGTATGGAACCTTGGTTCCTTTATTGGAGAATGGTCTTTATTTTTTTTTTATTTTTTTTTATTTTTTTTTATTTTTTTTTTAGAGACGGGGTCTCGCTCTTGGTCAGGCTGGTTTCGAACTCCTGACCTTGAGCTATCCACCCGCCTCGGCCTCCCAGAGTGCTAGGATTACAGGCGTGAGCCACCGCGCCCGGCCGAGAATGGTCTTTAGAAACCAAGATCTGGGTACTAGATGTGCTCATTGTTACTGGAGTGTCATTGTTTCTAGGCCCTCTCAGCAGACAGAGCTAGAAAATATTATGTACGTATGTATATTAACCCACACACATATTAGGTTTATTAATATTTCTGTGTTTGTCTATCTGTGTACCTATTAAAATCAACAGATTCATACTGGTAACTCCAATTCCAGTACAGCAACACAAAGGTCATGTTATTCTTCCTTCTCTCCTTATTTGTAACTTAGTTCTGTGTCTGTGTGTGTGTTTATGTGTGTGTGTCTAAAGCAATTGTGAATTCATAATGATATTTTCAATAATCCAGCATCACAGGTTTCAGTGTCCCTTTTCCCTCTTTCTCATTTGTAACTTTCTTCTCTGACAGTAAGACACCTGGCTGTCATTGTATACACTATATTTACTTACTAGTTCAATCCTAGTATACCGTAACAAATGTACTAGCTAAAGCTTAATATTTGTACAGTTATTTTAGGTTTTGACCTGATAGTATTCAGTCAAAATATTGTTTTCCAAAGTTACTGAGGTTAGCTCTTTTCTTCCCCTCCTCCTTCAGTGTGATTGCTATTCATTTGTAATATGGTTGTGAACTTCTAATTTAGATTTCCCCAGTGTATATGGGTATAACTGAAACATGATAAAAATCTACCTAGCAGACTATTCAGGCTTTTACATAGACTTGGAGACAGGACAGTGCTCTGGTAAAGGCTACAGGAATAGTCAGGCCTTCTGGGCTCATTATCTTGGTCCCAGTCCACACTCCTAACCTGGTTTTAAAGGACTGAAGCTGCCCTTGTGTAGTGAAACTTGGATACTCAGGAGCCTAGATATGACCACGGGATGAAAAGGAGGAAAATGCAGCAAGCACTGAGCAGCTAGATAACTGGAAGCTCTTGTCAGCACTCTCAAAATATTTTGCTGGCATTAACCCTACAGAAATAGCTGTATAGAGTAGTTGGAGGAAGACTTTACAGAATCTGTTTTTGGGAGTTGCTCTAGCTCAGATTCCTTTAATTCCTGTAATTCTTTGTGCTTTGACTCTGGATTTTATTTGTTCCTCGAAACAATCTCTTAACATCTCATTTGGGCCATGTTATTTAATAGGAGACTTTCTGAGAGAAACAGGCTGTCTTATCAAAACACAAGTTCAGGTGCAGCACTATTCAGGCATCTTTCCTACACATTTAATTGTCAAGTCTCTTTGCTTTATCAAAAACATCTGTGTTTCGTATAGAAACTTTGCTTCCAGCCTATCCTATTTTCTCTTTGATCTTGCACTGAAATCTCATAATTCAGCTATCCACATGTCTCTTTAGCAGAAACAACAAGGGATTAACTATGAAATTCTTATACTATTTGGAAAAATGACCTTCTTAATTCTCATCCTATTTTGAAATACATTTTTTGTTTTCTTAATAAGATTATAAACTCCATGATCTTTCTTGCTTGTGAAAAGTGAAAGGAATGATGAAAGTTGGGTGACACTAACCTACATCTTAGTTCTCTGGGAGAAGGTTTTGGTTTGCTTATTTGGTTGGATTTTTCTATTACAGAGTAGGATAGTAATGACCCAAAGGAATCATTCATTGTTAGTTATGCTTGTGACATAGCATCTTCCAAAGTCCACCTCAAACTAAACCAAGGAAATGTGGAGATACTATATATGGAAAAGAGGCCTATATTTTTTTTCCTGAGGATGATGGAAACTGTAGTTAAATACCTCATTTATATCCCATGATTCCTTTCCAAAGATCTTAGTTTTACCAGGACTGCCTGCACACCACTGAAGCAAAATCATTTCTGAGCTGATGCATAGCACCCCTCCTCTCAGCAATGCTATCTTATGTTTGGAGAGGGAGATGAAGGAAAAAAGCCTCTTTACAAAGAAAACTGCAGAGAAAGAGAAATGTCAGCACACCCATGAGAAAAATATTGGGATTCATGTAACTCTTCCCTCTAGGTTTATTGCCAAGGGCAATGTGTGGTATACATTTTAGGAGAGGTTTGGAGCATTATAGTTTATTTTATGTATCCAACTGTATAGAAATTTTCATCTACAGTTGTATCAGTTTATTAAGGAGGTTTTTTGTTTATTCTCTTATTATGTTCTTCTCTCACCCTACGAGTAACCCAGATTTCCCATTCTCACAGAGGGGGCAGTGGTGGCCAAGTTACCAAAATACTGGGCTGGTGTTTTGCTTTTCAAAGTGCTAGGAAGCTTTTTTTGATCCCAGAGGTTCTTATTTTTAAACATATGATTTTTTCTGAAAAAAAAAAGTAGAAATTACTTTTGAAAGAAGTAGCAGTTAAATCTTTCTTTTAAAAAATTGAGAAAAGGATGGTCTAGCAGAGAAAAGGTTTTTCAGGAATAGGAAACAACATTGACATAGGTACAGAGTCATGAATAGTGCATGTGTGTATGTATACACTTTACAAAGAGAAATGGAAGCAAAAATTACTGTTCAAAATTAAGTGTAATGAGATTGTTTCCTATTTGACCTCAAATTTGGGGATAATGCTGAGACTCAACGGAAATAATGTTTGTAAAACTCATAGGAAACTAAACAAATGTAAGGTTGTGGTATTACTATTTAATAAAATGCTTACTAAATTAAAAAATTGAGAAAAGAGTCTTTGGTTTAAATGAAGCCCATTCTCTAAAATTTTATGGAGTAGAATATCTTTTCTCCTAAACACTAGATGTTTCAGGTGAATATTTATAAGGATCTTGAGAGCCATGTGGATGAGGAACAAATGACATCATCATTGTCTTACTGTCAGACTACCCTAGAGGTAAACCAAGCATTTGTCTGATATATTCTGAGGTAATCTGTGTTCTTGGCATAATTTGTGTGTGTCTGTGGCCAAGGATGGAGAAGGGTGGGCAGGGAATAGGGATTTGGGTGGAGAAGGGGAAGAAGGTGTCAAAGGAAGTAAAGGGAAAGGGAAGGAGAAGATGATGGGAGACAGTAGGTCTGCCTTTCCTAAAAACATGAGATCATGAGAACTGGTCCAGGCTGTGTTGGGAAAGTTGCCCTATCCTAATGAGTACTCAGGTCATAGGCTGCATTACAGTCACTTTTCTTTAAAATAGCCCAGAGAATTTTATTCATTGAGAATTTACTATATGGTGAGACTAAGTGATTGCTTCCAGAAATTCTACTTCTTCTAGAGTGAAACAGTATAACATTTAGATAATTACAGCAATATTGATTATTGATTGAAACTTTTTAGCAGAATTAAGCAGAATTTACAAAACGTCCTTATGTTAGTGGTACATGTTGACACAGTTATGGGTAAAATGATATAATATTTGATGTCTATGACAGAAAAAAAGAGTTGGTAGGGAAGAGACAAAACAAGATTGGCTTTCTATGGAACCCAGCAGCAAGTGAGTCTTAGCACTGTGTTCTGAGAACTGAATGTATTTTCTCTAATGTAATTAGTTATAGGAGTATAGATGGTTGAGGGCTACAGGGGTGCTGTGATTCCTCTCTTTTCTTTGGGACAAGATTATGAAAATCAGGAATAGAATGGGTCATAGGGTACTGCTTTTCCATGGCAAAATTCAGTGCTTCTCCTTCCCACTGAAGATTGATTTTGCCATGATAAAGATCCTCCTCTCCCCAGCCCCCAGGCACTTCATAGCATCTGTAGAGTATTTTGCCCAGCAATGGTGGTCCCCAAAAAGAAAACAAAAGGTGGAATTATTGCTTCCTTTTGTAGCCTTAGGGTTTCTTTTCCTTTTGGCCTGGGAACAGCAAGGAATTACTTGGTGGGGGTGTAGTGGGGGCTGGGAGGAAATGAAGCTTTATTCCTGACATTCAAGCCTTGGCCAACTCCTCTAGACCACTAGTTGTACCACAGTTAGTTCCATTCAGCAAAAATAAATTGTAAACTTGTTGACATTTTTGTCCTCTTTACAATTCATTGTTTATTTTTCTGTGACAGAGAATTTTGATGCAATTATCACTGAGCTTTCTGACAAAAGGGAAATAGCTAAGGAATTTTGATGAGTTACCCACTTCATTAATCAGAACAAGCATCTCTAGTGACAGGGTTAGAATTACAATGAAGATTAGATAGCAAATTGCTGTTCCACCTAGTGTCAATCATTCCCGGTGACAGCAGTGTGATTACACTTCAGGGAAGAGCTTTTCTTGCCAACAGAACAAGGGCAACTCCAGTGCAGGTAATAAATTTAGCAGGGCAAGCTGTCATTTCTTCTCTTCAGTGGAATCCTTAACAACCAAATGATGTCTTGTGGAAGATTTTGAGGGAAAGAAACCATTTCACTTTAAAACTTTGTAAATTTCACCTTGTAGTATTTTATTTTAGAAATTATTATGGGTATATACTTAGGAATAGTATTCCCACAGTGATTTTCTGTATTTTATTTACTTATATCAAACCTAAATTATCACCACAACAATGATAAAGAGATGGTAGAAGTTAGGAAGAGAATGCTATATTTGAAAATCTATCAGAATAAAAACATGGTACAAAAATAAATGAATTGGGAGAGAAATGGAAGGGAGTCAGAATAGTTACCTGGCTAGTTAAAACTTTAGTTCTATTGGCTTAAAAGAAAAAAAGTAATCCTCTTCCAACCCAGTTATGGTTTTAAATAATAGTTCTTGTTCAAAGAGCAAAAAGATAGAGCACTATTGTAGTTCCGGAATGTACAACTGAAGAGGAGAAGCAGGCCTGGGAGCAGCAGGGGGCGGGAGGAGTAGAGAGAATAAATAGATCATGTCTGTGGAAATGTGCCACTTCTCGGCCCTTCTAAATAAAAACAGAGAGCTAGCATCTCCTTCCAGAGAAGATAGGACTGCAAGTATATTCCTTTTCCAAATATTTTCTTCCAAGCACATTTATGGGATTCTTGTTTACCTGAATAATGTTTGCTACAAATCAAGAATAACTAAGCAGCTATGATCTTGATCCATGCTTTGCTTTTTTATTTAAATTTTAATGGGATTATTTCCACTGGTAGGTATTTATTCAAAGGAAAAGAAATCAGCATATCAAAGAGATACCTCACTCACATGTTTATTGTAGCACTATTCACTAAGATATGGAATCAACCTAAGTGTTCATCAGCAGACAAATGGATAAAGAAAATGTGGTATATATATGGCATGGAATACTATTTGGCCATAAAAAAGAATGAAATCATATAATTTGCAGCAACGTGGATGGAACTGGAGGTCATTATGTTAATTGAAATAAGCCAGGCACAGAAAGACAAATATCACATGTTCTTACTCATATGTGGAAGCTAAAAGAGTTGATCTCATAAAGGTAGAGAGTAGAGTGATAGATATTAGAGGCTGGGAAGGGTGAGTGGGTGGCAGGGAGCAGGGAATGAGGAGATGTAGGTTAACATGTAAAAATATACAATTAGATACAAGGTATAAATTCTGTTGTTCAATAGCAGAATAGAGTGACTATAGTTAGCAATGTAGGCTGACTATAGTACATTTCAAATTTATAGTTAACAATGTAGAGTAGAGTGACTATAGTATATTTCCAAGTAGCTAGAAGAGAGAACTTGAATTGTTTCCAACACATAGAAATGATAATACTCAAAGTGATGGACACCTCAGATACCTTGACTTGATCATTACATATTCTGTAAATGTAACAAAATATCTAAATATACCCCATAAATATGTTAAATATTATGTATCAATAAAAAATCAAAATCAAAATAATTTTAATGGGATTGCTTTTTTGAACAGGCAGGAAAAATACAATAGCAAGTCAATTTCAAGAAAGCAGTTGCTGTATGAGTCTGTCACTTTGCTGTTGTTATTTCTGAGTGGTAAAACTGTATTATACCTTTAAAACCAGGCATTTTGCTCTCAACATCTCAACTCAAAATTTTCCTACCTAAATTCAGATATGTTCCTAACCAATGCTTTCCTACCATGGTAAGTTATATGTAGATTTTTTTTTTTGTCATTATAAAAGGAGCAAAAACTTTGCCCTTTCTTTTTAGGAGAGACTTTTTGCCTAGTATATTAGAGTCATCAGGGTGCCTAATTCCTTAGGTGTGCCACTGATTCTTTACTTTGTGAATTTAGTCATTATACCTTCCTCTACTTGAAGTTTTAGTTTGGTAAGATAAATCATAATAACATCTACAATGTCTATTTTGTAATTATGGTCTAAAAATTAATAAAATAGTACATGTAAATTGCTTTGAACTTTACAGAGAAAAGGACCATAGAAATTCAAGGACATTATTAATAGTATTGTTATTGTCAAGGTGGATTATGTTTGTACTGTTTCATCATTAGAAATAATCCGAGAGTTAAAATTAGAAATAGCTATGCATAGAATATTTCACCAAGGCATTAAAGAAGAATCTCTTAAATGAATCTGGCAAATAGATGCCAGATATTTTATTTTGACCACAGCACACAAGTTAACACCTTTTTTTTCTATGCCGTATTTTATGGAGCAGATAAATAATGGAAAAAGCATACCCCCTCAACCTGGCCCCTGTGTGTCTTCTCCTTGTTATGGCTGAAGACTTATCCAATAGTTAGTATATCTCCTTTCCTTCCTCCCTTCCTTCCCTTCTTCCATTCTTCCTTCCTTTCAGGGATCTAAAGTAAAGGTCTGGAAAATGTGTCCTCCTTTGACATAATGGAAAGGGAATAAGGGCTTTTTAAAATTTGTCATCGTTTCTCCTAATGAGAAATTATAATAAAGAATATTGCGTAGTTTGTCTAAATGGGAATATAACTGATCTCCATTCTGGCTAAATGGGCTATTGCTAAGAATTCTAGCATATTCTTTCTTATGTTATTGGTCTTTTTATTTATATATCCTCTCTCCCTATAACCTCTCAAAAGTAGAGATTAGATCTTAGACGATTGTGTTCAGAGTTCTCAAATTCAAACACAGTTGTAGGTGCTTAGTAAAAGTTGAAATGGTGAAAGTTAAATATTTTTACAGAGGAGGAAGCAGTAAATAGGGCTGACCCTGATAAAGCTGCCAAGTTCTTGAAGGTGGCTGTCAGGCATCCCCCATACTTCTCACAAAGTCACTTCCTATGTGGTTACTTTCTGTTTTTGAGCTCCCACACTCTGTGCCACACTTAGATTTGCCATCTCATTTGTGAGACCTATTCCCTTCTCTCATGAGACTCACAACATCATGGAAGTCTGTAAACCAATGATTGTGCTTAGTATAATGAGGGATTGACTTCAGAAAGCATAGATTGCTCTGGGAACACAGTGGATGGGGGATTACCTTTGGGGAGAGGGGTTGGTCATAGGAGGGCTTCTTGAGAGAGGTGACTCCCAAAGTAGTAGTCAGGCAGAGAGAGAGCAGAAAAGGAAGGACAGAGTAATTAGTATTAACATAGATAGGAAAGTGTGAAACAGCATGTTTGGAGTTAAGGCTGAAAACTAAAAGTAATTTGATCTAGAAGGTGCATACAATTTGCTGATAAGATAGAAGATATAGGCAAGGACTAGGTCTCAGCAATTTTCTTAGACTAGGATTATGAGTAAAGCACTACTCTGGGGACATCCTTAGGGTCAGTAGACTTTGTCTAATTTGTTGTCAGTTGCATATAGTGGAAGATTGCACGCAGCCTGACCATCTAGTCTCTCAAGGCTCACTAATGCCCTAACGTGGTCAGTAGTAGCTGAGCTGAATTTATTGTTTGTTAGCTGTTTTATTCTCCGGTACCAGAGACTCCATTCTATCCTCATGGGCTCTCCCATGCTTACTTGTGTAGGACATCAGTGGTGTCAGTAACAGGAATGAATTAAATGGTTGGTATTTTAAGCTCAAGACAGCCTGGCAGGGGAAGTCGTTTCAGAAGCAAGTCTTTCAAGCTTCTCAAACAAGCCCTTTATTACATGTCTTAGATGTAAGTTGTTATTCCATCTCCCCACAGGACAGGTGCCTTACAATGAAAATTAAGTATTTTATTTTAAGTTGTGAGGCTGAGAATGCCTCAGTTACATGACTTGAATATTTCTTGTCACTATTAGCATACAGGAATTGTGCTTTGTTCTCTTCCATTAAGACAACACTTTCTAGATTAGATTTAAAAAGCATGAGGGGAAAATCTGAGGAGAGGGCTCTCAATATTAGGTATTAGAAACACTTTCGCTGATGGGTGGTGATATTCCAAATGTTTCCACTGCAGTGTCAAAAACGGTATTTCTCTGCCTGGCACAAGCTGATTCTCGATCATAGGATTAAGCTGGGGAAAGCTGGGACGCTGTCTGACTGGAAGATTCAACTGAAGGTCCTGCGGGCCTGGAGAGACTACACAAGATCCCAGAAGTTGCAGCGTGAGACTCAAGCCTTGGAAAATGATCTTAGAGAAGAAAACAGGTACCATTACTTGTACCATTATTATTTATAAATACAGTATGTTTATCTGGTACATTTTCCTCCCAAAGAATCCAGAAATAAACTTTAAAAATGCTGTTGACTGGAATCATCTGAACCACTTATGAAATATGGTAATCACCATTTTTCTATGTTACATCTCAAACTAGAAAGTTTTCACTGAAAATTATAAGCAAACAAAATGATTTGATTAAAATATACTAATGTACATGATTTTCTTTCTTTAAAGGAAACAAGTATTAGGCTTTTCCCTTGCCTTCTGGTGTAGTAGGATTGTACCTTGGACCATCTTACAATTCAAAAGAGGGAGTTTGGTTTATATGCCAATAATTCTCATTGATAGAAATCACTGTCTGCACATAGAATGTTAATTAGGTACACAGGAACATCCATCTGGGAAGGCCAACCTGCCAGAAGTGATTCCTCCCACTATGCTATCTTTTGTTCCACACCTTATTTAGAGGTTTTTGACGTCTTTATATCAGCTTCCTCTTATGCTTGTGAATAACACAAAATTTTGTCTTCAAATGAAGCTTGCTTTATTCCATTATGTTAAAATTAAATACATTTCTTTTTCTCATTTCCAAATTTAACTTTGCTTTCTTGAATCAAAATCATAGCTATAGATGGAACCATTTGTTTATTTGGGGGAGGGGGATTCATGTTCTTATGTGTAATCACTTCTCTACTGGCAATTCTATCATTCATTCAGGGTGAAAAACTGAGTGAGTGGTATATGGAAGTATTATCATGTAGAAGGGTAGGGCACTCCCTGGAGCTGTGCAATCCTGTGACGGCATCAGGCCCTGGAGACTGAGGCATGGCTTCCTGTCCTCAAAGAACTCACAGTTGTATGGGAAAACAGGAATTAAAGACAGTACAGGTGTTGAGTAGTATTGCGAACTGAGTAATACATTCCCATCTGCTGCTGAGGATGTGGGAGAGGGAAGTGTTGCTGTGGCCGAGGAGGCTTCTGAAGAGTGCCAGGAAAGGCTTTATCAAGGTGATGGGTCTTGAGCTGGGGTCTGACAGTAAATAGGATGTTACTAGGTGGAGATGGGGAGATGGAGGTGATGGCATGAAGTATAGCCATCCGGATTGGCTGGAGATCATCAAGCATATGGTTGTCAAGTTCATCAACTTCTGGAAACCCTTGAATGCCAAGACAAGAAGTTTAGATATTCTTTGATAAATAAAGGTGAATATTTGAAAGTTTTTGAGGAGGAGGGTGACCTAGGCAATTTCCCTTTCCTATAGTATGCTGGGAGAAATCTTCAGTGGAAAAAAAAAAGAGGCCAATATAGAAAACTCTCCTATAGCTTGTGTCCAAAATCTGAGGACCTAGTGATTGATATAAGGAATTGGGATGATGGCTTACTGAAAAAGGAATAGCTGGCAGGATTTTCTGGGTAAAGAAGGGAAACTGGAGTTGTTATAAAGTGGAAGCAATGTGAGTAAGGGCATAGGTGAGGAAATTAAGATGTTGAAGTTAAGTGGCCTGTGAGATTTACATGCTAGAAGAAACTTGTATAAGAAAAATCTGGAGAATTTAAGATTCCATTCCAATTAAACTGTTTAAATATAAAAGCACTAAATGGGGATTTCATAATAGCATGATGTGCCAATTTTTTTAAAAAAGATCTTCTCAGAACTTTTTGTCTCATATCTGTGAATTATTTTCAGGTGTCTATTTTTAAATGTTCAGAATGAGTACTAAACTTTTTTAAACTGCCACAGTTAGAAAATATTTAACTTATAATAATTTTTTACTATAAAGCCTTAGAGCAAAAAAATCCTAGAGCAAGAAAATACCTCAAGGATTATCTGTCTGATTCGGCCCCTCATTTTACAGATGATAAAAGTAAGGCCCAGAGACAATAAATGACTCTCTCAAGGTCACGGAGCTAAGAGAAGCTGGACCAGGATTATAGCTTTGTCTGTTTGATTCTGAGTCAGATACTTTTTCTTATGCCACACTGCTCAGTCTGTTAAAACAAATAGCATCTAGGTCATGGTTCCCTAAGACAGCCATGTTTTTCAGTTATACTGCAATTTACTTTAGATTGTTGCAGATGGAAAATAAAAGTGGCAGTTAACAAATGGCAAGTCATGCTAGAAATATATGAGGAAAAAGAAGTTATTAAAAACAAACTTTCCTTTGTGTTGATTTCCTACAAATCCCTGGCTCTCTGTATGTTGTATTTTGTTTTAGAGATTGTTTTAGGAAATTAAGTTGGGTGGTTTTGTTTAAAAATGATTAGGATATTAAAGGTGGAGAAAAAAGTTCATAGGTAGCTACTACAAGCAGAAACCAAGAAATTTCATGGGTTTGAGGGTGTCAGGAGAGCCAGAACCCTCTTTGCTGCGCTTATTAGTGTTTCTCCCAGTGCCTCCTCAATGGACACCAAAAACACTTGTTGAAAAATAAGCGAGTCCGTGATGAATGAAGAACTCAGTTGCCTCCTCTCTTGCTATTTAACTTGATAGGGTTTTCAAACATTCTTTCTAAATAGACAGCTCAAGTGATGGAAGACAGCGTTTATTATAATAGGTTACTCATTGTAGAAACTTAACTCTCACACAGATTGACAAAACACAGGTGATTCTGTGGCACATTCACCTGGACATTGAAATCATTTGTTATGTCCCTTATTTAGATGTCAGCTGTGACCTCATCCTCCAGCTCCTGCATCCACATTTGTTTTGCTACCTGGGGTTTCCACTCACTGGCCTGTGCCCCATGCTGGGCTTTTTTTCTTTTTCCTGTTTCCTTTCTGTTCTCCCCACCTTCTCTTTGGAGCAATAACAATTATTATTTATAATTTTGCAACTATCTTCTCTTACACTTATTTCTTCTAAAAATGTATCTTGCTTTCCCTAATAGGAATTGTGATCACTCTATTTTTGTCCATCTCTTCTTTTTAAAGGAGTAATGGTAATGGTGTTATAAGATTTCAATATAATACTGTGATACAATTTCAACATTAACAAATATTTCCAAACTCTGAGGATTTACTTACTTAGGTAATGCTACAATATTCTAGTACACACACTAAGTTAGACCTTTTGACATGGTGGTTATTGAAATATGAACTGTGTTTTCTATTTTCTTAGCATGTTCACTTTTGCAAGTTGGTTCCACACCTTCCACTCCTTCTCTCTCCCTTCCTCCCTGAATTTATGGTCAGCCCCAGACAAAATTGGGAAGACAAAATTCAAAGTCTTCTGCCAACGCTTTCTGAGCCCTGCTTCCCTGATTTCTCAGTTCTCTCTTAGGAAGCTCCTCTGCCCTTCACAACATTTTCTATCTTGCCCTCTCTTGCACCAGTGCTCTGGGCCTTTCCCAGAACATGCTTTTATCGCTTCCCTCTGTCCCTCAAGTCCCTCACTCTTTGTTACTGTAATCTTCAATTGATATGTTATCCCTTCCAGGAAACTTATTTATACTTTAACAGGCATAGTCTGAAAACAGTGCCTAAAACATAAGTCACAGTAATTTGAGGGTACTGTGGTAGGCCAGTGAAAAACTGGCCCTTTGGCATTTCTCAAATGTTGTCATTCATTTATTCGTTCATTCATTCTGTTTGATGGAATTATTTCATTCAGTCAACCAGCTTTACTGATGCTTACTGTATAGTAGACCCTTTCCTAAGTACTAGGAATGGGACAAAAAGTATTAAACATTCTTGCTTTCTAGGAGTTTTTCATCTAAGTAGGGAAATTAAAGATTGTACCTAAATATTAAAAATAATTGCAACAGAAGACACCGTAAGGTAAATACTTAGGAGTGAAATAGACTTGGCTATCATGCATTATAATCCCCTCAGGAGCTTTTTATAAATAGGAATTCATGGGCCCCACCTCTGAGAGAGGCAGAATGTAGCTAAGTAGAAAAGGGTAACTTTCAGTTTGAGGAAAAACTGGTAAACTAGTACATAGGCAGGCTTGTGTGGGAACGGGACGGGGGAAACTGCCATGCTCGCCCGGAGGAGCAGCAGGGAAGTGAGGCTGAATTGGAAATAGACTGTCAGATAGTCCCATTTCCAGTACTCCTGATTTCAGTGTTCTTTTGGGCAGTCATTTATGGAGTGCATCTGTTAATCATGCTAGATTGTCCTTCCCTCTGTACTCACCTGGGTATGCAAGTGAGCAGCCAGAAGCTGTGCAGCATCCGCGGCTAGTAAAGCTCCTGATATCTCTGTCAGACAGGCAGGAAGACCAGACTTGTATTGCCTGGCTCACTTAAAATTTTTTAAGACAGAATTGTCTTATCTTCCACTTTTTCCCTGGGGGCTACCTGGTGCATTTTACAAAGCATGAGCTTATTCATTCCTATTCCTACTGAACCTGCTCATCCCAAATGCAACTGTTCCTGTCACTGCTGTTTTATATTCTGCATCAGATTTCAGCACTCATTCGGATCACTAGTATGTGGTTATCATTTCTCATTCCCTTTTGAAAAATTCAAGATACTTTTTATATATCTACTACTCTTGTCCTAAGATAGCACTACTACCTTATATGTGAATTTTGTTCTATATTTGCAGGGTTTTTAAAAAAATTTATTCGATTCTCAAACAAATTTTCTTGTAGGATAGGTAGTGTAGTAGGGTTTATTGACACCATTTTTGAGAATGTGTCTGTGGCTTAGAAACTTTCAGTCGCTTGTTTAGTGTCCCATATCTAGTTAAGTGTCCAGACTTCTGGGTTCTAGAATATGCAGCCATCATTAAGTATCACTTGAAGTGTTGATCCTGAGCAGCAAGGTTCATACTTAAATTCCTATTTAAACCTTTTGTATTTTATATTCCTAGGTCTGCAGAGACAGCCTTTCTCTGTATGCATTTATATAATTGTGATGACCAATTTATATATGTTTGCTGGAAATTCCCTGATTTCAGCTTTGGAACATATTGGGCCAACAGGCTGTTTTTCATAAAGGAAATTTTATGTCTTAATTTTATGATGCTCTGGGAACTATGTCTGAAACCATTTCTTTAGGTGAGGATACCCAAGTGAATTCCATCTGACTAAGATTTGAAGAAATTTAAGTGATTTTTCACTTTCAGAAATATTTATGGTTTTAGTGTCTTTTAAAAAGCCTGGAACTTGCCTTCTATGGAACATTACCACGCTGCTGAAGTGAACTTCAAGGGAGCAAGAGTGGAACCTGCCTTGTCTCTGGATCCCTGGCTTCTGTGCTCTGCTCTTCCACCTCACCCCACAAATACAGATATTTTAACTATTTTCAAATCCCCTATGTAGCCATTATAGCGTGGGCATTAAGCACTATAGTGAACATCCATTTTTTTTTACTTTTTCTTACTTTTTTAATCTTGTTATATTTACATAAATATTTTTCTCTTTGCCCTTTCATAGTGTCCAAATAATCTCCTCCCTGACAGTCAAAAACCCAGTATTGCTTTTGGCTGTTTTATGCCATAAAACATGAAATTCTATATTTCAGGTAAATTTCACACTTCCTGAGCAGATTGATGTAAATTGAATTTCACATTAATCAGACAGAGCAACATCTTCTATCCTGTGGAAATTTATGATTTTTACTCACTTGAATGAAGTGTTACAGGGTTTTTTGTTTGTTTCACTGTTTACACACTGATATTTTTGGAGCTTTGTTTTTTTTTTTTTTTTTTGAGTTGTTGGAAGAATTTATTGAGATAAATAGGCAAGGTTCTTAGCACAGTCCCTTACACATGGAAGCACCAAATATATGCAATTATTATTATAGCTATTCCCAAATGTACCTTATATTTGAGCCTGTTCCATATTGGAGCTTTGTTCTTACCTGTGTTGCTAACTAATTATTATTGTTCTAAAATTTTTATTTCAAGGTTATTCAGTCTCATATTAGATATGTTATTTATTTCCATAAAAGTAAAATAATATTTTATGTATAAGTATATTTATGTATAAATATTTATGTATTTATGTATAAATATTATTGCCTATATTATACTTTTATTACAAAAACCATCAGTAAGCCTATTATCTAGTATTTATTGAATACCTATCAATGCATTAGTAGGAAGCAATTAAAAATAATGAAATATGCTGTTGGCAGAGTTGCTTATTTTTTAAAGAAATACAGACTAGAACAGAAATATCCAAGTATATTTCTGGTAGTAAGGGTAAATATTGTTTGGTGAAATTTTGTTTCCGTTATATATACTTTTGTTTCATATACACATAAACTGTAGAAATGTTCTCCTGACTCACTGACTTAGGAACTTTATGATTTTCTTGATATGACCCCAAAGAGTCCATGAGGAGATTTAAGCATTTTATATGTTTAACAGAAATGAATATGCAAACAGTGTTATGGAGCACTTGATACAAGTCACCTTTACAAGATAAAATCAAGTATGTGTCTAAATAATATTAGATTTTAAACCTCAAAACTGATCCCTGATGCAACATAACAAGTTCTAAGCTCACAACCCACTTCTTCAGGGATAATAACCATTCACTTGTAGGTGGATCTCAGAGACCTCTATGCTTGAATTCTTGACTGGCTGCCACCAAAGTGTCTCCTAATGGAGGTTCCCATTGGGAATGGACTGTGGCTGGCAGTGACACCACTTCCCAACTCCGCTCAGTCTTGTCCCTTAATGTTTATAAGGTTTCCAGGATCTCCTTAGGAAGGTCTAGATGATGACCAAGTTCCATGAGAGCAAGTGCCTTCCCTTTGTCTTTCACACATGTCTAGTGTTTAGCAAGTATCTGCGCAAGGCAGTTGTGCATTCAGTCAAGGGTTTGCTAAATGAGTCCTTCTCTTTAGCAATCCTTTCCCTGACCAAGTCCTTTCACAAGATCCACCCTCATGGTTTTACTTTGACTTTTATTAGTCCTACATTTAACTATTGACAATTCATTTGTTAATTAGTATAGTTTTGTTCCTTTCTTTTTCCCAAACCTCTGCTTTTCTTGGATTTCCATGCATAGCTGAATCTCTCTAAATTATGCATTTATCTTTTAAAAGTCATTATTTATATACCTATTCTTTTTGCTCCTTCCCCTCCAAAAGCTGTCAGAAATTGTTTTATGGTAATCAAAAAATTTAACATGTGTTTGTGACATGATAGAACAGAGCAGTTAGTTTTTCTTTTTCAAGGTAATGTCTTGAGATGCCAATACCGTCTATGAGGAGACCCTTCGCACTGGGGAATTTGTAAAGTAATTCCATTTAGCTTAAAACAGAAGGATAAGCTAGAGCTAAATGGAAACATTTCTGGTACTACTTTGGACTTGTGCTTTATTCATATTGTCAATTAACAAAATGTAAATGGCTTCTTTATTTTAATGAAAGTGCTTTGTTACTTAGAAAACAACAACTGGCCACTGAGTATAACCGGAAACAAGTTCTCCAACACTGCTTTACAGAATGGCAGCATTGGCGTGGTGCAGAGCTCCTGAAGAGAGAGCTGGCTCAAACAAAAGAGGAAACTAGGAAGAAAATGGATGAGCTGCTGAAGGCAGTGTCACTAGGGAAACTGAGTGCAAATGGGTCATCAGGCATCAGTCTACCTGAGGAGGCTACAGCCATGGTGGGTCCACCCGTAAGAAATGGAGAGGTACATTATTTTTCCTTTGTTCGATCATCCTGCTTATTAAGCACTAGCATTTGAGCTTTGCACTTTTATAGCTAGTGTAAATCAGCCATTGTCAGATTGCCTTGTCTAGGCTATCAAAATATTAGAGCTGCTACCATGCACAAAGCTTACCTTTCAGGCAGTATTTATTTTCTTGAACAGAATCTTCTTTTTATAATCACATATAAATTTTGGAAGTTAGTAGGGACATAATATAGACAGGGGACTTAAAACAACTAAGTGAAATCCTCATTTAAGCACAGATAGAAAAAGCACTGTTTATAACTCTTGAACTCCTCTCTTTTGATCTTTGGACATTTCCTTTCTAAATGAGCTTGTGACTTATAAGAATTTTAGAATTTTTATTTTTCTAATAAGAAAAGTCATATGTACTAATTGTGACAATTTGGTAGGGAAAAATATCTCAGAGAAAAAAGAAATTCTGTCATCTGTAGATAACCACTAATAACATGACGTATAACCATCTAGTCTCCTCTCTTTTCAAGCCCATGCAAATTTGTCTCTTTTAATTTTTTTTTTTTTTTTTTTTTT
>VBSM01000272.1:58831203-58847004 GCA_008086735.1 Cheirogaleus medius
TCGGCCTCCCAGAGTGCTAGGATTACAGGCGTGAGCCACCATGCCTGGCCTCTCTTAATATTTTATTTAGCTTTTAAATTTTCTTTAGTCAGATCATTGAGGAAATCTAGTCTGTTATAATTCAGGAAAAGGAAGGCCATGATTTTTTCTTTTTAATACTAACGTAATTATTCTGTTTGTCAAAAAAAAATTTTTTTGCATTTTCACAATATAACATGAGAATTTTCTGTATCACTATATATACTTCTGCAACAGTATTTCTCAACTGACAATATACCTCAGAATCAGACATACTAAATCAGAATTTCTGGGTGTGTGGTGGCTGTATTTTTTTAAAATTTCAAAAGGTGAACCTAAGACATATTCCCTGGTTAAGGACTACCATTCTGTGCCATCATTTTGTAATGACTACATGATATTCTGTAATGAACCATAAACTAGAATCTGTTTAACGCTTCTATGGTCAGAGTTTAAGTTCTTTCCTGTTTGCCACTATTATAAACAACGTTTTAGTGACTATCCCAGTAGCTAAATCTTTGCACATATCCATGATGCTTTATTAAGATGATACCTAAAATTAGAATATGTGTTCTATTTTCATCTTAATATTGCTTTAATATTTGCATTTCCTTGATTACTAGTGAGGTTAAACATTTTTATATTGGTTATACAGTCATGCACAGCATAAGGATGGTTTGGTCAGCAACTGGCTGCATATTTTATGGTGGTCCTGTAAGATTATAATGGAGCTGAAAAATTCCTGTTGCCTAGTGACTGCCTGATGAGCCTGACCCTGCATAGGCCTAGGCTAATGTGTGTGTTTGTGTCTTAGTTTTTAACAAAAAAAGGCTTAAAATTTTTTTTAAAAACCCACAATAATATTTTTAAAATAGAAAAAAATATTTTTGTACAGCACACAGTGTGTTTGTGTTTTAAGCTAAGTGTTACCACAAAAGAGTCAAAAAGTTAAAAAAAATTTAAAGCTTATAAAGTAAAAAAGATATAGTAAGCTAAAGTTAATTTATTATTGAAGAAAAAAATATTTAAAAATTAATTTAGTGAAACCTAAGTGTACAGTGTTTACAAAGTCTGCAGTAGTGTATGGTAATGTCTTAGGCCTTCACATTCACTTACCACTCACTACTGACTCACCCAGAGCAACTTCCAGTTCTGCAAACTCCATTCATAGTAGGTACCCTATACAGGTGTACCATTTTTTATCTTTTATACTGTACTTTTACTGTACCTTTTGTATGTTTAGATACACAAATATTTACCACTGTGTTACAATTGCCTACAGTATTCAGTACAATAACATGCTGTACAGGTTTGTAGCCTAGGAGCAATAGGCTATACCATATGACCTAGGTGTGTAGTGGGCTATCCCATCTAGGTTTGTGTATGTACATGCTATGATGTTGGCACAACGACAAAATTGCCTAGCAGTGCACTTCTCAGAACATATCCCCGTAGTTAAGCAATGCATGACTATATATATGGATATAGAAAGATAGATACAGGTGCATGGTGACTTGTCTCTTCATGTCCTTTGTCCATTTTTCTATTCGGTTGCATTTCTTATTTATAGGAGCTCTTTATATTTTTTAAGACTATTGATGCTATTACATATATTACAAACAATTTTTCTACTTTTTCATTTGTCTTTTTGGCTTAGTTATGGTGTTTGGTACTATACACAGCTGTTAAGTTTTTATAAAGTCAATCCTGTCAATATTTTCTTTCATCATTGCACTTGTCATGTTTAGAAAGGCTCTTGGAGAAGATCCTGTACCCCCTCCCCTCAACCCTCCAAGTAATGCTGTTAAATACTTAACTCAGACATGTGAAATTAAATAGGACACTGGAGGGTCCCTAGCCTTGCTTTTTACCCTGATTATTGCTAGTAAGTAGGCTGGTTTTAATTTAAGCTTATTCTCTCAGCAAAGGGGCATCATGAGGATCCTTACTGGGACTTATGTAACATTTTGGTCCCTTCCCCTAGGCAATTAATCTACCTTTCTGTCAGTTAGATAATTTTTGTCTCCATTGAGACCCAAAAGAGACATCTATCTTAAGAAATAGCTGTATGGAACATTTTACCTTACAAAGTTCCACAGCTATTATCCTTAAATGAAGAAAAGTCAGCAGAAAGTATTTTTTAACCTGTGCAAAACAGAAAAATCACTATATATATTTAGACTCAAGGAAAAAAGCCTCCAAATCTACAAAATCAAGAACAAAAGATTTTTTCAAGAAAGGATAATATCATTTTAAAAAATAGAGCAAATGAAAGTAGAGGGCTTCAATAGACTCTGCAGGTTACTAAATAAACTAATCTTTTCCAGAGTATAGAGTAAAATATGAACAAATAAAAATAAAAAATCTTTAGTTAGATGTTCATTAATTATACAATCATAGGAAGCCATGTACCGTGTACCAAGAACACACATATTGTACCTTGAAATTTTTCAGAATTATCAGTTAGCTAATAGGTGATTTTCTCTGATTAAGCCAGACTGTTCACCCTTGTTCTATTAAGTACAATCTGTACCATTAAGCTTTTCTTTCATTCTCTTATTTTCACCCTAAAAAGTTACCATGATCTAAAAGAAATCCTGTTGCTTTACTCAAGGCTTTTTACACTGCCTTGCTGGGTTAATAACATGTCATTACCACAAAGTTTAAAAGAGCCTAAAACACATACCCGGCTTGATGCTAAATTACTTAAGCAGGTGTTCTCATGAATAAGTGTTCACTGACATTTCTGAAATAAAAGGTTATTTTCAAAAGTCTTTAACCTGTCAAAGTTTCCATATATCACAACTTTCACTTCAGCTCAGTCTGTAGAAAGCATTTTAATCATCATGAAAAATATTTTTGAGTACTTTGAAGGTGGCATCCTGTTAGAGCTAGAAGCTTCTGATATCAGATAGCTTTGAGTGTATTTCTCTTTATGCCACTGCAAATGGCAGAATCAAAAATTGGTCAAATCTTAGACTGTGGAATCAAACCATTCTAGAAGAGACATTTTAACTTGACATTATCTTGGCCAGAATAAGCTTTTTCTGAATAAGAATTCTTGTTTCTTTCTCCTCTGTATAGAATTTATAATTGAGTATGATACTTTAGTTTATTAATTAGATGAGATTTATATGATAAAGCTTTGAAAACTATTAAGTCATATGCTAATACAAAATATTATTAGGTAACATTACTCATATAATGCAGATATTTGTCCAGTGATCCTGGGCTTTCAAATATTTTCTACCAATAGATAGTTCAGGAGTAGCTGGAGACTGTAAGGTAGGCTTTAAACCAGGCCATGATGCTAAAATAAATAAATACCCTGTACTGTGGCAAATGATTGATTAACTTACCAGCGGCAGGAGAGGCACTGAAAGAACAGAGCTATTATTGATTTGTAAAGGTATTCTTTAGTTTTCAAACATTCTTAAGAAAGAATATATCCTTTAACATAATATTTTCAAATTTCTTCAAAATTCAGAATTCATGCATTTTAAAATTCCTGTTATATGTATATATGTGAAGTAATCTTGCCCAATTCACAAATGAACTGTCCAAATAAGAAATTTATAAGAGAACATTTTTCCTATTGCAACTGTCCTGGCCCATGGCAGTGGTTCATGCAGCTGTAGCCACTCTCCTACCCAGTTTTAATGGTAAGCGGCACTCCACGTTTTAAGAGTAGCTCAGAGAGCTAAGGTTGGTGGCCTGTGAGTTAGCCAGGCCAGGAGCACAGAGCAACTCTAGCTGGGGTGCAGGAAAGAACAAAACAATACTGACTAGATGAATGTTGGATGTCATTGGCACATCCTTTAAATAGTTGAGCTACAACATGTTTCTTCTCTCTCAGGCGACTGCCATGCCCTGTTTGGGGGAAAAGCCTGCCTTGGAGAGCAATGGTTGTATGTCCAGCCCTCCCCTGAGAACAGCAACAAAGGACAACTTGCAGAATCCCCTTCAGAATGTCCCTCTCAACACACCTGACAATAAGCAGCACAAGACCCTGGACACTGAGCCCTCCCAACAGCCTGGCAGCAGCAAGAAGCTCAGAACCACATGCCAGAAAGCAGAACCCATTTGCACGGGTCATTTCCACAACCGCCTTGTCTTCTTCCAGCAGCAGCTGATTGAAAAGCAAAAGAAGAAACTTCAGGAACAGCAGAAAACAATTCTCAAGCTGAAAGAAAACCAGCGGCTGGCAGAGGCTCAGCGGGCAGTAGAGCATGCCACAGCAGTCACAGACAAACACAGGCGCCTGCTGTCAAATCCCAGAGGAGAAGAGGAACCAAAGGAAACCTGCCAGATGCTTCCAAAGTATGTCGATTGTATCAGAACTCTCTCTGGACTAGTTTTGTAAGGTTTTTCATTTTGAGAACTGCTTTGCCCTGCTTCTAAACTCCATGATCTTTTCTTTTATTTTACACTCTCAAAGCAAAGAAGCCCCATATGTTATGACTGGCACATGGCAGGTATAAATAGATATTTAAGGCGAGTGGCTGCCTATAAGGATCCAGTTACACAGTTAGCATTTGGGTCATGGCTGTCTTTGAGGAGCTCTGTTACTATACCAGTTAAAGAAAAAAATGTTTACTTGCTCTGGGTAACCCCTAGATTTCTAGGTTTCTGATTATGTTTAATGCTAAGAAGTTAGGTCGTACAACATCGGGTCCACATAGAGCAGCCCACCTTAAATTTATTGTTGTTTGGAATAAAACTAAACATCTTTGAGCCTGGAATAAGAGTCCAGATTTCTCAAAAGCCATTTAAGATGGTTTCAGACGTGTTAGAGACATACTCACTATGTGTGGTAAAAGATAGGATCAGAAGTGGTGATACCTATTGATTTGAAGCACTAGGACCAGAGTCAGAGTACCTGACTCACATTGGACACTCAGGCCAGTCACTCAACCTCTCCATACCACATTACACTAATTTATAGAGTAGGTATAATAATATACAGTTATCTCAGAGAGTGAGGATTAATTAAAGTCTGTAACAGGCTTTGAGCTCCTCAGGTGAAAGAGCTTTGAAGGAAGTTGGTTATTGGTCTGAATTCTTTTTTTTTTTTCTTTTTTCTACAGTAGTTTTTTTTTTTTAATTACAAAATATTACAGGGGTACAAATGTTTTTGATTACATGGATTGCTTTTGTAACATTTGAGTCAGGGTTATAAGTGTGCCCATCATCCAGATAGTGCTCATTGTATCCATTAGGTAGGTTTTCACCTGTCCTTTCAGCCCCCTCCCCTCTGGTTGATTTCCGTTGAGTTTTACTTCCCTCTATGCATATGTGTGCTCATCAGTTAGTGCCAATTTAATAGTGAGTACATATGGTGTTTGTTTTTCCATTCTTTAGATAGTTCACTTAATATAATGTTCTCTAGTTCCATCCAAATTGTTGCAAAAGGCATTAAGTCATTCCTCTTCGTGGTTGAGTATTATTCCATGGTATACATATACCACATTTTGTTAACCTAGTCATGAATTGATGGGCATCTGGATTGATTCCACATCTTAGCAATTGTGAATTTTGCTGTGATAAACATTCAGGTGCAGGTGTATTTTTGATAAAATGACTTCTTTTCCTTTGGGTAGATACCCAGTAGTGGGATTGCTGGATCAAATGGTAGGTCTACTTTTATTTCTTTGAGGAATCTCCATACTGTTTTCCATAGAGGTTGTACTAATTTGCAGTCCCACTAACAGTGTATAAGCATTCCTTTCTCCCTGCATCCACACTAGCATCTGTTGTTTTTGGACTTTCTAATAAAGGTCATTCTAACTGAGGTAAGAGGAAATCTCATTGTGGTTTTAATTTGCATTTCCCTGATGATTGAATTCTTTTCCTTTATTTTTTCCTCAGTTCGCTTGTTGCTTCCCCTGGGACTGAAGGCAGTAGAAGTGACTCCCGCAATTATCTTTCTGGACCCAGAAGGAACCCAAAGCAGCTGATGGCAACCCATCCCATACTGAAAGGCAGGGCTGTCTTGATGGTGGCCTTTGTGGTGGTGATCTTTCTTTCTAGAATAGAAGATACTGGGATTGAATTCTGGCAACTCTAAGGTCTTGAGAGTTGGTAGACCTGGTCAAAATCTCAAATGAGTAGATATGTGAGGAGTGGAATAGAACGTGCCAGAAAGCTCCACTACTTTTTTCCTGCCCCTCTTGCCAAACTTTTTGGCCTTCCCAGCCAACACAAGAAAACATTGCTGAAAAGTGTATCACTTTTTTGTAATTTGAAATTTGGATTGTGGCAAAAAAAAAAAAAGGATAAGTACACAAATGAGAAAACTCTCAGTAGCTGCTAAGGCTAAACACTGATAAAGATCACCTGTCATTGTACTTTGTTAATGTTAAAATATTGATCAGTTTCTAGCAATGTAAGGCAAGTTATATCATTTTATAAGGAGTTATGCCTTGATGATAGGATTTTAATAATGAAATATACAAACCAGATATTTTAATTTGAGAACATTTTTGGTGCACATAGAAACTCTTATTTAAACTGAACAATACTATGAGAAGCATTCCTCGGAACACACCTAGTGAATCTGCTAATTGTTTTTACTGTATACTTAGTTACTCACTGTACATATGTTTGCATGTAGTGGTCAGCCCTTTGATAGTTATATTGTAGTTTATAAATTTTATTTTTTACCTGTGGCAAGATTGCTGCTCTAACAAGAAGTAATGACATCTGAAAGACACTGTGCCTGCAGTCAGTTTCTATTAGTAAAGAAATTGGCAGTCTTTGCACTAACTATCTGCTAGGACAGCAGATTATGCTGACTTTGCCTACCACTGACACTGATGAGGAAATGCCCAGTTAGCTGTGATCATTTTTTAAAAATTATTGTTTGATCAAAGAGTTTGCTATTTTAGGATCCCAGTCTACTTTTCAAGTAGTCTTTAATGATTAGATCTAGAATAGATGGGGAAGGGGCTTATTACCAGAGATTCAGCTTCTCAGGGGTCTCTCACTTTAATCCCCTAATCTATTTCTGCCTTCTTAGAGACAGTCTCACTCCCACCATCTGTGGTACCACCATTCTTTTGCAGCAAAGCAGATATTTAATGTCAGTAAGAAATAGCCTGATGAGTTTTTTGTTTATTAATTCTTTTTTATTTTCTTTTTTTACCCCCAAAGGATATGCAGGGAGATGTTTATTAATTCTTAAAAGTTGGACTTAAATTCTCTTCTCTATAACATGGCACAAGGAACTGAAAGTAACAATTGGCTGGCTTAGGTGAGCAGAACTTGAATCTCTTCCCACCCATGCCCCTCTTCTATAAAAGCCCCAACTGATTATAGAGTCATATTATCAGACCATCTTGCACATTTGTTTCTTTTGGATCGATATTTAATAGACTGTCAAGAACAGGAGTCTGACACTCAAATTTGTTCAGATGCCAGTTCTCCAAATGCCTGGTACAATTCCATTTCCTGCCCATCTGTATCTCCAGACCTTAAAACTAGATTAAAATGTATTCATCGTGACCCCAAACTTTAGTTTGTTTGTTGTTGTTCTTACATATACAGACATATGTACAGTGACTTAAGAAAAATTAACAGACTCATTTAATGGGATTTGAGGAATGAGTTTATTCTCAAAGTATTTGTTAGATGTAATTAAAGTTTTCTACGTTTATCAAAGGTATAATCAAATTAAAATTCTGGTTTCTAGGTGTCACATGAAAGTCTATCATTAATGCTCATTATCTTATTTAAAGCAGTAAACAATTCTTTTAATAAAAATTTAAACAAAAGCATAATCAATAAATTGTTCATTATTGCTGAGGATGGGATTGTAAATCTTTAACATGGAGAGTGTATATAAGGTCTATATATCTCTGTATATATTTTCTGAGATTGTAAACACTCAAGTTGCAAGAAAACTCTAACAATAACACTAAATTTTACTATGAAATGGAGACATTTCTTTTGCAATGTTCCTCATATTTTTCAAATATTAAAAATATTGGAACTCTGTTACTATTTTCTAGCTATGGAAGAGAGAGCAATTCAACGAGCTGAACGGAGGCGAATCTTGGCAGAAAAGAAGAAAAAACAAGAAGAAGAGAAATTGGTAATAAATTCAGAATGCAAACTGAGTCAAGAAAAAGGATTTGTCTAGGTCTTTCTTAAAAAATGAAACCTTGCTCGTTCAAGCCTCTTGAGACAATAGAGTTAGATCAACTTTGGAAATGGCTTTTGGCCTACTTGCCTAAATTCCGTGACAATTATAGAGGAGGAAGAGGGGAGAAAAAAACATCAATATCATTAGCATAGCAGGAAAGAAATGTTACAAAAGTTGATGGGCGCTAACAGATTGGAAGATTTACACATAATCAAATTAGCAAGTTATAGGTAAATATCTGACCTAATAAATTTGCAAAAGGGGATAGTTCTTATCTTCCAAAGTTTTGACCTAGACTGTCAGAAGTTAATTCTGCACCTATGAAGAAAAAAAAAAAAAACAGTTCTAACAGTTTGGGTTTTTGGTTTTTTTGGTGAAATGAAATAGGTTTTATTTCCCCCACATTATTTACAATTTAGACTTAGCTTTTCACAAATGAAAGTAAGAACTAAAAAGTAATCATCTTATGATGACAAATTAATGGTCTTATTCATTCTCAGTCTATTATTCAGGTAGAAAAGGATCCTTTTGGAGAAACTTTTGGAGAAAGTTACATAACTGAAAACATATTAGTTGGGTTTTCTGCTTTTCCTCCAAGTATAGACACCTTCCAGAGACAGGGCAGGCACTTTCGTAGACACTTGACTATCCTGAACATAAAAGATCATATTCCCATACAAACTAAGGGTTCTGACTTTTCTGCATTCTAATCTTGATTAGGCCCAGTTGAAGGCCCAAGAGGAAGAGCGTCAGAAAAGGGAGGCAGAAGAAAAGGAGGCAGAACTTGAGAGAAAACGAGAAGAGAAGAGACTGAGGAAAATGGTTAGTAGTATCTGGTTGGTCAGTTCTTGTCTCTTGAGGCCTGTTGTGTGTGATACTGTGCCCCTGTCACCTTCCCCGACCCAGAACTTGAGTCCGGAATACTCTTCTCTCATCTCCAACCCTTTTCTCTATCTTATTTAGTGGAAAGCTACTCATTCTTCAGATCTTAGCTCAAACATGACTTCTTCCAGATTAGCCTTTCTTGCCCTGAACAGCCTCCTATCCACTCAAGGTCAGCTTAGATCCCCTTTGTAGACTCTTCTAAAGTATCTTTCCTTCACAACATTACTGATGGTTATAATTGTACATCTGTTTTATGGATGTTTTATTCATTTCTACATCCCCAACTAAACTGTAATCGTAAGAGTCAAGAAAACAGTCTGGTGTTGATCATTATTGCATTGGCTAGTAGTGTGCCTGGAATTTAGTAGGCACTCAGCAAATATATGTTGAGTGAACAAATATATGAATGAACAAGTGAATGAACAAATGAAAATAACACATAGAAGAAATAAAGAGCCAAAGCTCTTACTTTCAAGGTTATTAAATTCTAGCTGGGAAGATAAGGTCTAAAAATACACACCTGGCCAGGTACGGTGGCTCATGCTTATAATCCCAGCACTTTGGGAGGTTGAGGCAGGAGGATTGCTTTAGGCCAGGAGTTCAAGACCAACCTGGACAACAGAGTGAGACCTCATCTCTACAAAAAAATTTAAAAATTAGCCAGGCATGATGGCACATGCTTATAGTCCTGTATGCGAGGCTGAGATTGGAGGATTGCTTGAGCCTAGATGTTCAAAGTTGCAGTGAGATATGATTGTGCGACTGCACTCCAGCCTAGGCTACAGAGTGAGACACCATCTCTAAAAGAAAAGGGGGTGGGGGGGGAAGAAAACATATACTGACCTGTCAGAGACAATATATTAATAGTACAGAGCATTAATAGAGCATTTTCTATTATGTGCTACACAGACCAAAAGAGATCAAGAGAGTCATACAAGGCAAGATCCATGAAGATTTTGGAGAAATTAGAGACATTTTCATGGAAAGGAAATTTGAATGGGGAATTGTGTTAGTCAGGATTTTCCAGAGAAATAGAACCAGTAGAACATACATATAGGAAAAGATTTATTATAAGGAACTGGCTTATGCAATTATGGAAGCTGAGAAGTCCCATGATCTTCCATCTGTAATCTGGAGATGCAGGAAAGCCAGGGGTGTAATTCCAGTCTAAGTCTGAAGTTGGGGGAGATCAGGGGAGTTGATGGTATAAATCCAGCCTCAGGGCAGGAGAAGACTAATATCCCAGCTCAAGCAGGCAGGCAGGAAGCAAAAAGGGGCAAATTCCTCCCTCTTCCTTCTTTTGGTTTTTTTTTTCCTCCTTTTAGTTCTATTCAAAAGCCCTCAATGGATTGGATGATGCCTACCAATATTAGGGAGGGAAATCTACTAAATCCACCAAATGCTAATCTCATCTACAAATACCCTGCAGACACACCCAGAAATAATATTTAATCTGGAACCCTGTGGTACAGTCAAGTTGACACATAAAATTAGCCATCACAAGGTCACCCTTTGTCAACTTGGCACCTATACACATCTTCTTAAACCTTATTTAATCTGCAAATAAGGACAATAGCAAGACAGTAATTCTACCTAACATGATAAAACTATCCCATGTACAACTGAAAACGTACTAACCCCTTCCTCAGAAGAGGAAGTAAAGTCCTTGAGTATTGTTTACTTTTCTCCTTGATATCCCATAACTTAAATACTATGATGTAAAATTAGCAATACTTAAATGCTATGACATAAAGTCAGTACATCTTCTGTTACATGATAAGGGAATAAAAGGAAAGAAAATGCACAAATATATTCAGAGCAAAATGATAAAATACTCGTGACAATTACAGTTTTTGTTTCTATAACTTGATACATAGTCACTGTTGATATTTAAAACTACCTTCTTCAACTACTCACTGTGTATTTCCTTTGCCTTCAGCAAGCACTTCAGCTGCTATGCAGTCCTTCCTGGATTGAGTTGTTGTAGTTTCCCATTGACCTTGATCACAGGGCATGATAATACTAAGAGATACCCTAAGGGATCTCCTGTATTCTAGACATGTTCTTTCTCAACTCCATTGTGGAGTAGTAGTTCAGTTTCCCCGTGGCAGTCAGAATCAGTCACCCTAGCTAGCCCCATAACTCCTTTCTTTGCTTGCTGATTCAGTGACACAAGGAGCCCAAAGTGGCCAGGTGGCAGTCTTAACTTCCAATTCAATGGAATTGTTGTGTCTCCTGGTGGAAGCATTCTCCCTCTGCAGCCGAGACCTCCAGGCCAGTAGAGCATAAAGGCACAGGAACAGGAAGCAAAAATTTTGCTAGTGGGTTACTAGAGGTAATGGTGAGTGGTGCCACTTCTATTTCCATCCCTTGATTCCTGGACCCATGAATCCTCGCTATCAGAGAAACCAGACCATGTATTGAACACTGATTCAGAACATGTATAACCTTCTGGAGAACCTTGCCCCAGCCTTGTAAGGTATCGCCACCTAGCTGGTACTGTAACTAAGTCTTCAAAAGGCCATTCTGCTGTTCTGCCAAGCCAGCTGCTTCTGGATGGTGGGAAATATGGTAATCACAGTGAATTCCATGAGCATGGCCCATTGCCATACTGCTTTGCTGTGAAGTGAGTTCCTTCATCAGAAGCAATGCTGTGTGTAATACTTGGATGGTGGATAAGGTGAATCTGTAAGTCCACAATTCGTGATTTTGGCAGACCCATTGTGTACAGGAAAGGCAAATCCATATCTAGATAGAGAGTAAGTATCTATTCTAGTAAGATCAAAACACTGCCCCTTCCATAATGAAAAGGTCCAGTGTAATCAACCTGCCACCAGGTAGCTGGCTGATCACCCTGGGGAATGGTGCCAGATCAGGGACCCAGTGTTGGTCTCTGCTGCTGGCAGGTTGGACACTCAGCAGTGCCCTTAGCCAGGTCAGCATTGGTGAGTTGAAGTCCATGTTGCTGAGCCTTTGTATAACCTTCAGCTCTGCCACCGTGGCCACTTTGTTCATGAGCCCATTGGGTGATGACAGGGGTGGCTAGGGAAGAGGCTGACTGGTACCCAGGTCATCCTGTGCATGGAGCAAAATGTCAAGGCATATATAATTCATCCTTTTCTAAGTTTTAAACCTAAGAAATCTCTAAAAACAGCTCAGTTTCCTCCCTTAAAAACTATGGTGAGGGGCTCTATACTAACATTTCCCCAAAATGTGTTTCATGTGACCCTAGTGGTTTCTGAGATACTAAGTTGTCTTGAGAAAGTCTAAGTTCTGTGGTCAAATAAGTTTGGTAGATGCCAGTTAAAATAAAGTAAAACAAGTTTCTTTATTATTAAATAGTTGGCTTCTCAGTTCCTTTAACATGCTACCAGGCATTTTGAGTCTCCAGAAGAGGGACACAGTGTGCCAGGTAGTCACATATATCTGACCACAGAACCCTTTTGTTATTGAGCACCCAGTAACACCTCACAACAATTTAGGGTCATGCTACTATAACTGAATGAACGATTTAAAAAATATACAGTATAAAAAATTTCCCCTCTCATACTTGTTCACTGTAGAAAATTTGAGAAATACAAAAATAATAGGAAAAAAATCTCTGAGCTCAGCACTAAAAATTGACTACTCTTAAAAATCTCAGTAAATATCTACTTCTGGTCATGTTAGGTTCATATTTGTATGTATGTAGGTGTATATAGTTTGTAAGCTGCTTCTTTCATTTAAGATTCTGTCATGAGTATATTTACTTGCCATCCAGAATTCTTCAAGGCCTTTTATTTTATAAGAAGACTATCATTTTTTTAAATAAACTCTTTATTTTGGAATAGATTTATAGAAAGTTACAAAGTAGTACAGAGAATTTCTGTATACCTGCCCTTCATTCCATTTATTTCCCCTCATGTTCTTATCTTATATTACTATGGTACATGTACTAAAACTAAAACTGACATTAATACATTACTGTTAACTACAGATTATATTTGGATTTCACCAGTTTTTCCATTAACGTTCAGCTCTACTCCAAGGTACCACATTCCACGTATTTGTCATGTCTCTTTGGTGTCTTCTGATCTGTGACGGTTTCTCAGTCTTTGCTTGTTTTTCATGAATTTTTTGAGGATTTTGACAATTTTGAGGATTACTGGTCAGGTGTTTTGTAGAATGTCCCTCAATTTGTGTCTGTCTCATGTTTTTCTTATAATTATTCTGGTGCCATGGGCTTCTTTTGGAAGCATGCCACCAAGGTGTCAGTGCCCTCCTAATCGCATCATAGCAGGGGGTGTGTAATATCAAGATGACTTATATCTGGTGATATTAATCTTGATGACTTGGTTAAGGCAGTGTTCGGCAACCATTGTGAAGTTACCATTTTTCTCTTTTTATAGTCTATTCTTTGGAAGTAATTCATTAAGTCCAGTGTACTCTCAAAGTAGGCAGGAAGGAAAAGTAAGCTCACTGCATGTCCTGAAGGGAGGAGGATCTACATATATTATTTGGAGTTCTGTGAGGAAAATTTGTTTCTCATCCTTCATTTACTACTTTATTCAAGCGTGGACTCATGTACAGTCATGTGTCACTTAATGACAGGGATATGTTCTGAGAAATGCATCATTATCTGATTTCCTTGTGTAAACATCATAGACCTTTTGTCTATTTTTAATTGAATTGTTTACTTATTGTTGGATTTTAAGAGTTCTCTTTTTATCTTGGAGATAGGGTCTTACTCTGTTGCTCGGTCTAGAGTACAGTGCCGTCAACATAGCTCACTGCAATCTCAAACTACTTGGCTCAAGAGACCCTCCTGCCTCAACCTCTCAGATAGCTGGGACTGTAGGCCTGCACCACCACGCCCGGCTATTCTATTTTCTGGAGAAATGAAGCCTAACTATGTTGCTCAGGCGGGTCTCAAACTCCGGGCCTCAAGTGATTCTCCTGCCTCAGCCTCCCAAAGTACTAAGATTATAGACATGAACTACCTCGCCTGGCCCCCACAAGTTCTTTATATGTTCTGGACCAAATCCTTTATTAGAGATGTGACTTGCAGATATTTCTCCCAGTCTGTAGCTTATAGTTTAAATCACTTAACAGTGTGCTTCACAGAGGAAAATTTTAAATTTTGGTACAGTCCAATTTATCAGTTTTTTCCTTCATGAATTGTGCTTTTGGTGTTATAATAAAAACTAATCACCAAACCCAAGGTCAATCAGAATTTCTCTTATACTTTTCTAGAAACTTTTACAGTTTTACATTTTACGTTTAGGCCCATTGGAATTAATTTTTATATAATGTATAAAGTATATATATGTGGCAAGTTCATTTTTTTTTATTTTGATATAGACATCTAGTTGTTCCAGCATCATTTTCTCCATTGAATTGTTTTCATATCTTTGTCAAAAATCAGTTTACTATATTTGTATAGATGTATTTCTGGGCTTTCTATTCTTTTCTATTGGTCTTTATGTCTGTTCCTTTGCAAGTACCATACAGTCTTTGATTGCTATAGTATCATAGGCAATGTGAATTTTCCTACTCTGTTTTTCTTTTTCAGAATGTTTTGACTATTATATTAATAGTTCATTTGCCTTTCCATATAAATTTTAGACTAATCTTGTTAATAGGTACAAAAAAGCTTGCTAGGATTTTGATTGGGATTGTATTGAATCTATAGAGCAAATTAGGGAGAACTGACACCTTAACAACGTTGAATCTTTAATCCATGAACATAGTATATCTGTTTGTTTGTTTATTTCCCATCTTTATTGAGGTACAATTGACAAATGAAAATTGAATATATTTAAGATGTACAGTGTGATGTTTTATATCTCTATACACTGTGAAATAATTACAACAATCAATCTAATTAACATATCCATCACTTCACATAGTTACTTTTGTGTGCAAGCATGTGATAGGAATACTTAGATCCACTATTTGTGAATTTCAAGTATACAGTCTTATTAACTACAGTCACCATGCTGTACATTAGGTCTCAAGAACTTATTCATCTTATAACTGAAAGTTTTTATCCTTTGGCCAACATCTTCCCACTTCCCCCACCCCCTGACCCCTGGTAACCACCTTTCTACACTCTGTTTCTATGAGTTTGAATATTTTAGATTGCACATGTAAGTGAAATCATGAAGTATTTGTTTTTCTGTGTCTGGCTTATTTTACTTAGCATAGTGTCTTCCAGATTTACCCATGTTGTTGCAAATGACAGGCTTTCCTTCCTTTTAAAGGCTGAACAATATCCCATTGTGTATGTGTGTGTGTGTGTGTCTATCACGATTTCTTTATTCAACCTATTCATCCATCTGTGGACACTTAATTTGTTTTCATATCTTGGCTATTGTGAATAATGCTGCAGTGAACATGGGAGTGGAGATAACTCTTCAAGCTAGTGATTTTATTTCCTTTGGATATACCTAGAAATGGGATTGCTAGATTATATGGCAGTTTTGTTTTTAATTTTTTGTAGAACCTCCATACTGTTTTTCATTATGGCTGTACTAATTTACATTCCCATCAGCAATGTACAAGAGCTCTTTTTTCTCCATATCCTTGCCATCACTTGTTTTCTTTTGTCTTTTTGATAATAGCCATCCTAACAGATGTGAGGTTATATCTCATTGTGGTTTTAATACACATTTCCCTGATAATTAGTGATGTTCATATACTTGTTGGCCATTTGTATATCTTCTTTGGAAAAATGTCTATTCAGGTCCTTTGCTCTTTTTTTTTTTTTTTTTTTT
>VBSM01000272.1:58847104-58869851 GCA_008086735.1 Cheirogaleus medius
GCCTTGGCCTCCCAGAGTGCTAGGATTACAGGTGTGAGCCACCGCACCCAGCCCCATTGGAATTTTGATAGCGGTTGCATTGAATCTGTAGATTGCTTTGGGTATTATGGACCTTTTTGCAATATTGATTCTTCCAATCAATGAACATGGGATATCTTACCATTTATTTGTGTCCTTTTCAATTTTGTCGATCAGCGTTTTAGATTTTTCAGTGTACAGTGTAACCTCCATGGTTAAATTTATTCCTAAGTATTTTCTTCTTTTTGATGTTGTTGTAAATGGGATTGTTTTCTTAATTTCTTTTTCAAATAGTTTGTTCTTAGTGCATAGAAACACAACTGATTTTTTATGTTGATTTTGTGTTATATAACTTTACAGAATTCATTTATTAGTTCTAACCATTTTTTGGTGGAGTCTTAGGATTTTCTATATATAAGATCATGTCATCTGCATATATAAATTTTACTTCTTCCTTTCCAATTTCAATGCCTTATGTTTCTTTTTCTTGCCTGATTGATCTGGCTAGGACTTCCGGTACTATATTGAATTGAACTGGCAAGAGTGAGCATCCTTGTCTTATTCCTGATCTTAGAGGAAAAGGTTGTAGCTTTTCACCACTAAGTATGATGTTAGCTGTGGGCTTGTCATATATGGCCTTTACTATGTTGAAGTACCTTCCTTCTGTACCTAATCTGTGGAAAGTTTTATCATGAAAGGATGTTGAATTTTGTCAAATGCTTTTTCTGTATCTATTGAGATGATCATATGATTTTTGTCCTTCATTCTGTTAATGTGGTATATCATATTTATTGATTTGTGTATGTTGAAACATCTCTTGCATCCCAGGGATAAATCTCACTTGATCATGTATAATCATTTTAATGTGCTTTTTAATTTGGTTTGCTATTATTTTGTTGAGGATTTTTGCATTTATGTTCTTCAGGGATATTGGCCTATAATTTTCTTTCCTGGTAGTGTTCTGTCTGGCTTTGATATCAGGGTAATTCTGGACTCATAAATGAGCTCAGAAGTGTTCCCTCTTCTTCAATTTTTTTTTGGAAGAGTTTGAGAAGGATTGGTATTAATTCTTCTTTAAATATTTGATAGAATTTACCAGTGAAGCCATTAAGTCCTGGGCTTTTCCTTGCTGAGAGATTTTCTTATTAATGATTCAATCTCCTTACTCGTTATTGGTCTGTTTATTGGTTAGTAAGGACCATGGCCTCTCTTCCCTATTCCCAGCCACTCATCTTTGCTGGTCACCTCAGTAATCTGGGTGAGGTGAGAAAGAAGTGGGCCTCTTGGGCAGCATCCCACACAACTGGGGAAGCTAAGAGCTTGCTCACTACGCTCTCACTTTCCCCCATGGGAGAAATCATAGGTGGTGAGGGTCTCTCTTGGCACTGAACTGTGCTGCCTTGGAGGGATAACCCAGATAAAGTGAAACTGTCACTAGCCTCTGCAGTGTATCCATCAGTGTGCAGGAACTTCTTTGCTGGACTCTCAGACTTCCACAAAGGTACTCTCTCATCCATGGATAGTTGTCAAATCGATGCTGCTGTGGGGGTGTAATGGTAGAAAGCTCCTATTCCACTATCTTACTGATGTCTTCTCTCCATTTATTTAGATACTTTGATCTGTTTCATCAGTGTTTTTATGGCTTTCCACAGATCTCAAATCTATTTTGTTAGGTAGCTCACCGAAGCCTTGAACTCTGGGGCTCAAGCGATCTTCCCACCTTAGCCTCCCAAGCAGCTAGGACTACAGGTACATACCACCATGCCTGGCTAATTTTTTAAAATTTTTTTGTAGAGATGAGGTCTCTCTATATTGCTCAAGATGGTCTTGAACTTGTGGCTTCAAACAATGCTCCCACTTCAGCCTTCCAGAGTGCTGGGATTATTGGCATGAGCCACTGCACCTGGCCTCACAATTCATTTTTGTATGTTGACATTGTATCCTGCAACCCCACTATACTCACTTTTTAGTTCCAGGAGTAGTTTTGTAGATTCTTTGGAGTTTTCTACATAGACAACCATGTTATCTGGCAATAAATGCAGTTTTATTTCTTCCTTTCCAATACGTATGCCTTTTGCTCTTTTTCTTGCCTTATCACACTAGCTAGGACTTTCAGGACAAGGTTGAATAGGAGTGGTGATAGAGGACATCCTTGCCTTGTTCAGATCTTAGGGGGAAAACATTCAGTCTCTCACCATTAAGAATAAGGCTAGCTGTGGGTTTTTCATGGATGCCTTTTAGTAGAGTTAGGAAATTCCCATTTATTCCTAGACTGCTGAGGGTGTTTATTCTAAATTTCACTGAAAGCTTTTTCTGCATCTACTGATATGTTCGTATAGTTTTCTTAATTCATCTACTAATATGGTAAATTACCTTGGTTGGTTTTACAATGTAGGATCAGCCTTGCCTTCCTGAGATGAGTTCCACTTGGTCATGGTGTATTATCTTTTTAATATATTATTGGTTTTCTTTACTAATATTCTGTTAAGAATATTGTACCCTGAGAGATATTTGTCTGCAGTTTCTTTTTGATACTGTATTTGTCTTGTGGCATTAGGATAATGGCAGCCTAATAAAACAAATGGGGAAGTGTTTACTTTTCTATTTTCTAGAATAGAGTATGTAAAGTTAGTGTTATTTCTTCCTTAAATGTTTGGTAGAATTCACTGGTGAAAACATTTGGGCTTAGGATTTTCTTTATTAGAGGATTTTAAATAACATATTCTATTTCTTTAATAGATACAGGGCTATTTATGTTTTCTTTCTTTTTGAACGAACCTTGGTAGTTTGTATATTTCAAGGAATTTGAGCATTTTATCTAAGTTTTTAGGTTTCTTAGAATATTTTTCATAGTATTTTCTTATGACCTTTTAATGTCTGTGAGATCAGTATATTGATGTCCCTTCTTTAAATTTTGATAGTGGCAATTTGTGTCTTTCCTTTTTGTTCTTGGTTTGCTTGGATATGGAACGTTCAATTTCCTTAAGTACTAAGTTTGACAGTTGATATCGCTGACATTTCCCTTTGACACTTCTTGGGTTTTTTTCTTTTTTTATTGTGAAGGTACATCCTCATTCTTTCAAATGCATGTTTTGGCTCATGATTATCTTTCAAATTTATTTTAGAGCAATTTTTGTGAAACCCTAGATAAGTCAAAAATTCGTGTTATTTTTGATAATATGTTTTGTTGTGGAACCAGTGCAATGCTCAAGTCAAAATATCAACCAGGTGTTTAGGAAGGATGTGGCTAATGAACACACAGTACATCAATGGTTTGAGAAGTTCCATTCTGGTGATTTTAATCTTGAAAATGAGCCATGTGGGTAACCTGAGGACCAAGGTGGATAATCATGAGCTGAAAGCTGTAGTGGAATCAAATCCATCTCAACCTTTGCATACATTAGCAGCAAGGATTGATGTTACTATTCCAACAATATTGGACCATTTGAAACAAATGGGCAAGGTAAAGAAGCTGAATAAATGGATACTGCATGAATGAAACAAGCGTTAGAAGAGAAATAGTCTCGAAGCTTGCCTTTCTTTGCTGTCACGACATAAAGGTGAACAATTTCTACATCGTATTGTTATGTGGGATGAAAAATGGATTCTTTTTGACAATTGCAAGCATTTGGCACAATGGCTGGATAAAGATGAAGTGCTGAAACACAGTCTAAAACCAAATATTCATCAAAAATGCTAATGATGTCTGTTTGGTGGTCCAGCGCTAGTATTATCCACTATAGCTTCATGAAACCTGGTCAATCAATTACAGCGGATGTCTACTGCAACCAGTTGGATGAAATGATGAGGATGCTTGTGATTAAGCAGCCAAGATTGGTCAATAGAGACAGGCCGATCCTCTTGCAAGACCACATGCAGTAGAAACAACACTGCTTTAACTACAGAAGCTGGACTTGGAAACTCTCTGTCATCCACTATATTCACCAGACCTTGCACCAACTGACTACCCCTTCTTCCAGGCTTTGGCCCACTTCTTGCCAGGAAAAATATTCAATTCTCTCAACAATCTGTGGAAAATGCCTTTTGCGATTTCATCACCACTTGTTCTCCAGACTTCTTTGCTGCTGGTGTAAACAAGCTACCCTTAAGATGGCAAAACCATGTTGATAGTTTAGGCGCACACTGATTAATTGTACTGATTCTTATTTGAGATACAATAAACTATACTTTTGATTTGAAATCAGATATTCATATTTAATGACCTCAGTTTTTTAAATTTTGTTTTCTTTCAAAAAACTAACTTTTGGTTTCATCAATTTTCTTTGTTATTTCCCTGTTTTCAATTTCACTGATTTCTACTCTAATTTTTATTTCTTTCCTCTTCCTTCTTTAAGATTTTGCTCTCTTCTTCTAGTTTCCTAAGGTATAAGCTTAAATTATTGATTCCTTTCTCCTTTTCTAATATATGAATTTAGTACTATAAATTTCCCTCTAAGTTCTCTTTTACTTTTATCTTCATTTAGTTCCAAATATTTTTAATTTCCCTGAGACTTCTTCATTGTCCCATGGATTATTAAGAAGTATAGTCTACTGCAAATTAGTGCAACCTTTGTGTAGAAGAATTTGAAGATATCTCAAAGAGCTAAAAATAGAAATACCATTCGACCCAGCAATAGCATTATTAGACATCTACCCAAAAGAGCATAAGATATTCTATTATAAAGACATCTGCACCCAAATGTTTATGCCAGCACAATTCACTATTGCAAGGATGTGGAAACAACCCAAGTGTCCGTCAATTCATGAGTGGATTATTAAAATTTGGTATATGTTTACAATGGAATATTACTCAATTCTAAGAAACGACAGCAAGCTAGCACCGCTTATATTATCCTGGATTGAGCTTAAGCTCATTATCCAAATTGAGGTGACACAAGATCAGAATAATGGGCTCTACATGTACTTGCCATCAAATTGGTACTGACTGATTAACACTATGGTGCTCAAAGGGTGGTGGTATTCACCAGGGATTCAGGGTTTGTGAGGGTAGTCCCACATCTGAGGGATGTGATGAGCATTGTAGAGGGGAAGGACATACCTCTAACCCTTGCTAGGGAGAGGCAAAGATATAAAATGTAACCAAAATGTTAAAAAAAAACAAAAAACATTTATTGGGTGTCGGGCAGGTGGGAGGCGGGAGGAGGGGATAGGTATATACATACCTAGTGTGATGTGCACCATCTGGGGGATGGACAGGCTTGAAGCTCTGACTCGAGGGGTGAGGGGAGGCAAGGGCAATGTACATAACCTTAACGTTTGTACTCCCATAATATGCTGAAATTAAAAAAAAAGAAGTATAGTCTTTAAATTTTAAATATGTGGGAATTTTTCTAGATAACTTTCTGTTATTGATTTCTAGTTTAATTTCATTATATTCCAAGAATGTATTATACATTATATGAATTTGTAAAGTTTTGTTTTATGGTCTATCTTAGTGAATGTTCCATGTGCACTTGTACAGTATTATGCTGTTGTTGGTCCTGCTGTGTAAATATCAAGTCATGTTGTTTGATTGTGTTGTTTGGGTCATCTGTATTCTTATTGATTTTGTGCCTACTTGTTCTATTAGTTATTGAGAGAGGAATTTTGAAGTCTCTGACTAAAATTAGGCATTTGTCTATTTCTCCTTTCATATCTATCTGATTTTGCCTCATATATTTTGAAGATCTATTATTAGGTGCATATATGTTTAGAAAAGATTTACATATCTAAGTCTTTATAAAATTGAATTTCTTATAGACATCACATAGCTGTGTCTTGATTTAGAATCTAGTCTGATAATCTCTTTTAACTATTATGTTTAGGCCATTAACATTTAAAGTGATTATTGATATAATTTGATTAAAACATACCATCTTATTAGCTGTTTTCTATTTTTTCTTTGTATTTGTTCTTTGATTCTTTTTCCCCCTACCTTCTGTGGTTTTAATTAGGCAACTTTATGATTCTGTTTTATATTATCCATGAAGTTATTATTTACACCTCTTTTAAAAACATTATTAGTGGTTGGCCTAGTGTTTACAATACATTTAATTTCCTTCTACCTTCAAATAATACTATAATACTTTACATATAGTGAAAGAACCTTATATCAGTATATTTCAATTGCCTCCCCCCATTGCTTTTGCCAGTCATATATGTCATATTTTACTTTTATTTTTACTATAAATACCTAATACCTTGTTAAAGTTACTGCTTTATACAATTAGTTTTCTTTTAGTGTAATTAAAAGTAATTATACTTTACCTTCATTTCTTCATGTAGATCTAAGTTCTTAACCTATATTATATTCTTTATGCCTGAAGAATGTCCTTTAACATTTCTTGTAGGGTAGATCTGCTGGCAGTGAATTCCCAGTTTTTATTTGTCTGGGAATCTCTATTTCTTCTTCACTTTTGAAGGATATAGAATTCTGGGTTGACAGGCTTTTTTTTTTCTCCAACATTCTAAAGACATTATTTTCTTCTTGCTTTCTTGCTTGCTTGGTTTCTGACAAAAGTCTGCTATAATTCTTATCTTTGTTCCTTTGTAAGTGTCTATTCTGCTCAGGCTGGCATAACAAAATACCATAGACTAGGTGGCTTAACAACTTGAATTTGTTTTCTCATAGTTATAAAGGCTGAAGAGTCCAAGATCAGGGTGCAAACATGATTGGGATTTGGTTAGGGCTCTTCTTGGCTTGCAGACAGGCTCCTTCTCACTGTGTCCTCACACAACCTTTCTTTGGTGCTTGTGTATGAAGAGGAGGGGGCTTTCTGGTATCTCTTTTTATAAGGACATTAATCCTATTCAATAAGGGCACTACCTTTAGGACCTCATTTAATCTTAATTACTTCCTTAGTGGCCTCATGTCCAAATACAGCCACATCAGGGGTTGAGGCTTCAACATGTGAATCTGGGAGAGACACAGGCATTCAGTCCACGACAGTAGGTAACATGGGTCTCCCCCCACCCCACCTAGCTACCTTCAAGACTTTGTCTTTGGTTTTCAACAGTTTGAATGTGATATATCTAGGTATGGTTGGTTGGTTGGTTGGTTGGTTGGTTGATCTTGTTTCAGTGATCTTAAGTTTCTTGGATATATGGTTTTGTGTTTTGTCACTAATTTTGGAATATGTTTACCCATTATTTCTTCATATATTTCACCTGCCCCAATCTCTCCTTCTGGGATTCCAGTTATGCCAGTATTATATCATTTCATGCCTATTGTCCCAAAGCTTCTGGACCCGCTGTTGTGTTTTTCATTCTTTTCTTTTGCCTTTCTGCTTGTGTAATTTCTATTGCTTTACTTTGAAGTTACGTGATTCTTTCCTCAGCTGTTTCTTCTAGAGATAAGCCTGTTGAAGTCCCTCTTCATTTCTCTTACCAGGTGTTTTTTATTTTTAGCATTTTTATTTCAAATCGTTTTTATAGCTTCCATTTCTCTGCTAAAATTGCCTATCTGATCTGGAATGATGTCTACTTTTTTCATTAGAGCCTCTAACATTGTTATTATAAGTTATTTAATCTTCCCTCTTTGATAATTCCAACATCTCTGTCATATTTGAATCTTGTTCTGATAATTGATTGTTTTATCTTTTCAGGCTCTGTTTATTTCTTGTCATTTGGTATGGCTTTTTGTTTTTGTTGTTGAAAGCTAGATATATTTGTTCAGGGCCAAAAAAATGAGATAAATAGGCCTGGAGTGTGGCGATTTGTGTTAATCTAGCCAAGAATTGGGCTATGTTTCAAGTTTGTTGTTGCTATGGTTACCACCATTGAGGTTTGTTGTTGCTGTTGGCACCAGGCTTTGGGTCTTCCCTTTGTGCTTCTCCCCAGAGAGAATCTGCTTCTTACAGTTCTCCCAGCTATAATCCACTCTTATTATTGGTGGTTTGTATAGTGTGGTGATAGGGTACAAGGGACAGCATTCTCTGTTCTGATTAAGTCTTAGTCTTTGGAGTACACAGCATTGGGCACTCAGAAGAATTTTTTTTCCTGCTCTAGGGGTAGAGCTTTTTTGCCCTCTCCCCTTCCCTTCTTTCAGCTGCAGAGAATATCCACCGCAGTCTCAGCCTGTGATATTAAAGCCCTTACCTCTGGAGCATAAGGCTCCTCCCACCCTTAGGTGAGAAAGGGAGGATTTGTCTGGGAAGAGTTCCCTGCGTGCCCTTCTCCCAGCTGAATGGTGCTACTGCACATGAAGCCTTTTGTTTTCTAAGGGAGGATGCTCTGGACAGATTTTACAGTTGCTGCTTTTCCTTTACACAGCCAAAACCATGATGAGAACTTTCTCTGTATTCTTCCTGATCCTCTCTTTGAAACCCTGGTAGGGTTCCTAGAGGAAAAGCTTGCAAAAGGGTGGGAACCACCCCCATGACTGTGATCCCCAGGAGCTTCACCCTTCTCATGCTGGCCAACTCTAAGCCTCCAGCAATTCACCAAAATCTCTAGTTTAATTGTCTTGGTGGCTTGTGCCTTAGGTGACTAAATGCTTGGGTCCTGTGCCTCCCTGAAAGTGTCTATCTCTCCAAATTTGGGGATAGCTTCAGGTCTCCGATCAGTTCACAAAAAGTCATTAATTGCTGTCTGTCCATCTTTTTTCTTGTTGGAAGCAGACTGTTTATGCAGATCAAGAATGATGAAAAATACATTATGCCAAGAGATTGTTTTATTTCTCTCATTATATCAAACCCCGGACTTTTCTTTTTAGAAACATTTGTCCATAACAGTGGACAAAAAGATTTTGTTACATATAGTCTAGTTTCCATTTAGTTAGTCAACTGTAGCCATCTAAATTGAGATAGATGCATTTATAGACTGGCTGTGCTTGGGCCTTCTTTGAGAGCAGCTTTAGATTTAAAATGCACATGGCAGTTGTCTCCTTTTCCTTCTGGGCAAAGATGCTCTGCACATTGTGCTTTTCCACCCAGTTTATCTTGTGATCTTATTCCTTTTGATGCACCATATTCTGCCAGGCAATTCTTTACTTCCTTATATGCTTTAGATAGCTGTTCCCAATAAACAACATCCCAGGCCATAACAATGTTATTCCTCTGGACATCATAGTGGTGCTTCCAAACCAGTGCCTACTGTGATTTCTCTGAATCAGTTGCATCTTAGATGTGTTTGATCAAAGTCTGCTTTACCTCTTCTAGTTGAGCAGTTTTTTGCTCACTGAGTTTACCAACAAATTATCCAACCTCTGTGTAGTTTTCTAATTACACAGATGAGCAACCCATTGTTAATACGATAGAGAAGGTCTCTGGGGCAATTACATATATTTCTTTGGATAGAAAATATAAGCCCAGTTATGTGTGTGTAGGGTCCTGCTCCTTTATCCTAAAGGAACATGAAGAATTCCTCAGGAAAAAGCCCATGACAAACTTGTCCTCTCTATTCAGGAAGAGATGGTACAGGGGCAAGACATGGCTATAGTTTAGTGTCCCTGTGACCCGGGTGGAAAACCTGGAGGAGCTTGTCAGGTGCAGCAGTAAAATGGCCACTTAGGGGTCTCATACAGTGACCTGAAAATAAAGATCTGACCTCCTTTTAACATCCCATTGCTATATTTTTTTTATTAAATGCTTATATTTATCAGGCAATAACTTTTGTGGCTGTATAAATATACTTTTGATGGGTAGTTGAAGTTTGTGGTTGAAAAGATAATTTTATCAGAGAAGACGAGGCAAGATTTGAAGCCTTCCATAATTGCTTAATAAGCATATTTGCCCATTGAACAAATATCTCTAAATCTTCTACTATGTGCTAACCATTGTTCTAAGTGTTAGAATAGAGCATTGAAGGACACAGACAACAGCCCTGCCCTCAGAAAGCTTATATGCTAGTTGGAGAAAACAGACACATTAACAAAAGAAGTAGGGAAGGAGAGGGATAATGGGAGAAGCAGGATGGGAAAGACCTCTCTGAGGAGGTGGTATTTCGGCTGCTGGTTGCTGAGGAGGCCTCTGCAATATCCTCCTGTCCCTGCAATGCAGGGACATGTTAAATGTGAGATGCCTATTAGATATCCAAATGAACATATCACATATGTGGTTGGATATATAAGCCTGAATAACAAGGAATCTGGAAGTCAAAAACATGTCAGTGTTTTTAATGCTCTAGAAGAAGTTGAGATCAACTCGGGAGACTGGATAGAGAAGAGATGAGAGTCCAGGACCAAGTCCTAAGGGACACGAATAATTATTCAGAGGATTGTAGGAGCTAGTAAGGTAGAAGGACAACAGCAGAGTTTACAATCAAAACGCTGAGAGAAAAAAGTACTTCTGTTAGGGAAGAGGGCGTGTTGGAGAACCCAGCTAACTGCTACCGAGTTCAGTTAAAAGCACAGACAAGTGACTCTTAGATTTGGGACCCTGGAAATCATTCATGACCTAGTCAAGAGTGCTTTTAGTGGTGTGCTGGGAAGGGAGCCTCATTCCAGAGGAGAGAATAGGTAAGGAAATAGAGACTGAGAGTATAGATGGGGATCATATGGGCTCAAGAAGGATTTTTTAATTGGCGATTGTTTTTTTGTTTTGTTTGATTTTTAAAGATGGGAGATACAAGCATATGTTTGCATACTGATGGGAATGCCCCAGCATTGAGAGAGAAATTCATGATACAAGAGAGCAAAGGGTACAAATTATAAGAGTAGGTAAGCAGGAATACATTCCGGAGCAAATGGAAGGTAGCTTATAATGCATGGAAGGTAGAGAGTTTGGGGGCAGTGTCACCTGCCCTGTACTTTGCTTAACATAGCTGTAACTCCTGATCTTTCTCTCAAAGCATAATGGCTGATAAAGATACACATTTAAATGAGTCTTATTTTTTGAATGTCATTTGTAATTATGTAAAACATAATTTAAGTCAGAGAGAAACCCAGATTTTGTATCCCTTTTTAGCCTGAGTGAACTATGTGCTCTATGAAACCCTAGCTGTATATATCCCCAATATAAGTGCTGTCTCAAAACAGCATCGTATCATGTCATCCGCACAGCAGATCATGCATACACGTGCTATTATAGATATTTTATATAAAAGGGAATGGGAAATGTGGTAATAGTGATGAAATACAACCGGCTCTATTGAAGAATCCTTAATTGAGGGAGTTAGTACACATTTGAATTAAATCACTGTGTAAGAACACAAAATTCTGACTCAAACAGAACTCTTAGTAAATATTTTTCTTTACAATTTTCCATGGAAACGTAGATTTTTTAAAAGTCTGAAGATAATTTTTGGGGGAGCCCAGAACATAGCCATAGAGTTATAATTCTGGGAGGACAGTTACAACATGACTTACGTGTACACGTGAACAGGTTCTTTTGGCCGAGCTTGAGGGCTTTTCCAAAGGGTTATTGTCTGGGGCAGATTTCTGCCTGCAAGTTGCAGCTGCTGCTTTTATGCCACAGGGACATTTCAGTGTCTGTGGAAACGGTCAGTTTCTCTGTTTTCCTCTTCACTTAACCCTCGGCTTCCTATTACCACTCATGAGAAAATTGTTGTAAATAATTTTTATTTCTGGCCATTTTCATTCACAAGTTTCTCAAGAGCCTGGAGTAAAGATTATAAAGCTTATTTGGGTTTACTGCTTTAGAGAAGATGGACATTTCATTTTTAGGAATTTGTACAGAAATAGCTAGTTTGCATTGGAAGATCAGAGCAATTCTCCCTTCCATATTAGCAATGTTCCAGTGCTGTCTCTATCATTTTTTTCTCACAGGAGGCTCAGGCACATCAGCTTTTCAGAACTTGACAATTCACCACTGCCCTTTTCCTGACATGAAATTATGGGAAGCAAAGAAAATAAGCTTAAATGAAATGTTTTTGCATTTATACCGCAGAGATGACAACTGTGAAGGCGGTCTGCAGTCTTTGTTGCTCTTGTATCTTTCACAGCAGGTGTCACTTGCCACCGCTCACCAGTGTTAGTAGTTTTTTTCCTTTCTCACCTTTCTTATAGGCTAGTTTCATTAAAAGAGAAAAAAGAAATAAAAGAAATAATGATATCTGTAAGGTAGACCATTAAGTCTCTGTCATCTTTCTCTGGTACACTCCTCAGGATGCAGTTTTTTTGAGGGGCACGGGGTGTCTTTTCTCAGTGCATCACCAGGGATAGTTAATCTGTCTCCTCCTCAGAGGGGGGAAGGCTGCTTAATGATGATCAAATACTTTTATCTTGCCTCTCAACTTATTGTTTATCATTTAAAAAGAAAAACAGCTCAGTAGTAAGAATATTCTTCTACATTTTGAATGGAATATCTTTACATCTGAATAGGGTTATTTATGTCTAATCTCCCATAAATAATTTAAATGAAGGGGCTGCATTGCTGGGTTTTTCATAAAGAGGAAAATATCCTGATCACTCTCCTAAACAGATGTTTTACTTTTTAGTAACTTGGTGAGAGGTGAATCATTTATGTGAACAATACTGAATAAACCCAAGAATATACATATCCCTGATTCTCGACGCACTCATGACCAACTTCTCCTAATCCTCTTAGCAGAACTATTTCCTTTTCTTTTTTAATTTCCAGAGCTGTGTTATCATGATTAACGTACTGTTTAGAAGTTACATGTTCAAATTAAATTCTTTAGTTTTTTATTGTAATCAAACTCATGAGTTGTTTGGTCATGGCATTTTACTTCTTTATTTTTTCCAGAAAGAACTAGAGAAGCAGAAGAGAATTAAGAGGTACCAGCAGCTGGAAGCAGTAGCCAAAAAACACTATAAAAAGGTCTTGCTAAGAAAAAAAGGTCTAGAGCCTTGGAAGAGATTGAGAATTCAAAGCAAGCAAAACATGCAGGTGCAGTGTCACACTGTGTTACCCCCCAAAATTAGAAAATGAACTTTTCCAAATACGATAAATGCCCAGTTAGGCTTTCAGGGAGTTTGGTGATTTAATGCCAGAAAGATAAATGAATTCAATGTGTATATTTATTTGTTTTGGATAAGAGTTTAGATCTGAGGCCAGGCACGGCAGCTCACACCTGTAATCCTAGCACCCTGAGAGGCTGAGGCAGGAGGATCATTTGAGGTCAGTAGTTCAAGACCAGCCTGAGCAAGAGCCAGGCACCATCTCTACTAAAAATAGAAAAAGTTAGCCAGGCATGGTGGTGCGTGCCTGTAATCCCAGCTACTCAGGAGGCTGAGGCAGGAGGACTGCTTGAGCCCAGGAGTTGGAGGTTGCAGTGAGCTAGATTGTGCCACTGCAGTCTAGTCAGGGCAGCAGAGTGAAACTCTGTGTCAAAAAAAAAAAAAAGTTTACATTTGGTCTTCTAAGGTAGAGAAAGACTTGTAACTGAATAGGCTGAAAAATCTAGAGTACATTTTTGATTAGAGAGCTCCAAGTTAAGAATAATAGAGACTTCTCTCAATTTTAGCAGAGTTTAAGAAAGAAAAATGTTATTATAAGGTATGATTAGATTTCTGCTATGATAAAGTTGCATAACAAACAACTTCTAAATATCAGTGACTTACAACTCAAGTATTTATTTCTCATGCACATGTCTATGGACCAGTTGTAGATTGGGTTTCGGTCTCCCCTCTTCTTCTGGTTCCAGCAGCTACTCAGGGCATGTTTTTCACCTGGCAATTGTTAGAGGTACAAAAGGCCAAAACAAATTATATAAACCCATATGAAACCTCCACTTGTATCATGTCCACTAACATTCCATTGGTCAAAGCAAGTCATAGCGCCAAGCTCAAGATCATTGAAGGGAGAAGGCAGCTCTGTCCACTCCACAGGGAGGCACAGTGAAATGATACGGGTGTAGAATTCTATTACAGGGAACAGTAATCCACTCTACCACACAGAGATATATGAAATCAAACACCATTGAAATTTATGTAATTTCCCTAACAAATTTATCCAGTGCGTAGAAAAGGGCATTCAGCTAAATGATCAAGAAGTTCAAAACAGATCAAAAGATAGCATGTCTTCTGGCTCCCAGGCTGGGGTGAATCAAGACAGGCATAACTCTCAGGTGCCACAGAGACCTCCTGTGGTGGTCATTTTGGCCAGTAAGTATGACTGCCAGGAGACTCACTTGGATCAGTCACATTCACAGTGCCAGATGTCTAGACAAGGCTTAGAAAAATGTGTGATTATTTGGAGAGAACTAAGAAGAGTTTTCCCCTGTTGCCTCTTGAAAGAATACAACAGTACTTTTAAAAATCTATGAACTCTTGAGTTGTCTGTTTATTTTGATAGAATGATACTCTGAGCCTTTTAAAATTGATAAGACATTAAATTATTCATGTTAGTTTTCTATCAAATGGCTTTGTGGTTTATTGATAATGTCTAAATTTCAATGCTAGTGACAGCTCATTCTACAAAACTAATTGAAAGTATTGGCATTTTCTCAATTAGACAGTGGTTAAGTACGTAATACAGAGAGGTTTGTTATGGAGTTGCCATCTAAGCTCCAGGAAAGCAAACTGAGAGTGCTATCAGCCACCCACTGCAAAATTCAGTGGAAATGAAGTGATGGCTTTGGAGGCTGTTTATTCCATTTCCATAACCAGCCAGTCACCTTGATCTTGAGGGAGTCAGCATTGAGAAGCCATATATGATGTGAATCTATAACCTCCATATAATAGGGTCAATAGAGCTTTTAAGACATAAGCTATATGTATCTTAAAATTATTCTTCTCTAGTAACTGCCTAAATGTGGTTTACAGTATTATCCACCAAGGTAATGTGTGTTTCTTTAAATGATATAAAATTTAAGGAATAATTTCCTTTTCTCATTTAAAAAATTGTCTAGGTGGCAGAAGTACATCACTCTTTGGCCTTAGAGAGGAAATGCTTGCTGACCTGGTTCCAGTATAGTCAGGAAAATCTGGCTAGGAAAACGGCCCAGGCTGATCAATTTTATTCCCAAATATTGCTTAGGAGAGTCATCCAGAGCTGGCGACAGGTAAGGCCACAGAGAAAGGTGCTTTAAATATATCTGATTGCTCAATCCTATGAAAGAAAAACTAAATGGAATCTAGAATTTCCATGGTCATTATGTTCTTTCAAGAACAAAGGAGTAGACAATCCAATTCATTGCTTTGAAATAAATTTGAAAATCTCCAATTGATTGTTAGTATAAAATCTTAAGCATGTTTCTTTTTGCACAGAGTGTGTGTGTATAACGTATCATTACATCAGCTCTTGTTATTATACTTGTTTCTTGTCTCACAGTGCTCAAGTGATTTTATTAGAAACCTACCTCTTCAATATTATAACTGGTTTTGTTGTTATTTTTGTAATACATTGCAGAGGATATTATCTTGGCTGCTATGTTATTCTTTCCTCTTTATTCCTCCGGTGTCCTTTGTTCCTGTTTTGTTTCTGTTTCAATTCTGTCTCATTTGTACTGTTTATTTGCTGTACTTCTTTGTCCACTGATGATATTTGTCTCACTTCTATTCCTGTCCTCATCCCCAGCACCTGACTCATCTGGAGGAAGAAGTAAGAAAACTTTGTGTACATTATCTTCAGAAAAAGATTTTCAGGGCCTGGTTTAACATGGTCAGGGAGGCAAAGATCGATTATCAGAGCAAGCACAAGACTGCGGCAGAGCACAGCGACAGGTGAGGTTTTGATCTCCAAGAAAATTCACTGTCTGACTTCACCATTGCTCAACAATATATTCTGCTTCTGGAATGTGTCTGAAAAGATGGGGTAGAGGCTAGGAGAGCAGGGCACTCAGAGACACCGGGCAGGAGTGGGAGTCTCAGCTCACCCACTGAGTACATGAGTGAAGACAAGATAGTAAGCCCCCTGGGACTCCAGGGTGCCCATCTTTAAAATGAGGAGGAGGAAGAGGCCTGCCTTCTTTACCTCACAGGGACTGGCAAGAGAATAAAATGTCAAAGATGTGAAACACACTTAAGCAAATGTACTATATTCTTTATTAGTCATATAGTTCCACTTTTTATGTTCAAATTCTTTTTGAACATTTATTGTGAAATATTATACAAATATGGAAAAGTGCTTAAATCATACAAATACAGCTTAATGAATTACTTTAAAGTGGACACACATGTCACCAGCGAGGGAAAAAGGTAGAAGATTGCTGAGCCCTGGCTCCTTCCCAATCACAGGTCTCTCCTAAAGATAAACTCCTCTCCTGACATTTACAGTGAACACTTCCTGCCTTTTCTTTTTACTTTTACCTCCTAAGCATGCAGCCTTCAGTGCTATAGTTTAGTTTTGCCTGGTTGGAACTTTATATATATGGAATCATTCTTAGGCTATATTAATATTTAAAATACAGTATGTCTTATTTAATCCAGTGTCTTTGGGAAATAAGGTATTCTATATAAGTTCTAATTTTAAGCATTTTGAACAGAAATGTTCTTAATTTCATTATGCACTTCCCTTTGAAACTAAACAAATGATCTGTCCTTTTTTGGTGATTTGGTGTCATTCTTTATGAGCATCAGTTAATGTGGTGGGCATATTCGGTGATGCCTCCAGGTTCTCGGGTGTGAAGACTGTTGTGTACATGTAGAAAAGTGCCCCTTTTCTCATGACCCTTGGTTGCTTTGTTTTCATTTGTGTATATGTGAGTGTGTGTGTATCTCTATCTCTCTTCCTTATAATTGTTTTCCCATCTTATTGCCACTAGGTTGCCCACCTCCACCAAAACCTGCTCATCTTTAATTTGTAGTAACTGGATATCAGTGGGCTGGGAAAACAGATAAGCAAGTTGATTATAGTTTTGTCTTAATTTAAATAAATACGCAATAAGTGAGGGCATTCAGAGGACTTCCCTTTGAATAAAATGCTTGCGCTTTAGAATTTGAAGTTTAGGACTCAATATCTGTGTACTCTGGAGAAATAAGTTAATGTTTTGAAGCCCCCCTGTTCCTCTTTTATAAAATGAGGATGACAACAGAACCCATCTTAAGGAGTTATTTTGAAGACAAAATGAGGTAACATAGTAACTCACTAAATGCACTGCTTGGCCCAAAATAATAGGCTAATTTTTTTTGGTTTAGTGTCATTGTGAATGTGTTATTGTTAAACATCCTTTTTGCTTGCCTTTTTCTTTCTCTCTCTAAGCCACTGTATACAGGCTTAGAGATTCATCTGGGGCTTTCACACAAACCATCTTGTCTGTCTGTGGTGTAGTGGGGGTGGGAGACAGATGTCATGATTTCCATTTTCAGGCAAAGAAACAACCTACAAGTGGGTAGGTGAATTGCCTAAGGTATCCAAATAACAAATGGCAGTTCCCTGGTTTGGTTTTCTGACTCTAAAACATTATCTTGTTGCTGCATCAGTCTTTCTCCCCATTTTGCTAATTCACCCTTATTTGTAAACCATAAAATTTAATAGTAAGATAGTAGTCCTTTTTAGAGTTTGAAGTTATGAAATCTATACAGGAATCCAGGCAGTCAACAAGAAATAAATTCTCAGCCAGTGTCTACTTGATATAAAAGCATTGTTGTGACTTCATCTCTTCCCACTTTGCTTCTTGTTTACCATGTTCCAGCCCCACTGGCATCCTATAATGTTCTTGAGACAACAAAGCTCGCTTATGCTTCCAAGGTTTCACATGACCTGATCTTCTGATCATGCAGCTCTCTGCTCAAATGTCACCTCCCTGACCACCCTAACTCCATCACTGTCTATCCATTAACCTGCCCTATTTCCTTCACAGCACTTAAGGCTCTCTGTAAACTGTTTACATGTTTATTATCTGTCCCTTGCAATAGAGTGCAAGTGCCACAACTTGCTCAGTGCTGTGTTCTCAGTGCATGACAGTGCTTAGTACATAGGTTTGCAGTAAATATTTGGTAAATGAATGAATAGATGGATTTTATTGGAGGACATAATATTTAAAGTCACAGGACCTTTAAAAGGAGCTTTAACAGTAAAAAATTGATATTCAAAGTTATTACTCAATTTTATATGAATGAAATGACTCTAAAACATTGGCTTCTTGCTGTATAGAAGAGCAGCTGGTGAAAGGGAAGAAAGGAGGGATATCTGTTGGTCTTAGGCTTGACCTTTAACCACTTCAGTACGGCGCTCACCGGCCGCAAAACCTTGCCCACAGCCGGCACTCACAGTCCGCACGATAGTTTGTGCTGTGCATTGACCACGAATCCGTTTTGCTCTTGTGTAATGAGGAAAGCTTTAAAGCACTGAAAGCTTGTTTTACTTTACAGGCAGCTTTACTTGTAATGTAAATCAGAATAGGTAACATATACATATATATTTGCATTACGTTATTTTTAAATGTTCACAATTTTATTTTGATAAATGAAATATTAGAAAAGTCATATCATGGCTGTTGGCTAAAGTTGATGCTCAGCTGTGAGCCTTCATATCACGGCTGTAGGCTAAAGTCGCTGTGCACGTTCATCTGTGGCTATCAACTATAGTCGACGCTGGTATCGAAGTGGTTAAATTGTAATAATATTGAGAAAGATGATTCCCACTAAGAACATGAAGTTTAATTTCATATATCTATATCGCTTCTACATAATTTTATAAATCTGGCATTTATAAATGGTGGGACTAACAGATGTCACTACTCTCTTGTTACCAGCAGTTATTTTGCAGTTCTGCAGACAGAGCTTGGTTATGCACTTGTCTCCTTCTCAGCTGGATCAGTATTTCTGATATTGCTTGTTATTGTGGTTCTTAACCACAGTATCAACATGAAGTAGGTAGTAATGAAAATCACAGACCTGGACCCCAGAAAATGCACATATACACATCGCATACGACTTTACACAAAATGTCAAGGAGTTTGTGGACCCCAGGTTAATAACCCTTATCTTGGTGACTTAAATTATATTTATTACACAATAGACCCACATTTAATTTATCAAGACATATTTGCCAAGCATAAAAAATACTTAATAACATGATCCCTGGCCCTCATGATTTGGCAGAAAACATATCAGATACATACATACATACATACAGGTTTCCAATTCCAAAATGGTGGTATAGAAACAATCTGGCTTCACTCCCCATCACAGCAAACCCAAAACAAATACGTAGCTCTGAGATTATCACCAGCAATATGTCAGGACTCAAGTATGTGCATGAGACAGTTCCTGGGGCCACAGAGAAGTGAAAAAAACTCTGAGCAGATAGTAAGAGAATCAGACTTCCATATCCACAGCACCCTGACCCCAATCTCGCTAGCACAAAGTTCATGGAAAAATTTCCCCCAACTCATAGTTTCTACACTGGAAAAGTGAGATAAAGGTGGAAAACCAGCTTCCCCAGCATCTTGGGCTCCCTAGCAGGAGACCTGTCCCTGCGTCAACCCATAGGAAGCATCACAAGTGCCTGAAGGGAAAAATATCCCTGAGGACAGCCGAGACAAAGCGGGGAGGCAGGACTATCATCCCTAGTCCTGAAAATTCTGCTGTGTGACTCAGCCAAAGGAGATGCCAAATCACAGTGGCTATTCAGCAGCACCACATCGTAGCATCGTAGCAGGTTCATTCCACAGGTCCACTGGGCACAAACCCTAAGCCAGCCCTCCCACACTACTGGGATATCCCTTTTGGGATCTATCCCATTAGGGATGGGCAGCACTCTGTTTATTAGAGCCTAGGCTTAAGGCACCATCTAGTGCCCAAAAGGAGGCTGTGATCTGTTGGGGGGGGAGGAGAACTAAATAGGCAAATTACAAAGAATCTGTGAGCAAATATATCCAACAAAAAACAAATAAGCGAGAGAGAGAAGACTGGAAGAAATAACCAACCCTTCAATACAAAGACACAGACATACATCCACAAGAAACAATATCAAACAGGGAACCATGACCTCCCCCAAAATACAAAGTAAGGAACCAGTGAATAACCCTAATGAAGCAGCAATATGTGAGCTCTCTGACAAAGAATTCAAAATAGCAGTTTTAAGGAAACTCAGTGATCTCTAAGATAACATGGAAAATCAATTCAGAAATTTATCAGAGAAATTTAAGAGATTAAAATAATTTTTAAAAAGTCAAATTTTGGAACTGAGAAGTATATCTGCTGAACTGAAAAATCATTAGATGCTCTCAATAGCAGAATAGATCAAGCAGAGGAAAGAATCAGTGATCTCAAAGACAGTCTACTCGAAAATACACAGAGGAGAAAAAAGAATGAAAAGGGAGGAAGATCACCTAACAAGATAGAGATAGTTACCTCAAAAGAACAAATAAGAACAAAAAGAACAAAAGAATTATTGGTGTTCAAGAGGGAATTGAGCAAGAACAAGGGGTAGAAAGCTTATTTGAACAAATAATAACAGAAAAATTCCCAAAACTTGAGAAAGATATAAATATCCAGGTACAGGAAGGTCAGGGAACACCAGATTCGACCCAAATAAGACTACCCCAAGGCATGTAATAACAACACTGTCAAAGATCAGGGACAATGAGAGGATCCTAAAAGTAGCAAAAGAAAAGCAGCAAATGATATATAAAGGAGCTCCAACTCATCTGGCAACAGACTTCTCAAAGGAAACCATACAGTCCAGGAGCAGGTGACACAACACTTTCAAAGTGCTGAAAGGAAAGAACTGCCATCCAAAAATACTGTATCCAGCAAAGCTATTCTTCGAATATGAAGGAGAGATAAAAAGTCTTTCCCAAACAAAAGCTGAGAAAATTTACCACAACCTGATCCATCTTACAAGAAATGCTAAAGTGCGTTCTTCAATCTAAAAGAAAAGAAATGCTAACATGTAAACAAAATATATGAAGGTATAAAGCCCACTGGTAAAATTAAGTACATGGACAGACCCAGAATACTCTAATGTGGTAACTGGTAGTGTGCAATCCACTGATAACACTAGTATGAAGCCCCAAATACAAATCTATCAAAAACACTAATAGATAGCTACAGCAACCTGTTAAGAGATAGTCAATGTAAAAATGTGTATTGAGACAACAAAAAGTCAAAAGTGTGGGGATGAAGTTAAAGTACAGAGGGTTTTTTGTTTTCTCTGTTTCTATTTTTTGTGTGTGATCTAAGATAAGTTGTCACCTCTTTAAAATAACTTACGTCTATAAGATGATTTTTGTAAGCCTCATGATAATCACAAACTATAGTACATTAAAAATAAAAGCAACAGGCTGGACGCGGTGGCTCATGCCTGTAATCCTAGCACTCTGGGAGGCGGAGGCGGGTGGATTGTTTGAGCTCAGGAGTTTGAGACCAGCCTGAGCAAGAGCAAGACCCCGTCTCTACTAAAAATAGAAAGAAATTAGCCGGACAACTAAAAATATATATAGAAAAAATTAGCCAGGCATGGTGGCGCATGCCTGTAGTCCCAGCTACTCGGGAGGCTGAGGCAGTATGATTGCCAGGAGTTTGAGGTTGCTGTAAGCTAGGCTGACGCCATGGCACTCTAGCCCGGGCAACAGAGTGAGACTCTGTCTCAAAAAATAAATAAATAAAAGCAACAAATTAAAACATACTACCAGAGAAAGTAACAACAAAGGAAGACAAAAAAGAGGAAAGGAAGAGTTACAAAATAACCAGAAAATAAGCAACAAAATGGCAGTAGTAAGTCCTTACTTATCAATAACAACACTGAATGTAAATGGACTCCAATTAAATTTTAATTCTCCAATTAAAAGATACAAAGTGGCTATATGGATAAAAAAACAAGATCCCACTATATACTTCCTATAAGAAATATACTTTACCTATAAAGACACACACAGACTGAAAGAGAAGGGATGGAAAAAGATATTCCATGAAAGTGGAAACCAAAGAGTAGGAATAGCTATACACAGATAAAATAGAGTACAAGTCAAAGACTATAAAAAAAAAGTAAAGGTCACTATATAATGATAAGGGGTTCAGTTCAGCAAGAGTATATAACAATTATAAATATCTATACCAACACCAGAGCACCCAAGTATATAAAGCAAGCTTTAATAGATTTAAAGGGAGAGATAGACTGTAATACAATAATCGTGGGAGACTTCAACATCCACTCTCAGTAATGAACAGATCATCCAGGCAGAAAGTCAACAAAGAAACATCAGAGTTAAACCACACACTAGACAAATAGGTCTAACTGACAGTGACAGAACATTTCACCCAACTGATGCAGAATGCACATCTTTTTTCATCAGCACACAGAACATTCTCCAGAACAGACTCTAAGGCCACAAAACAAGTCTCAACAAATTCAAAAAGTAGAAATCATATCTAGTATCTTTTCTGACCACAATGGAATAAAACTAGTTACTAATAACAAGAGAAATCTCAGAAAATACATAAACATAAGGAAATTAAACAACATGTTCCTGAACAACCAATGGGTCAATGAAGAAATTAAGAAGGAAATTTTAAAATTTCTTAAATGAAAATGGAAATACAACATTCCAAAATCTTAGGGATGTGGCAAAAGCAGCCCTAAAACAGAAATTTATAGCATAAGCACCTATATCAAAAAAGCCAAGGCCAGGCACAGTGGTTCACACCTGTAATGCTAGGACTTTGGAAGGCTGAAGAGGGAGGATTTCTTGAGGCCAGGGTTTGAGACCAACCTGGGCAACATAGCAAGACCCCCCCATCTCTATAAACATTTCTTTTACAAAAAATTAGATGGGCATGGTGGTACATGCCTATAGTCCCAGCTACTCAGGAGACTGAGATTGGAGGATGTCTTAAGCCCAGGAGGTAGAGATTATAGAGAGATAAGATCAGGCCACTGCACTCCAGCCTGTGTGATGTGAGACCTTGTCTCAAAAAAAA
>VBSM01000272.1:58869861-58940349 GCA_008086735.1 Cheirogaleus medius
AAAAAAAAAATGGAAAGGCTTCAAATAAACAACCTAACAATGTACCTCAAGGAACTAGAAAAGCAAGAACTAAACCCAAAATTCGTAGAAGGAAAGAAATATTAATAATAAAGATCAGAGCAGAAATAAATGAAATTTAGACTAAAAAAATACAGAAGATCCATGAAACAAAAAGTTGGGTTTTTGAAAAGATAAGCAAAATTTAAGAAAAAAAGAAAGAAGACATAAAATCAGAAATGAAAAGGAGACATAACAACTGAGACTACAGAAAAAATACAAAGAATCATTAGAGACTATTATGATGAATACTATAGACCAACAAATTGGAAAACCTAGAAGAAATGGATAAATTCCTGGACACATAAAGCCTACCAGGATTGAACCATGAAGAAACAGAAAACCCCAACAAACCAATAACAAGTAATGAGAGCAAAGCTGTGATAACTAAAGTCTTCCATCAAAGAAAAGTCCAGGACCTGATGACTTTACTGCTGAATTCTACCAAATATTTAAAGAAGAACTAATACCAACTTTACTCAAAATGTTCAAAAACACTGATGAAATTAAAAAGGAGGGAATACTTCCAAACTCATTCTATGAGGCCAGCATTACCCTAATACCAAAATCAGACTCAAGGATACAACAAAAAAATAAAACTACAGGCCAATATCACTGACGAACATAGGTGCAAAAGTCCTTAACAAAATACCAACAAACCAAATTCAACAACACATTAAATAGATTATTCACCACAATCAAGTGAGATTCATCCCAGGGATCCAAAGATAGTTCAACATATGCAAATCAATAAATATGATACATTACATTAATGGAGCCAAGAACAAAAACCATATTATTAACAGATGTCAAAAAAGCAGTCAATAAAATTCAACATCCTTTCACAATAATAACCCTCAACAAACTGGGTATAGGAAGAATATACCTCAAAATAATACAGGCCACATATGACAAACCCACAGTGAACATCATTGTGAACAGGGCACAATTGACACCCTTTCCTCTAACAGCTGAAGCAAGATAAGAATGCCCACTTTCACCACTTTTATTCAACATAATACTGGAAATCCTGGCCAGAGCAGTTAGGCAAGAGAAAAAAAAAGGAATCCAAATTTAAAAAGGAAGAAGCCAAATTAAGCCTTGTTCACAGATGATATGATCTTATATTTAGAAAACCTAAAGACTCCACCAAAAAACTGTTAGAACTGATAAAGGAATTCAGTAAAGTTGCAGGATACAAAATCAACATACAAAAATCAGTAGCATTTATAGATGCCAATAGAGAATAATCTGAAAAAGAAATTAAGAAAGCAGTCCCATTTATATAATAGCCACAAGAATATAAAATACCTTGGAATAAATTTTAACCAAAGAAGTGAAAAATCTATATAAGGAAAACTATAAAACATTGATTAAAGAAATTGAAGTGGACACAAAAAAATAGAAAGAGATTTCATGCTTATGGACTGGAAGAATTAATATTGTTAAAATGATAATACTACCCAAAGCAATTTACAGATTCAGTGAAATCATTATCAAAATACCAATGACATTCTTCACAGAAACAGAAAATATAATCCTAAAATTTATATGGAACCACAAAAGACTGTGAATAGCCAACGTAATCCTGAGCAAAACAAACAAACAAACAAACAACAACAACAAAACAAAGCTAGAGGCACAATACTATATAACTTCAAAATATACTACCAAAGCTCTGGTAATCAAGTAAGCATGGTATTGGCATAACAACAGACTCATAGACCAATGGAATGGAATAGAGAATCCAGATATAAATCCATACACTTATAGCCAACTCATTTTCAACAAAAGCACTAAGGGCATGCAATGGGGAAAGCATAGTCTATTCAATAAGTGGTGCTGGCAAAACTGGATATCCATATGCAGAAGAATGAAATTAGACCCCTATATCTCACTATATACAAAAATCAAATCAAAATGGATTAAAGATTTTAAGACCTGAAACTATGAAACTACTAGAAGAAAACATTGGGGACACCTTCCAGGACACTGTCTAGTCAAAGATTTTTTTGTGTGGAAGATCTCAAAAAGCATAAGCAACAAAAGCAAAAATAGACAAATGGGATTACATCAAGCTAAAGAGCTTCTGCAGCAATGGAAACAATCAACAAAGTGAAGGGACGACCCACAGAATGGGAGAAAATATTTGCAAATTATCCATCTGACAAGGGATTAATAACCAAAATATATAAGGAGCTCAAACAACTCAATAGCAAAACACCAAATAATCCAAATTAAAAAAATGGGCAAAATGAATAGACATTTCTCAAAAGAAGACATAAATGGCCAACAGATATATGAAAAAATGCTCAACATCACTAATTATCAGAGAAATTGAAATCAAAACCACAGTGAGATACCACTTCACACCAGTTAAAGTTGCTTTTATCAAAAAGAGAATAGCAGATGCTGATGAGTATGTGGAGAAAGGGGAATCCTTGTACACTGTTGGTGAGGATGCACTCACTGTGGAAAACACTATGAAGTTCCTCCAAAAAAACTAAAATTAGAAGTACCATATGATCCAACAATTCCACTACTAGGTATATATCCAAAAGAAAGGAAATCATTATATCAAAAGAGATATCTGCACTCCCATGTTTATTGCAGCACTATTCACCATAGCCAAAATACGGAATCAACCAAGGTGCCCATTAATGAATGAATGGATAAACAAAATGTAGTATATACACAACAAAAAAAGAATAAAATCTTGTTATTTGCAGCAACATGGATGGAACTGGAGGTCATTACATTAAGTGAAATAAGCTAAGCACAAAAAGACAAATATCTCATGTTCTCACTCATATGTGGGAGCTAACTACAGAGACCTCATGAATATAGAGAGTATAATACATTGGTGATTGCCAGAGGCCAGGAAAGGTAGGGAGGAGAGGAAGATGAAGAGAGGTTGATTAATGGGTATAAATATACAGTTAGAAGAAATAAGACAGTGTTCTGTAGATCATTAGGGTGACTATTGTTAACAATTATCTATTATACATTTTAAAATAGAAGAGAATAATTTGAATGTTCCTAGAATAAAGAAAAGATAAATACTTAAGGTGATGAATATGCTAATTTCCCTAATTTGATCTTTACACATTATATGAATGTATCAAATTATCACATGTACCCCCAAAATATGTACATATCAATAAAAAATAAATTATTTAAAAATGAGAGATAGTTGTAGATAGACTAAATAAGTGCCAAACTAGTGATCATAATCATGTCTTTTAGGAGTTCAGAGCAAAGAAAGAAAAATGCAGGCAAGGATGATGAGGGAAGACTTCCCCCAAAAGGCAGAGCATTTCAATTAGGGTTGAACAGTAGAAGCTAAAATGTAGAAGTCAGAAAACCAGAGTGTAGCCAGGAGAGAGAAGATATGAATAGCAGGGAAGAGTGGGAGACAGGGTCCAGGGCGGGGAGTGGGCCGTACAGCCGAGCACAGGAAGCTGTCAGAGGTGGACTGAATGGATAAAAGAAGAAAGCAATGAAGCAGTTCCACTCCTAGACTATTTTTAAAAGTAGTACCTCAACCAACAAAAACCAACATTATCAAAAACATGAAACAACCAACAGCCATAAAATTAATGAAGACTGACACGCATTCTAGGGCTTCATTAGATGGTCAAGAGGCCAGAACAAATCCCATCTCTGCCTCTAGTTATAAACAGATGAACTTAACTAGTCAGTACTTTGTTTCAGCGACGTAACTCCACTCGTAATTCCACACATGCACATCATGCTATTCTTGCCTCTTTGCCTTTACTCACGACATGCCCTTTCCTAGAAAGCATTTTCTTTGTCTGACAAAAATTCAGACATCTCCTTCAAAAACTCCTGCTCCTCAGCACCAGACCGGGAAGTGCCCTGTGCTTTCCTCCCCCACTGCACCTGCCCACTGTATTGAAACTGTTCTCCAGCCTCACTCCCTCCTGGGGCAGACACTACTCTGGCTTACCTTGATGGCCCTTGGGTTCAACTGTAGTGGGCCCTAATAAATCCTAAAAGGCCACTGCATGCTTCCCTGTGACCATAGAAACACTTGGCTTCCACATGCGACCCTTCATGACCATGTTTCCAGAATGTGACGTTATGGCATTTTTTCTCAACTGAAATTCAAGACTTGTTCTTTTTTGGTGGTGGTGGTGAGGTTACCATCAGGCTTTTTAAATAAGTCTATGCACTGGGGCCTTAATGCTTGTCAGGATGATACATTCTGCCTGCAGTTTTCTTTGCCCCAAGGGCTGTGGCTCCAAGAGGGATTCCTTGCTTGGGTACAACATACAGGCTGTGATCAGATCAGCTGAGGAGTGCATCATCTCACAACCTGCATTATCAGAGGCCACTGGGTGCTCTGCTCAAATGTCACCTCCTCAGAGTTTCCCTGACCATTCAATCGAAAATAAAAATAACTTCTTAGTCACTCTCATCCCCTTTTGTTGCTTTATGTTCTTCATAGCATTTCATTGTCTGAATCCCAACTGTGATTCCCACACCTTTTACACGATGTTTTATTCACATAAGAATTATTTTTATAAAGTTTTTAATGTATTTCAGATGAAAAGTCAACTTTTCCTTGGTTATTTCACTTCTTTTCTTCTTTATTCTTAAAGGAGGATTCTCTGGGTCACATTTCGGACATGGAAAAAGTTTGCAAAACTCATGAAAGAGGAAAGAGTAAAAGAAGAACGGCGAGAGCAGCTCCGTAGGAAGGTAGCTGAGATTCTTCCAGACTTCCAGGTGCAGGCACCCAGAAGTGACTATTAGTTATGTATCAGCAATCAGATGATCGGCCCTGAGTAAGATAAGTCTTTGGTGTGCCAGTGAACGCAGACTAGTGCAGTGCTAGGATGGGAATCTATTGGTCCATAATTTGCTTATGTTTTCTCCACCCACCCACATACCTACTATACCCGGTTTATTTTCTATGAGATAGTTCTTGTATCAAAGGAATTATTTTGGGAATTTTTATTTCCTTCTTTGATTTTTTTCCTGGATTGCTGGTCATTCACTACAGCATTTATCACAGTGGGATCATCCAAAGGAACATTCTAGAGCTCCACTGTTCAACTGTATCCTATATATTTTTAGCATCGTAATTTTTAAAAAGGACAAGTGTTTGCCTGCCTGAGCCTGGGAAGAAAAATGTAGCTTAATATGAGTTGTGTATAAATGTAACTTTAATAGAAATAAAAAGTAGTGAATACTTACAAAAGGAAGCATGAGTGATCAGTCTTCTGGTGCCTTAGCCTCAGTGACAGGCATCCAACAGACCCTGTCCTTTTTGACCAAAAGGTATTCCACACAGAGGGCAACAGCTTATCCTGGCTTCAGAGAAACTGGGGCACCAACGATACTTCTCTTTGGTGCACCTCGATCAGCATGAAGGATATTCCAAACTCTATCAAAGATAGCCCAGCAAGTCATCAATACATCTGTTCACACTCCCAATTGCAACTGTCAATACACTCAATTTGTCTCCTAGTCCTCTGCTCAGTTCCATCTAGATACTGAGATACCTATCTTGAATTCAAAGACTATTTTAATCTTTAAGGTGCTATAAAGACTGATAAAATTCTCTCTTCTGTAAATTATCTTTAAAAATTACCTGCTAGAAAAAAATTTTCAGTACAAAATACATGTTTATTATAACAAATTCAAGTAGTCCATAAATGCACACAGTAAAATGAGAAAGTCCTTTGTAGCCCTGAGGTAACTAGTATTATTTGGTACATTGAAAATTTGAGTTGGCAAAATAAAATTCTGTGGTTTTCTTCAAGTGAATATTCCTGTTATTGTCTTGTATTAATACTTACGAGAAGGGATATTTAGCTACTCTACTTCCAGAATGATTTATATCCTTTTTTCATGGAAGATGTGTGGTGAATTACTAAGATAAGACAAAATATCCGAATTCAACTTTATTTCTTCTATATTATCCCTTTCCCACACATTTTCCTTTACTATGATTATACAGTTGTCATCTAAAAATTCAAAAGTGTTAAGACTAATGGCCACTAAAGAAATTATAACTAAAAGTAATTTCCCTTAATCTCTTTCCATCTAAATCACTATCTGTTTATATTTACTTAACTACATTACAGTTACAGAATATTGGCTGACATTAGCACCCACAAACAAGCCAAATACTAATATGATGTTAATGCCAGGCCTGTAGGTAGGGAAGGGTGAGTACCTTAAGTAAATACATACCAGGGGCCTAAATAAAACCATAAAGCTTATGTTTTCTTTCTTAAGCTTTCTCTTACTTTTGCCTCTCATCAAGCATCAACTAGAAATTGAGTCTTTAGCAGCCCATATTCTGACTGGGCCAGCTAGCCTTTTTACCTACTTATAGAACCTCCTAAAGGGATATAAGGAAAATAATTTTCATATTGTTTCTTTTTTGTTTGCTTGTTTGTTTGAAACAGAGTCTCACTTTGTTGCCCGGGCTAGAGTGCCGTGGCATCAGCTTAGCTTATAGCAACCTCAAACTCCTGGGCTCAAGCAGTCCTCCTGCCTCGGCCTCCCGAGTAGCTGGGACTACAGGCATGTGCCACCATGCCCGACTAATTTTTTCTATATATTTTTAGTTGGCCAATTAATTTCTTTGTATTTTTAGTAGAGACGAGGGTCTCACTCTTGCTCAGGCTGGTTTCGAACTCCTGACCTTGAGCAATCCGCCCGCCTCAGCCTCCCAGAGTGCTAGGATTACAGGCGTGAGCCACCATGCTCGGCCTTCATGTTGTTTCTTGCTGGACCATCATGCAGATATGATTTGAAATGTTACTGCTAACGTAATGCCTGAATAAGCAGTATCTCTGACCTGCAAAGCTGGAAAAATAACCACCAGAAAAATGACAGTTTAGGGCCAGGGACAGGTCCACAGGATGGGATATCCAGGTAGCCAAAGAGGCAGCACAGATCTAATGCAGGGTTTTCTTAAAGCAAAAGAGTTCAGAAGATACACCAAGAAACACTAGCAATTTTCCTTAAAGAAAGCACTTTATTTTCCATTTAAACAACTTGGTCACAGGACATTATCTTACATAAATGGCAGTAATTTGTAAAATTTCCATTTAAAAGGCCTTGTGTCTGAGTCTGAGGTGATAAGAGGATAGGAATACAAGTATAAAAACAGTGCAAAATGTTTAGCCCACAGCCTCCAGGGTTGGCTTTGGAAGTCCACTTTAATGCTGCTGGCTGGGCCAGTTACATTAAATATTAAATAAATATTCCTAGGTTTCCTTTAGTCTAACATCAGACCCAGAAATGTAATCAAATGAAAAGGCTCAAGAGCCCTCACAACTCGAACCATCAAATTGCCCAGACCAAAGGATCACAACAGGTTGAGCTTGCGAGCTCTAAGACATGGTATTTTGTCAGTGGCTCCATCTGAAGAAATACAGAATTTTAGCTGCATCAATAACTAGAATAGACTAGCTCTGGTTTTAAAGCTTTGCCTTTTAAGTATGAATTGCTAGAGGTGAAAGGTGCCATCGGGAGGGCTAGAGTTCCAGTAAGTCACAAGCCCAACTCGGTCTTAGTCACAGCCCCCAGGAAATTTGTCTCCACTAACCATTCATTCAGTCTTTGGCCTGCTGCTGCTAATACAGTGAAACACTCAGTGCCAGCTGAAGTGTGGATACTAGTCCATCAGCAACAGGATTACACTTAGCTGATTCTGCAAAAGTTTATATTAATCACAGCAAACATCTACGAGAACAGATGAATTGTATTCGGTAGTAAGTTTAGCATGGCTTTCATTCTCCCTGTATGACCTTTGCAGTGTTTAAGATAAAATGGCACACATGTCAAGGTGCTGCTGAGACAACCAGATTCCAAACAGGTGCCTCGAGCAAGTGTCTCTCATCATCTGTTGCTCGTTTAAAAAAATTCTCCTTTTCAAAATGCAGGGTACCAAAACATGGCTAAAATGAAGTTAAGTCATATAAACCTACTTCCCTAGTTGAAAGAGACCCTTAAACCTCACAAAACATTAATTTTTAAACATCCTGGTTAAAACTGTGCTCCTAGATGTCATTTTTTTTTTTTTGCTTATATTAGTTGAGCTTTATAATAAAAAGTTAATGTCCTATTTAAAGGAAATATAGTCTGTTAAGTAGATGGTCAATATTATGTAGAATCTTACTGGCATTGTGTTTTCTGGCAGTGGAAGAGTCTGGTATAGAAAATTTTCTCTTGCTAAAAATATTAGAAGTACCAAGGACTATTGCATAAGAGAAGTTCGTAAGCAATCTTTCTGCTTAGGCAGATGGTACAGTGGAAGACAATAATTACTCCATTCACCAAGGAGAACGCTACTTGGATAGCAAAGATTTACAATATCCTAAACACAAACACATGTGGCTGAAGTGAAACAAACAGCACATTGTCCCCAAAACACACTTAAGGCTTTACTTGAGCAGCATCAGAGTAACCTACCAAAGAGGTGTTGTTAATGGTCAGTTCATTTCAGAAGGGCCCAGCTAGAACCACAAAAGTACTCTGTGAGTATCATAAGAAACATTTTAAATAGTGAAGGATTTTCTCCTTTCACGTAACCCTGATCCTTAACTATTTCTCCCATGAACCTTTCAAATGAGCCCATTTGTCTCCCCCAGGAATAGTTCACAGTGTGTGATAATAATGTAAGTGGTGAGAATATAGTAGGTAATTTATTAAGCTCCACATCCAGTATGTTTATTAACAGAGCATGAGGATGTGGGGTGAGAGAAGGGGACCTGCTTGTTGGAATCACATTTGGGGGACTTGATCCTCTGCCAAGACTGCTGGTTTACAGGTTTGGGGGGCAGTTGTCCACTGCACACCACCAAATGTTTTTCTTGGACTGAGTCACTTGCAAAGGCTTTGTCCTTTCAAAGACTTGACATTAAATTCTTCTGCCCTCTGGAGACAACCAAGGCCTATAATAAAATCACTCAAATAGTTCCAGGTCATAAAGAGGCTCAGCAGTCTAAGAGTGTAAAGCAACGATGTCCCAGAGCCTATAGAAACACTGCTCTTAGCTGGCCCCTCATTTGCTGCTCTTTTTGGTACAAATACTTCAGATGGCTTTTACCACACAAAACCACCAATCTTTTGACAGGTTTGAACTTTCTTCTGTAAGCTGCCAGTCAATAAGTCTCAAGGAACTTAAAACAAGCATCTTAATTCCAATAAGCCAGAATAATATACAAGGAGTCCCTACCCAAATGAGGAAAACTGAGTTACCTCAACCCTATTAGGGGTGAGTTTTTATAAAGATGGTGATAATTCCTAATTCTTCCAAATGACTCTGGTCTTTTTGAACTACTCATCTTCATCACATCACATTTTGATTGTTGTTAAAGATTTGGCAAGAAGCTAAAATACTAATGTTTCTATGAATTTTTATTATTATATCAACTGCTAGACAATCTCAGTTGGCTGTGCAGCTGGCATTCAAGAGACATGATGACAACTACTGATTTCTGCCCACATGTGCTGTCCTTGACATTATTACTCTCTCTCTTACCTAAAACCTGTACAGAAGGAAATTAGTTATTTCAGATCCAACTTTCATTCTAAATGAATATTCCATTCTGGGCCAGAGAGAGACCATCACTGTAGAAACCACAGCGTCTGCTAACATCCCCAGGCTAGCTGTTTGGCTCATCCCAGTGGAATACAAGGCCTATCATTTGTTAAACAATCCATCTCTGGAGAGAGCAACGACAAGCCTGAATAAAAACGTGGTGACCATCTTAGGGACAGCCCCAATTAATGGCAAGGGTAGGGAGGGTGCTAGCTGCAGAGGGTAGAATTGCAGGAAGCAGCAATATTTCCTCTTAACATCTATAAATCTCTTGCTAAAGCAGAATGCACAGAGTGACTGAAAAAGCTGGCATTATTTTCCGTATATTAAGCTATAGGCCAAGGCAAATTTAAGGATGAGGACTCATGAATTACCTTTGGGATTGCAAAACAGTACATGTGTAAGACCAAACATTTTAAGAGGGCATTTTCCCCTTGTGAAATTCTCTCATCTTAATTCTATGGCAGAATGACCCATTCTCTATAAATATTTAATCTTTTATACACCTTCAATTTTGAGATATGATTAAAAGAACAACTTGGTATTTCAGGAAGAACTAGGAAAGAATAGTAATCCATTAATTAGTGGAAATTTCATATACCCTGTTTTTTCTCTCCTAGTGAGATACTTTTATTTAGGGAAGGGTGAATGAGAAGTAATGTGCAAGTTAAGTGGGAAGATGTCAATCAACACCTCACAGAAAGTTCATGCCAGAATAAAGCGAATGCCAGAAGACTGATTTTTGTGATCGAGTGCTGTTAAGTGACAGCATTTGAAATAGAGGAACAAAAAATGCAAGCCCTTGATACTAATCAACCTCCCTACCCAGGAAAGAGAATAAAGTATTCCCATGGGAGTGTCTGTTCTCCTCTTCTATCTACCGTCACAAGTGTGCTAGCACCTTACCAGGTAAAATATGGAAAGGGGGAAAAAACATTAATTCCTAGTGGAGTTATTTATAGGAAATCCAAACAGACACATACAAAAATAAACATAAGAACTCATCACCTAAACTCATGACCACTGTACGTTACACTAGCAATAATTATCTTTATAATTGTTATCAACTGTCCTTTCAAGATCAGATGAGTAGCATGAATTCATCTGGTCATCTTCTCTGAGTAGTTAATATCTAATACTTAAGGAGAAATTGAAATTCTCTTAACTGTACAATACAGTATCACTAAAAACTGATTACCCTAATAATATTGGCCTCAGTATTCTGACCTACATTTTTCTTCAGTCTTAAGATTTTCCTAATAATACTTCAGACCTCGTGGTGCTTTAGTTATTTTTTAGTGCTTTCCACATCCCTCCCCCCTCACATGACCCTCATGACAGCTGCGTGAGGTAGCCAGGGCAGGCATCAGTACCCCACTTTACAGATGACCCTGAGACTTGGGAAAGTGACTCATCTAAGGGTCACATGGCTATTAAGAATTGAAAGAGGGACTAGAAACTATCCTAATCCAAAACTCTTTCCCCCAAACTAATGGACGAGAATTGCTTCTATCAGTTTGTGCATCAGCAATCCACATCCTTTTTAACTTCCGGTGATTGAGTCAATTAATAAGGTGACTGGCAAGGAATGGCTCACTTTTACTGCTTCAATATAAAAATCTCTTAAGTTGTGAAGTCAGAAAAATTAACTTCTTCCCAGTCCAGTCTCTAAACCTGAGCATGGCCCTATAATCCCTTTAAGAAACTGGGGATAAAAGGAATATCCTGCGTAGACACTGAAGTGTAAAATGAAAGGGAGACGGAGGGAGGAGCCATCACCCCTCAGCGAGCCCCACGGAAGGCACTTCAGACAATGTCCTCGGCAGGGTGGTGGAATGCACGTGTGCCCAGGGTGGAGAACTGGTGCCAGTTCCGCAGGAAACCCCTGTTGTACTGGCCTGTGTCCACGATGAGCCCGCAGAGGAGCCGGCGCCCGGTCTTCTGTCGAAGGGCCTGCTGGACTTCCCTCTCGGTCACGTTATAGCTGATGTTTATCAGCTGGATCAGGAAGATGTAGGCCATACCCGCTGTGATGATCACTGAGTACCACACGCAGGTGAAGGACAGGGCCGAGCTGGGACGGAGGAAAGGCCAGTCAGGCTGCTGTTTTTGTCACACTGAGAAACCCATCATCATGCTAACGTTTTACACTTTTTTTTACTTATTACTAAGGACTTTGGCACCTTCCCCAACCCTATGGAAGATACTCAAGAATGCCAATAACCCAACTTAGGAAAACTAACATATTCTATTTTCTTCTAAATTACTGGTGCCTCTTTTTCTAGTATGTTATGCCAGAATAGCAAGAACTGGTTTTTTGCATTTTATATGCTCCATACAACCAGCAGAGTGCCTGACATAATGGTGTTCGACATTTGTTTGTTGAATGAATAATTCCTAAATTGTATCTAATGCATGAGAAAACAAAGGCACCACAAGATTGCTATAAATGTCCTCAAAGAAGCTGCAGGTGGGCACCTAGGAACAGTGCTAAAGTTATTAATCTCCACTGTTTTCAATCAAATGCTGAGGAACACAAAGAAGACAACTCCCAACGCTAGTAGCCCTTTGCTCACTTACAAGAGATGTAGGAACACCATAACATTCCAAACTTGGCCTCCCAAAGCCAAAGTATCACACAGGGCAGGACAGCTCCTTTCAGGCTCATTAATAAGACTGTGAGGAGGGGCTGCCCATTAGCGCCCCTGCCATTTGGTTACTGTCATTCAAACAATCGCAAATTCAGAGCTGGTGGGAAATAAACTCATTCAGAATCTTTGTCTGGAAAGCTGAAGGGCCTTGGAGATGATTAAATCCAAGGACCTCACCATAAAGATGAGGTGACATGAATACCCTGCAGAGTGGGGTGAGAACCAATGGCAGGAATGTGTTCCTCGGTCACTGAAGTCACCTGCTGAGGGTAGCAACTTGCTCTGCTTTATGACGTTCCTCATCCATTGTGTTAGCGAGGAATTTCACAACCTAGTCAGACACGCCACACAGCTGGGAAAGAAACTTACGGAGGAAGAGGACCAATCTATTCTAATAATACCCACAAACATCTAGATCTAGAATAGCAATGGGAGATCTGTCCATGGGCTAATAAAAACAAATGCCACACAGGGGTACTGTCAAGAGGAAGCAGGGATTGTTCTGAGAACGAAGAGTGAGAAGAAAGACAAGGATCAAACCACAGAGCTCTCATGTCAGAGGAAAACGGTGTAGGAAAGGAAAAGAACATGGACAGAGAGAGGGCTTCCTGGTGTTCAGGGGAGGTGGTTGGGGCCAGAGCTGAAGAATCCCAGCTTGTGCCATAGCTCGGGGATCTTCACAACATATAAGTGAGTCCCGACCTAACAACACCTAAGGAAATTCTGACCTACATACCACAGTAATCATGAGTGGTGATTTAAAAAAAAAAAAAAAGTAGAACAGGAAAAACCAAGAGGAGATTAGAAAGAAAAGAAAGGTTACAGAGATGGTGAGTGCTTCTTAAAAGGGTCATAAGTAGTAAATGAAGATTGGGCTAAAAAGCACCAGAAAGCAGCAATGAAGTGTGAAGAGATTCTTGGTATTTATGACAAAATAGACCCCATACACACCTGGAACTGCTAGTTATTGTTTTAGTTTCACTATTGCTACGTTAGGCATATGTGAGTGGTTACGACCCTGGAAGTCTCTGATTAAAGCCTGGTTCTCTTAGTAGACTACTGGCTCTTCACATTTTAAGGGTCAACAATCCTTTTGACATCACCTTAGAAAAACATATAGAACCACTGCACAATTTTGTTGGCAATTTCAGGGACACCCAGCATCCCCACTGCCTGTATCAGGCCCTGCTAATGGCAACAACCATGACTTCTTCCGTGGGTCTCTACACTGCGGTATCCTCAACTTACCTATAATTTGCATAAACTCCAGGACAATAGAAGAGAGCTGTGAAGACACTTCTATCTCTACAAATGGTGTCCAAGGTCAGCGTGATCCCGTACACCGAGGTGAGCAAGAAGATCAAAAGGGCAAGTATAAATGCTTGATGATTGGATTCTCCAACGCAGCTATTTATCCTCAAAACAGCACAGAGGAGAAAAAAAAGCAAACATGTTTTTAAAAGTTCTCTACATAACTCATATAATAAATAAGAAAGCTTTTAAAAGAGGGACAGTGTGAATTTCACTTATTAAAAAGTAAGTTCTCTTATTTTTCAATTTAAGGAGTTAAACACTTGTCCACAGAGGGATTCGCTGGTACAGGCAGTCCCTCCTGCCCACTGCACACAGGGACGCTGAGGTAGGCAGGGGAGATCTGCTGTTAGGTGAGGTTTTCAGGACTTCTGCAAACCAGGATTTGTAAATAACTGCTCCCCCACAGCGCATGTGCACACGTGCGCGCGCGCGCACACACACACACACAGAATAAATGATGAAGACACAGAAGTGTAATACCTAAAAATGAAAGCACCTATTTACTTCTAAAGACAAAGTCCAAGAAAAAAGCAGTCCCTGTACTTGAGCCATGCACTTGAAGTCCACTCTGATGCCCTTTCGGCCCTTCCTGCACACTCACCTCTCCTGTGTCCCCTTCTAAGGGAGACGTATGCTACATGAGCAGAATCCTAGACACGAAAGGCATGATTCATTGACCATGACTGCCTGGAGCAATAACCTACAAACATGCTACTTAGAGACAGCATTCACATCCGAATTAATTACGCTCCCTTTAGTTTAGATTTACTCAGTAAAACTGCAACATTATCTTTAAACATTGCACTTGGCATCTTATGGGCCTTATCTATGTCTTCATTTGTCACTGGCCAGATGGAAGGTATGAAAGAAGCCCATCTTGCTGCAAATAACCAAATAGAGAGTTTATCTGGTAGGGCCTCAATTCCATAATGTTAAATGGAAGTCACTGGTAGCATCAAAAAAAGAAAAAAAAATGATTAAGGATGTATGGCAAGAGGACAAAACAGTCACCTAAAAATAGGGGTATGTTTTTTTGAACTCTGTGTTCAAAAGGAATAGCCCAGGGAAATATGCCTATACTGATTCTGACAAATTCTTTTAAAAAAAATTATTCAGCTGTAGATACTTCTCTATGAGAAAAGAAAAGATAAGTGAAGAGTAATTAAAAAGAAAATTGCAAAAAACCCCCACAACTTTTCTGTTATTCTTCTTCAGGAAATGACTGAAGAAACTAAATTTGTGAAACTCGAAAAACTGATGACTAAGTGGGAACATCATACCAGCCCACAAATATCTACAAGGTGTAAAGCTGGGAAGCACAGAAATCTTAGCACAGCGCAAAGGAGGATCAAATATGGCTAGAGTCTGACATGAATTTACACTTTTGAAGGCTCCAAATTTTTCCAACATACCAGACACAATGATGATCCATTCTCCTCACACAGATGCCACAGATCCGGCAATGCCATGCCCGGGCTGGTCGCACCAGCTGGCACTTGGCACACCAGTCCTCCTTCACCTTGGTGGGACTTCCAGCCGACATCCTGGAAGAGCCCTTAAGGTCATCCTTCAGCGTGCGATTGTTGAGGCTTCCTAATATGTCTGCTCCAGGGAACCCTTTGGTCTTCTCCTGCCCCTTTCTGTTCAGGCATTCTATGTGGCTGCCACTTAGAGATCTGTCACTGCTTGCTGGATTGCTGAGGTAGCCTGGATTCTTCTTGGCTCTGTACAAGGCTAAGAGTATCAGAAATAACCCGCAGGTGAGAACAGCCAGCCGAGTGGGCCCCACACGCCCTTTGGGGACCACTTCCTGCAGGAACACGTAGTACATGTAGCCCAGTGAGAACAGGCCAAGACTCAGGAAAAACAGAGTCTGTTCTTTCCTTCTGTGAGTGAGGTAGTAGTACCACAGTGCCAGCACAGGAAGGGAGGTCAAAACCACCACCCCCAGGAGGAAATGCCAGGAAGCCACGTGAAGGAAGATAGGCAGGAGGACGAGAGGAGGAATGATGCTGATGTTAACTTTTTTAGCTCCCCGAAGCCAAGGAATTCGGAGGCGATCAGAAATTGTATCCATGATTCTTTCACAAGTCTCTGGCCGCACAGATTTACATGTAATCCATCTATTCAGAAAGAGCACAAAGAGAAGGGACTTCATATGGGTTTGTTGAATTAAAAACCACAGAACACTGAATGCCAAACAGCAGGATAAATGATAAAAGAGACCAAAGGCCAAGTGTTCTACTTCCTTACTACTAAACGCAGATTCACATGTCATTTTTTTAATAGGAACTAGAAGACATTACAAACTTTACAGTCTCCACTAAATAAATTATTCTCTTCTAAACAAATACATAGGTATGTACCCATACTCCATACAAGTAATGTTCAGACCTTATGACCTATACAGTCCTAAGAATCTCAAAAAAAATTCACAATCTAGTTGTGAAGGCAACATGGGAATTCAAGAAATATTAGTTAAGTGACAAAACAGCAATAATCAATGAACTCTTATGATCAAACATTACAAGGCATGCTCAGAGGAGAGAGTCAATACTTCTGGGAGGAATCATCAGAGGGTTCTTTGTGGAAAAGGTGGGATCTGTGCTCGACCTTGCTGGCCAGCTAGCATTTGTATGGATGGAGAGGGAGGGAGGGCGGCTTTCCAGTGGAAAGAAACGCGTGCAGCACAAAACCTGGCTTGGGCCCAGGGAAGAAAAGAGTCTATCAGGGCTAAGGTCTACATAGGGAAGAATGAAGATCAAACTAGTAATAGTATGAGTCAAATGACTGAGATGGGTGAACACAATGGTATTTGTTGACTTTTTTTGGACACTTGGGCAATGTGATGTTCTAAATGTTTGTGTCCTCCCAAAATTCTTGTTGAAACCTAATCCCCAAGGCAATAGTATTAAGAGGTAGGGCCTTTAGGAGGGGATTAGGTCATGTGGGCAGAGCCCTCATAAATGGGATTAGTGCCTTTATAAAAGAGGCCCAAGGAAACTTGTTCAGCCCTTCTACCATATGAGGAAAGTGCCATCTATGAAGCAGGGAGGGAGCCCTCACCAGACAATGAATCTGCTGGTGCCCTGATCTTGAATGCTCCAGGCCCCAGAACCATGAGCAATAAATTTCTGTTGTTTATAAATTACCCAGGCTAAGATATTTTGTTATAGCAACCCAAATGGTCTAAGAAATTGATACTGAGAAGTGGGGTGTTACTATGACAAATATCTAAAAATGTGGAAGCAGCTTTGGAACTGGGTAATGGATAGGGGTTAAGAGTTTTGATGTATAAGCTGGGAAAAAACCTATACTGTTGTGAATAAGCCATAAAGGGCGATTCTGATAAGGGCTCAGAAGAGGAGGGCTATAGAGAGAAAGCCTCAATCTTAGAGATTACCTAAGAGGTCACGAGCAGAACATTGGTAGAAATACAAAGAGTAAAAGGCCATTGTGATGAGATCGCAGATGGAAATGAGGAACATGCTATTAGAAACTGGAGGAAAGGCCATCCTTGTTTTAAAGTGGCAAGGAGCTAGGTGCGATTGTGTTTGTGTCCTAGTGTTTCATATAAGGTAGAACTCAAGAGCCATAAAATTTGGTAAGTGCCAAAATAAATATCTAAGCAAAGTATTTCAGGGTGCTGCATGGTTTCTCTAGAATGCTTATAGTAAAATTCAAGAAGAGAGAAATGATTTAAAGACAAAATTGATAATCAAAAGGGAAGCAGAAAATTCTCAGCCTTCTCGGCCTATGCAGTAACAAATAAGAAAATGTGTTTGGGAGAGAATAGCAAGGCTGTGGCTAAGGAGATCAATAAGGATCAGGCCCAAGTTATTCACCAAGACAATGGAAGAATGATCTTGAAGCATTTAGGAGCTTGTTGGGGCTACCATTCCAATCACAAGCCCAGAGTGCCAAGGCCTTGGGGAGAATAGTTTCATAGGAGGGGCTAAGGGCACCCATGGGACTTCAGGGCTTGCTGCTTAGCACATCTCAAGTCTCTGCCCCCTACACTCTGCTGCAGTGCTCCATGGCAGCTCCAGGTGTGGCTCCAGTGGACCCAGGTAGAGTATAGGCCACAGTGGCGACCTCTCTGAAGAGCAGCATCCATATGGTGCCAACTCTGCAGACAGACACACATAATGGAAGAGCTGCAGAGGCATGGCTACCTCCACCTTGATTTCAAAGGATGCCTAGAGTGCCTCAGGGCTGAGGCAGAGAACTGCCATCACACAGAGCCCCCACTAGGGCACTGCCCAGCGGATCCATGCGTACAGGGCCACTACAGAGAGCCCCCACTGAGGCAATGCCTAGTGGAGCTGTGGGGACAGGGTCGCTCCTAAGACCCTAGACTGGTAGAGCCACCAGTGTGCAACTCCAGCCTAGGAGAACTACAGCATCGCTGTACCCAGCAAAGCTGTGGGGGTGGGGACACCTGGAGCCTTGTAGGCTCAACCTCCATCCCAGTATGTCCAGAAGGTGGGACATCGAGTCAAAGAATATTTGCAAGCCTTTAAGACTTAATGTTGTTTGCTTGTAGGGTTGGGACCTGTCACTCCTTTCTTCTTTGCTGTTGCTCCCTTTTGAAATGGGAATGTCTATTCTATGCATGTCCTACCGTTGTATTTTGGAAGCACATACCTTGTTTGATTTCACAGGCTCACAGTTGGGAGAGAATTTGCCTCACGGTGAATCATACCTTGAGTCCCACCCATATCTGATTTAGATGATGCTGTTCAGACTAGATTCTGAACATTAGACATTTGAGTTAATGCCAGAATGAGTTAAGACTTTGGGAGCTATTGGTACGGAACAAATGTATTTTGCATATGAGAAGGACATGAATTTTTGGGGAGCAAGGGTGGAATGCTATGGTCTGAATGTGTCTACCCCAAGATTCGTAAGCTGAAACCTAATTCCCAATGGGGTCTTTAGGAGATGATTAAATTATGAAAGTGGAGCTCTCATGGATATGATTAGTACCTATGTTAGTCTGTTTGCCTTGCTATAAGGAAATACCTGAGATTGGGTAATTTGTAAAGAGGTTTATTTGGCTCGTAGTTCTGCAGACTGTACAAGAAGCATGGCACGAGCATCTGCTTCTGGTGAGGGCTTCAGGGAGCTTCCAGTCAAGACAGAGGGCCAATGGGGAGCAGGGTGTCACATGGTGAGAGGAGCAAGAGAGAGAAGGGGGAGGTGCCTCACACTTTAAACAACCAGGTCTCCAGTGAACTAACAGAGAGGAGGACACCAGGCCATTCATGAGGGATCTGCCCCAATGACCTAAACACCTCCCACCTGACCCCACCTCCAACACTGGGGATCAAATTTCAACATGAGATTTGGAGGGGACAAACATTGAAACTATATCAGTACTGTTATAAGAGAGGACCGAAGGACCTTGTCCACTCCTTCCGCTGTGTAAGGACACAAGAAGGCACCATCTATGAGGCAGGTCCCACCAAACAATGAACCTGCCAGCACCTTGACTTGAGTTTCTCAGCCTCTGGAACTGTGAGCAATAAATTTATATTGTATATAAGATACCCAGGCCAGGCGTGGTGGCTCATGCCTGTAATCCTAGCACTCTGGGAGTCTGATGCGGGAGGATCATTTGAGCTCAGGAGTTGGAGACCAGCCTGAGCAAGAGCGAGACCCCGTCACTACTAAAAAAATAGAAAGAAATTAGCTGGACAACTAAAAAATATATATATAAAAAGATTAGCCGGGCATGGTGGCGCATGCCTGTAGTCCCAGCTACTTGGGAGGCTGAGGCAGGAGGATTGCTCGAGCCCAGGAGTTTGAGGTTGCTGTGAGCTAGGCAGACACCATGGCACTCTAGCCAGGGCAACAGAGTCAGACTCTGTCTCAAAAAAAAAAAAAAGATACCCCGTCTAAGGTATTTTATTACAGCAGCCTGAATGAACTAAGACAAGCTATCAAGGAAAGGTAGAGTTTAAGGAAAGATAACTTTGATTTTAGACAGACGATTTTAAAAAGTAGGACTAGAATGTGGAAGTGAGCCGGAGATAACTATATGGGAGTGATACAGAGAAGCAGGAACAGTGGAAGCACTGGACACCTACCTCCAGAAGAGAAGGATATAGAGAGAGCAGAGGACTCAGGGGACAGCCCAGGGCTAGGAGGGAGGAAGAGTTAGCAAGGTTAATGGAAGAGCTGCAGTCTTGAGTAATGGTGGGTATAGAAACAGCATTTCTCCATTCATTAGTGCAAAGTGTTCCATTTTCTCAGTACACATTTTAGACTAAATCTAAAGTACCTATATTTAAATACACCTGTAAAAAAGACTATACGGTAGACGCTGTCAAGGAAGAATTACAAAGGGGTAATGGGGTCTTTAGGAGTCAAGGTTGGTACTAGACTGCAGGGGTCCTCAGGGGATGCTTTTTATGGATGTACTAATGCACCAAACGCTAAGTCAGCAATATGCAGTTGCAATGACTTTTTTTAACCGGAAGTAATTATTAACAGGAGAGCAAGTTTCCAGCATCCCTGTTCTCCTCACGTTATGCCTTCCAGATGATAATAATTCTTAAATATGTAATTATTTATAAAATGGATAAAAACCAGGTTATTACTGTTTGGCACAAAATTATCTTTTCACATAGTGATTTCCATCACTGAGATCGCGGTGAAAATAAAAGCCAAATACTAATATAATATGATCCATCAAGACAATGTTTCTGCTCACACTGAAAACAGTCAATCCAGGGGAGATACAGGCCTTCTGGCTGGAGTTCCTCCCCAGAAACAAGGGGGGAGACCAGTACCAACAGCAGGAAAATGATCTTTCAATCCCCAAAGCCATTTGTGGCAAGGGGCAACTCAGTGGCAAGTAGTCAGTTTCTAAATGCTGAGACCACTGAGAACGCAGGAACTTTCTGGAACTATGTGTTCATTTTAAACTTACAGATTTTACTAGCTTGCCTTTTTTTTATACTAACTTGCCTACTATCCTTTTATGTGCCTGTTCTGTCATCTTCTCTCTTTAAATGAAAAACGATAATCTCCTAGTAAACTGAGCTGGACAGACAGTGACGGCTGTGCACTACTGCGTAATTTATCTTTATAAAATCCTCACACTTCACACAGAAGCCAACTCTCACTCTAGAGGCTTAGAAATAGAATCAAGAGCAAATTCTAGCATTCTGGTGGCTGAGCTTAAAGTATACACGGCAGTTCTCGGAAGGGAAGGTGGGGCGGCAGCAGGAAGCGCTCTGTTCTTACCTATCACACCCTTCGTCCAGATCTTCGCAATCGCACAAAGAAGCAGCCAGGTGGTTCTTTTCCCCATTCCGATCTATGTACTCGCAGCAGCACAGGGGCTCCAACTCAGGTTCTTCAGTTTTCTTATTCTTCACTGGCTTCATGCTGCCCTTCTGTGTCATGATTTGCGCCTGTCACCATGAGGCGTAAGAAGCCCTCAGAAGGTAAAGGTGGAAAGAACACAACTTACATCTCGTAAACACATCCACGCCTCTCTCTCATTAACCGCCAACGCCAGAGCAATCAAAAATGAGAAGAAAGAGGGGGAGGGGGTCCCGTTTTCACAGGCTTTTGTGGCTCCGCTTGGCCAGACAGGGGGCTCCACGGCTCTTGGGGCTCCGAGCTGCCTTCACCGTCCCTTCCTCTCCAGGGTAGGCGCCGTCTGGGCACCAGCCGTTCCCATAGCGACAGCCGACCACGCGCCCAGGACAGCCGGGGCGCGGGCGGTAGCGCTCACCTGCGGGTGCGAGCTGCGGAGAGCCGAGCGGTCCCCGCCCCAAGCCTGGGCGCTGGTGGAAACTCACCCTGGGCGCTGGGGAGAGGCGAAGCGTATGCCCGCTGGCGCCGCGGACTCACTCGGTTGCTGGGACCGGGGACCCGGCTCCGGGAATGCCAACAGGCTCCCGGGCAGCGCTCGGGGCTGTCGTCCAGCCTAGGTTCCCCGGCCCCGCGCGGGGCGCGCCTCTGCCGCCCCTGCCAATCGGGAGGACGTGGGCGGGCCTTGAGCACCGCCCCGCCAGGAGAATGACCTTGGGAGGGAAGTTACCTGCCCTCCGGCCGGAGGTGCAGCCGCAGCCAAAGAGGCAGAGGCGGAGCGGAGAAGGGTTGGCTCCTTCAGGGGCGCGAACGCGTCTCAGAGCTCCGCTCTGCGGGGCTCCGGCTGTGACCTCAGGGACCCCGGCTCCGCTCGGCCGCGCCCTCGCCAAAGCCGCCCACCTGTGACCACAGCCCGCCGCGACCCGAGCTGCACTCCCGCCTCCCCGCGGCGTCCCGCCGGCCCCGGGCCAGCCGGGCGCGGAGCGGCGGGTCCACGCGCGCTTCCGGGTGCCCCGCCCCCGGCGCCGGGGATCCCCGCCCGCCCGCACGTGCGCCGCCCGCACCCCGCACAGCCTGCGGGCAGGCCCCTCCCCCCGGCCCGCGGCCCTGGAGCCGGGAGGCCAGAAGGACGGTTCTCCGGAGCGGGTCCGGGAGGTGGGAGCACTGGGCGGGCCGCACACCTCCGTCCCGCCCCGCCCTAGAGGCGGTGGCCCGGCCCCCGCCTGTGCCTGGGGGCGGCGCGTCAGCGTGGCAGCCTCCTGAGCCCTCGGGTGCGGGCGAAGTGCGGAGACGGAAATACGGGAAACCCGGGAACCCGGAGGATTTCCGAACTACGTGAGACCGTGGGCGAGCCAGCCTTCATAGCAGCGCCCGGCAACAGGCGTTGGGAGAGATCTCCACTGCAACATGTTACCCAAGTACCTCCCCCAAATTCGCTGACCTTCCCTTAAAGGCCCATCACTGCTGCCACATCTGTTAATTTATCCAACTTGTTCATTTTCGTGATTTATGGAAAGCAGTCTTTACATTAGACCAGCAGGCCTCTCTACTACTTTTGTTCCCTTAGTCTGCATATTTGAAATGAAATTACTGAGATGAGAGTCCTCTTTGGGTTTTATTTTTTGCACAAAATTTTTAATAGAGTTTAGGCGCATGTACATGTTTTCACTATGGAAGGCTTTCTGGTTTTTTTTTTTTTTTAAGTAGAAAAAGAAAAAACTACAACTCAGATATTTTCAGTTTTATTGATACTGAATTTACATAACAGGCTCCAGTTTTATAAACTGAATTTTGCATCCATACATATTTAGTCTTAATTTATAAACCAATTTACTTGGGTAATCTTTGAGGTATGTTATAAAGCACAAGTTTTAAAGAAGCATCACAAAAATATTGTGTGTCAATGATCATTTTTGTGAACTTAACAGAGAAAGTTTCAAGTTTTTAATCCAGTCACTTGGGTTCACAGCCAGATACTACATAAATACCAAAAGAAAACAAGGTACCCCCAGGCTAGATGGAATTCACCCAGAGAAACCCATTTTCCCTATAATGGAGTCAATAATTTTGATTATCTACATGCATCTCAAAAATGACTTTAACAGTGCCATGCAGCTTTAGTGACTCTGGGAAAAAAGGAAACATTTGACTAAAGGTAATAGTTGTTCAAACAGTAAGAATAAAACCACATTATATAAATGTTCCAGGGAAAGAGCTTAAGACACAAATGAATAAAACACTTTGTGAACTTTTCCTAACTCCTGAAAAAAAATCTGATTTCAAGTCAGTTTACAAAGTCCTTATTTTCATGAACCACTTGTATTGAGACATATATGTCTAAAAATTTTTCATGAAAGAGCCAAAGCTTGTGTGTGACTTACAACTTTAAAGTCAGTGCACTTGTATTAGGACATACATGGCCCACAAATTTTTATTAAAGAGCTAAAGTTTGTCTCTGACTTATAAACTTACCAACTAAAACAAGCCACACACAAATATAAAGAATGAAGCCATACATGGCTATTGGAAAGACAGATTATTTTGTATCTGATGGGTCATTTCCACCCTGAAAGACTGCTAAACTGAAGCCAGGTTTAGTTTAAGGATGTTCTTGATCTGTCACTAAATACCCAGATTTTAACATAATCTTCTACTTTTGAAAAGTCAGAGGGGGGTTCTTCCTTTTGAATGTTGGTATCCTGTATGTCTCCCTTCTCCTAAATTGACTCTTTTGCCATTTGATGTATGAAGAGGCAAGATAATCTCACCTCTGATAGCTATCTGGTAGCCATGTTAAGAAAAAACACTCTTTCTTTCATAAAGATACAACAACATGGCTGAAGAACCTTTCAGATAATAATCATCAACATGCAGATTCAAAAAGTTTGACTATTGAATTTACATGCTAAATAATGAAGACATTATAATACTTATCATACACAAACCTAGAAATGTTATGATATATGCCTGCAAACTAATCCTTTAAAATTAGTAATGATGTAGTGGTTTCTTCTTCTTTTTTTTAAGACTAGTCAAGTGCAGTAGTGAAAAGAGGGAAAGTAGTAGGAGTTCAATCTGTAACTGACTGTGAACAGTCAAGTGAGATAACTCACTACCTTGGGACCAGCTGAGGTTTCTTCTTACATTGTCTTCTTTAGCCTCTTGAACTTCAACTGTGAAAGCGGCCTATTGGACCCATATTAATTTTGTGCTAACAGATAAACTTAAAGCATCCAACTTTAAACCTCACTGTAGAAATGAGACTGTACCACTCCATTCAGAGTATCTCACTTTCTTTTTGTATCACAGAAATTTAATTCCACAATATATTTAATGGTTCACTGGGGAAATTCACAGCTTAAAAATATGATTCTTAAGGCCACCAGAAACTAATTACCAAATAAATGTTATTGAAGAATGTTCACATTAGAAATCCTAATAATGAGAAAACGGAAATATTCCTATGACAAAATCCTTCATCCTCTGGTTTTCTTCCAATTGTTTTCTTTTAGTTCCAAGTGTCTCTACAGTTTCAGTCCTTAGGATCACGAGCTTTCAACAGTCATGCCAGTCTTATTCTTATTAAGTAGATCAAAGGTTTTCTGAAGCATAATGAGTGAGCTCTTCAGCTGCAAACATGATTAATTTTCAAAATCAGATTATTTTAGTTTTTCTGATCATTTGTGTGCCACAAGTTTACAATTACATTTAATATAATTTTGTTTATATTGATACCTAAATAAAATTCTGAATATAAAACACCTCACAGGGGTGGAGAACCTGTAGCCTTCTGATTTCAAAATTGTTCTTTTTAAAGCACCAAAGGAGGCAAGAAAAGCTTTGTCTTTCTCTGCTGCACCCCTTTAAATAAGAGGATTTGTTGTGTAAAACTTGAATTCAGTCAAAAGGCTGCACTTAAGGACCTAGAAGGCCATATGTGGCCTTAAGGCCACAAGGCCACAGATTTCCCACCTCTGCCAGGCTCTTCCCATTTGTTGGAGTATTATACTTCTTCTGACTACTGTATATTCTACCTCCCAATAGGTCCCTTAATCAGATTATCCAAAGCAAAAAGGCTTGTTTTCTTAAATGGTATCTATCCCCTAAACAACTCAAGTTCCACTTCGGGGCTTTGGCATGCTATTATGCTCGTGTTCTTCTTCACCTATCTAAAACGCACTCACGCTCACTGTCTCCACGTAGTTTTTCCTTACTGTCCTGCCTCTAAAATCCAAAGCCTTATCGTTACTACTTAATGCTTTGACACTGAATTTAGTATTTTTTCATAGTCTTTAACAATACACATAGATATCTGATTTCTCTAATAAAATTATAGGCAACTTGAGATCAAGAATTATGTCATTATTTTTTGTATTCAGACATTCATTCAACAAACACCTATTGCTCACCTATTACAGGCTGGGCACTGTGCTAAGCACTGAGTATACCATGGTGAAGCGAATAGGCAGTGGCCTTGCCTTCCTGGGGCTTATAGACTAGTGAGGGAAACAGAACTAAAACAAATAATCACACACAAAAATATATACTTAGTTATTGTTTTAAGTGTTTTACTTGAACAACTGGAGGATGGTAGTGTCATTTTCTGAAATGAGACCCACTAGAGGAGAATTAAGTTCTGGCTCAGAGGAAAACTGAATTCTCTTTTGGACATGATCAGTCTGGGATGCCTGTTAGTCATCCAGATGAAGATGCCAAGTAGGCAAGCAACTGTATGAGTCTAGAGCTCAGGGAAGAGGTGGAGATGAGAGATACGGATTTGGGAATTGTGAAGGTTTAAATGTGTCTCCTCCAAAATTTATGTTGAAATTTAATCCCCAATGCAGTAGTAGTATGAAGAGGCATGGCCTTTAGGAGGTGATTAGGTCATGAGGGCTCTTCTCTCATGAATGGATTAGAGCTCTTATAAAAAGACTGGAGGGAACTAGCTAGACCCCATTTTTGCCCTTTGGTCCCTTCCACTATGTGTAGACACCTAGATGATGCCGTCTACAAGGAACAGGCCCTCACCAGATACTGAACCTACTGACACCTTAATCTTGGACTTCTCAGCTTCCAGAACTGTGAGCAATAAATTTCTATTCTTTATAAATTTACCCAATCTCAGGTATTTTGTTATAGGAGCACAGACAGACTAAGATAGGAGTCATTGGCACATGTGGTTATTTAAAATTAGGGGTGTGGAGGAGATCACCTAAAGGAAAAGTAGTAGAGAAGGGAAGAGAATCTAACACAGAGCAGTGGAACATTTGGGCCAGGAAGAGGTCAGGTAGAGATTTTAACTATTAATTTTAACTATTCAAAGCAAAAAGTAAGTTTTACGTTATTCTAAGTGACAGAAACCAATCACAAAAGCCCATATATTATATGATTCCATTTATATGAAATGTCCATAATAGGCAAACCCATAGTAATGGAAATTAAATTAGTGGGTGCCAGGGGTTGAGGGGAGTGAAGGATGGAGAGAGATTGCTAATGGGTACAGGGTTTCTTTTGGGGTGATGTAAATGCTCTGGAATTAGTGATGATAGTTGTACAACTTTGTGAATAGACTAAAAATTCTTTCAAAGGATGAAGTTTATAGTATGGGAATTATATCACAATAAGATTTGTTCTTTTAAAAAAATAGTTGTAAAGAACATAACATTAGATATATTTCAAAAAAGGAGTGGTCAGCTCTGTCAAATGCTGACACTGCAGGATGAAGACTGAAAAAAAGGAACATTATTTTTATATGCCAGATGTCCCTGGGGACCTTAGCTCAAGCAATATTAGTGTAGGGAATTATGGGTGAAGAAAACCACACAGGAGTGAGATGAAGAGCAAATAAGCAGATTAAATACAAGAATCCAGCTTTGTTCCCTCCTGAAACCCCTATTAAAAATACAGTAAAAGGATTTTTTTAAGGCATAAATCCATAAGGACAGAGAGAACAGAAAAGGAGACAATAGCAACACAACTTCGAAAACGGGAAAGCAGATGGATTACTCAGCAAGCCTGAAAAAGCGGAATCCTAAACTAACAGTATGGAATGCTGAGAACCAACAAAATTAACCCCAGAGAAACCTCGCAAGGCTCAGGTATTGATGGCTAGGAATCTCTGAACGTGGGAATAAAGAGGAAGAGGTCAAAAAAGGATTGGAGGAGATTTTGGGCATCTGACCTTTCTTACAACTTAACAGACATCTGGAATTTTATTTTCAGGACAGGATAAAACAGAGGGGCTCTGGCTGTCTGGCTGGGGGGACACCAAGGCATTGATAAGGACAGTGGTACATAGCAGAAACAGGAGGATTATATGAAAAAGTATATATTGAATGCTGAGAACATCCCCTTTTGCCCTGCCCTCCTAATCTCTCTTCTTCCACTCAGCTCCTGAAATGCTACAGCTAGCCCTTAATCCTCCAGGTGAGAGACTGGAAGAGTCTTCTCTGTGGAGACTGATCAATCCTGTGACAAACTGCCCTAAAGATACTGATATCAGGACTTCTCAACCAATAGCCCAGCCAGATCTATAGAAAAGTTCCGGGTACACCAACCCGATTTATACGTTAAGAGCTTTAGATTCACACAAGCAGATGGCAGATGGCAGATTTCTAAAGAAATTCACTAACCCTAAAGATAGAAATTAAAATGGAGGGAAAGACTCTTGATGGAAAACGAGTATGCAAGAAGAAAAAAAAAATTAACTATCAGCAATATCCTCAGAGAGCTAAAGATACTGTAGCCATTTAAAAAAAGATTACAACACCACAAAGAAACAATTCAGAAAAATAATAGCTCTTCAAAATTACAAACTTGTTAGCAAAAATTGAAAAACTCGGCCGGCGCAGTGGCTCACGCTTGTAATCCTAGCACTCTGGGAGGCCAAGGCGGGCAGATCGCTCAAGGTCAGGAGTTTGAAACCAGCCTGAGCAAGAGCGAGACCCTGTCTCTACTAAAAATACAAAGAAATTAATTGGCCAACTAAAAATATCTAGAAAAAATTAGCCGGGCATGGTGGCACATGCCTGTAGTCCCAGCTACTCAGGAGGCTGAAGCAGGAGGATTGCTTGAGCCCAGGAGTGTGAGGTTGCTGTGAGCTAGGCTGATGCCACGGCACTCTAGCCCAGGCAATAGAGTGAGACTCTGTCTCAAAAAAAAAAAATTGAAAAACTCAATAGAAGAATTTAAAGATAAAGTTGAGGAAATGTCCCAGAAGTAGAACAAAAGGCAAAGAGATAGAAACTGGAAAAGAAAAGTAAGAATGCTAGACAGCCCATCCAATAGAAGGCTGACATCAGAATAGTAGAAGCTGTAAAAAGTCCGGAGAGAGAAAATGGAGGGGAGGAAATCATCAACTATATTACACAAGAAAACCTCCAGAGCTACAGGCCTTAGTTTCCAGATTAAAGGACCAGGAATGATAATGGCCTCAGAATTCTCAGTAGTAGCACTGGAAGCCAAAAGACAATAGAGCAATGTCTTTAAAGTTCTGAAAGAACATCATTTTCAATCTAGAATTCCATGTCCAGCCAAACAATTAACTAAGGGAAAGGGCAGAACAAAAATTTTTCTGATAGGTGAACTCTTAAAATATTTACCTCCAAATTCTCTCTCTCTCAGGCAGCTACTATTTGATGTGCTCCATTAGAAGGAGGAAGTAAACCAAGAAAGGAAAACATGGGGTATAGAAAACAAAGGTGACAGAAACAGGAATCCCCAGGATGACAGCTGTGCACCAGGCACAGACCTGAGCCCACTGGAAAGCTCCATCAACGGAAAACCTGAGTGGATGAAGATTTTGAGAGGACATTTATAAGCAGGGAATTAGGGGATGAAACACTTGTAAATACTGGTAAAAATAATTGATAATACTGGCAAAAATACTAGCAAAATAATTATGGAACATTTATGCTGTTGACTCCTACACAGCTGTTAAAAGAAGAGGAAGTGCTTTATATACTGATATGGAAGTATCTCCAAGATACACAGTTAATAAATAAAAGCAAAATAATGAACAGCATACATAGTAACTACAATTTCTGTAAAAAAAAGTTAATATTAAGATAAAATTTTATCTAGAAGGATCAATAAAAATGAAATAGATGTATACATGCTGATTCGAAAACATCTTCAAAATATATTGCTAATTGAAAAAAGAGGGTATACAACAGTGTGTACTACCCTGCCCTCCCAATCTCTTTTCTTCCACTCAGCTCCTGAAATGCTACAGCTAGCCCTTAATCCTCCAGGTGAGAGAGTGGAAGAGTCTTCTCTGTGGAGACTGATCAATCCTGTGACAAACTGCCCTAAAGATACTGATATCAGGACTTCTCAACCAATACTTCCATTTTGAAAAAAAAAAAACACACAAGTGGCTATATGCATAATATGCATAATACAGAAAATAGTAAGGGTAGTTGCCTCTAGGAGGAGGATTTCTTTAAATAATGGTATAGTAAATATTCTTTCAAAATCAGAAGAGCAACTGATTCATATTGGTGTGAGGGTACTAAGTACTCTGATATATAGAGTTGCCCACCTGTTCAAGCATCACTATGGAGTCTTGGAGCACTCCTTTTAAGCGATGGGTCTGATCTTTGTGTTTTGGAATATTTTCTGCTCTCGACACCATATCAGGGGCTAAACTGAAAGAAAAATATAATCTTCAAAATCTAGAGAATACCTTCTGATCTTTCATTTCCAGAAATCATTAATACTCCATAAATTTACAAACAAAGCACAAAATTAAACAAACAAAAGACAAGACGTTTATGACTATAGGATAGTTAGTAGACCAAAATCTCTGAAACTAGAATTAAATTTTCTGCAACTAAAGAATTATTGAAATAATATGGTGAATACAGGCCACGGGTTGGGGGGGAATGACTTACTGTAAAGATTTCTCTTCTTGGAGGTGAAGACGGTAAAAGGACTGAGCAGCAAACTCTATCTTTGACAGTTTCAGAAACAGGGACACATTCAACAAAACTAGCAACAGCACACTAGGCAAAGCAAATCATACCAGTTAATCCACACTTATCAAAACCTAAAGCATTACTAACGCAGAATATACATGCAAAAGATTTAAAAATATATATTATCTAGACTATTTTCCAGTTATTGTTACTGTTTAAATCAATTATCCACATCTTACTACATGAAATAATTACTTTTAAGTATTACTGGGTATTGAGGAAAAAGATGGAAAGTAACTAGAGTGGCAATAAAAGTCCTCAAATGACACCAACTCACAGATTGGGGTTGTCTCTGACCTCTCTTCTCTCCGTTAAAAATCCCAGTCACTGTTGATGTGCAATCACCACCTTAGAAATCTACCAGGTAAACTTTCAGGATCTATTTTTGGGTGCCTTTGGCTTAAGCAATTACATTACCATAACACTGCATTTCAAAAAGGAAATGAAGATCAATATGGAGCTGATATTAGTGTATCTCTTATTCCCACTGGAAGCTAACACCAAAAAAAAATGACCATTCAGCAAAAATTTCTTCATCTTGGACAAAGGAAGTATGAAATCCCAGATATACATTAATGGTGTCACATATGAATTATCACAGGCTAAATGAACTTAATTTATTGGTTTTTCTCAGCAGCCTTTCAAGTGAATGGATGTATACCTAATTATACATATATGCAAATATATAGGTGGCATCATATCTCTCTACTTATTTTTTCTGTTAAAATATTGACTTGCCCTTAAAAATACATAGTACTCACCTGTATTCATCAAGAAGAAGGTTAAAAAAAAAACTTAAGGTAGTAGCAAGAAAATCAAATCTATGAAAGTATTATAGCATTGAAATAGTATATTGGTTAACATTTCAACATTTGAGTATAAATTTCCCACAAAGTAATGCCAAAAAACACTGATAATATCTGCTATTCAAAATTGTCATAGCAAACTGATTTAAGCAGAATATGAAAGCCTTTTATAAAACTCAAAGGAACAACAAACATTTTCTATGTTCTGAAACCTATAATTAGAAAAAACCCAACTAATATAGGAGCTTCATTCCAAAAAATTATCACGCAGAACATATCACTGAGTCAGAACCAATTCAAATAAATCTAAGAGACTACCTCAAGATTCATACAGAGCCATGTCGATATTAGTACTCTCCATAAGACTGGCTAAGTAGATTCCTATCGAATATACAGAGATTCAGACCAACTGCCCCAGTACTTCTCACCATGTGATGCTTGGATCACTTGCAACAAAATAACCTGGGGTGAGTGTTTTACAATACTGATTCCTTACCATTCAGCCATAAAAAAAGAATGAAATAATGTCTTTTGCAGCAACTTGGGTGGAACTGGAAGCCATCATTATCCCAAATGAAGTATCTCAGGAACAGAAAAACAAATACCACATGTAGTCACTTATAAGTGGGAGCTAAACCATGGGTATACATGGTCATGTGGAGTGGTATAATGGACTTTGGAGACTCAGAAGTGGGGAGGTAGGAAGAGGGGTGGGATCAGAAATTACCTATCTGGTACAATGTACGCTATTCAGGTGATGAGTACACTAAAAGCCCTGACTTCACCACTATACAATTCATCCATGTAACAAAACTCCACTTGTACCCTTTATATATATATGGTATATACCCTATATATGTATATATGTATATATAAATTAATAAATAAAAATACGGATTCCTGATCCCTACTCAAGACCTACTGAATCAATCTCTGGGACTGAAGCTGAGAAATCTGCATTTTTGCAATCTTCCCAAATGATTCTTATGCACATTAAAGGATAAGAACCCCTGGTCTACCAGTCTGAGCAAGAGCAGGACCCTGTCTCTACTAAAAATACAAAGAAATTAATTGGCCAACTAAAAATATCTAGAAAAAATTAGCCGGGCATGGTGGCACATGCCTGTAGTCCCAGCTACTCGGGAGGCTGAGGCAGAAGGATCGCCTGAGCCCAGGAGTGTGAGGTTGCTGTGAGCTAGGCTGACGCCATGGCACTCTAGCCGGGGCAACAAGAGTGAGACTCTGACTTCAAAAAAAAAAAAAAAAAAAGAACTCCTGGTCTAATCAAATAGAGTAAACTAGTATTTTTGAGATTTCACCAGTGTGAATGTATAAATAGTCACTTTAAATTTATGGAACTTCCCATAAAAACCAATGATGGTAGAAAATAAATCAGATTAGTTAAAAAATAAAAACATTTTATGAATGTATCCTTTGTATTTCCGCAAATGTAATAATTCTGAAAATCACACATCAAAAACTATCAGACTGAAACCTATAAAATTGCTGTTTTTGTAGGCCAACATTGGTCAAATAGTGGCAATCTCTATACAATAATATACAGATATATTTAAATTCTTTTGGAAATTAGTTAAAAGAAGAAAACACAAGCAAAATAATGAATTCACAGCAAATACTTACAAAAGACTCATCACCACAATAAGAGCAATGCTACAGCTTTCCAATTCCTTTTTCTTTCCTGCAGATCACAAGAAAAAGGCTACATTAGAATAAGAATTGTGATTATAGCTGATAACAATTTAATGTTCATTTGAAAAGAGCTGAAAACAAAATTTTTAAAATTCTTTGTAAAGACAAAATTATCTAGGGTAAATTCCCGGCACCTCTTTTTTGATTTCTGATATCCTGAGTAATAGGAAACAAATCTACAAAGAGAAAACCTGAAGCAGTCACTCAAATTTGGCTTATATTACAAATTAATTTACTCTAAAATTAAATAAGCAATTCAATACATCAAGCATGATATCTAGCTAAGTACTATCTTTGCAAATAATATTTGAGCTGGGTTTATGTACAATGCTTCCCTCCTCAGAAAAAAAATCATCCTCATCTATTCATTCTTGTGTCCAAACTTCAATTTCAAAATTAAAGAGCCATTAATCTTAAATAGTAGATAAACATCTTCACACTTAGATATAAGTCTCAGAAGAAGATTTGATAATGTAGCTGGGTGAGAAGGCATGACAGATTTATTGCTTTGAGAGGGAGGGAATAACAGTTAGTAGAAACAAGATGTCTTCAAAATTGAGAGTGGGGATAATAAAAGTCAAATTCCATCTTTATAATTTTGCTGGGCTGGCTCTAACAATACATAAGGAGTAAGAGCAGCATATTTAAAGGTAGAAAGCAAATGTCTTTAAATGTAGGCAGGAAATCAATGAGCAAAGCAGTCCAGAAGCAAGGAGGGTGGTAACTATGCCGGGGCTGTGGCGAACTGGGGAGCACACACTCTGCCTAACAAGGCAGCTACTATTACACTAAGCTCCAACCAACTGCTGCTATGAAGGATTTGGGTCCAGGGTTGTCAGATCTGAGTTTTTATATAAAAATGTCCAATTTTTAAAATGCCACGTGGGCCAAATAAAATACTTCTATTGGCCACGTGTCTGCCATTTTGCAACCACTCCTTTATATTTGTTTATTAGTTACCTTTAAAAAACTCATTGTTTGATAAACATTATCAAAAAAGGAGGGAACAAGGAGAAACCTCCTAACTGATATATCTTACAAACAAGAGGCACATTCTGCTTCATATAACTGAACTAGAATCTTTCATCTCTGTTTACCAGGTGACAGCTACCTGAAATACCCATTTTGATCTCTAAGCCCACATCTCCAGAGGAACGCTGAGAAGAAAGTTTAGGAACTATTTCTGTTGTTCGGTTGAATGGTCGCCTTCTCCTTCGCAGGCTGCTAAGTTTTCCAGGGTCTTCAATGGACTGATTTAATATAGATTCTTCCACTAACAAATCTGATTCTAAGCAGGAAAAAAAGAAAATCTTCAGATAGTGTGTATATAGTATGCATACCTTCTCAACTATAAGATACAGTGGGTTGGGGCTGTTTTTTTCGTTTGAGCTTTGGTAATTTAACTCTTTCTTTAGGTTCTTAGAACCTAGATTCGCACTTTCCTCTTAATGAAAAGCTTTAGAGAGCACAATGACCTCATAATGAGGGGTTTTATTATTCTAGGAAGAATATATATTAAAAAATGATGGGCTCATCAGAGCAAATTTGCCATGTGCTATATTAAACATTAATGTAATGATTTCAGTTAGGGAAACAACAGACTACCCACTTACACTGGATCATTAGAAAAATTTCCAAGACAGGTTATGGTATTTGTTAAATTTAAAGGAAGGGGTAGTATACAATAGTTCTAATTTTCAATGAAGGGTTGCAAGAAAGGAATACTAGTAAAGAAAATCTGCAAATAACCTAAAAACCTCATTTTTGCCATTAGTTTCAACCTTTTCCTTTGCCAGATTTTTTATTAGAAGCTCATTATCCAGTGGCCAAAATAATTTTTAAGTTTCATTTTCTTTGCTCCTGATGAGGAATTTAATAATGAAATAGCCAAAGAAAGAAAGGCAAGGAAAATAATCCACAAATCAGATGAATAAAGCCTTAAATTACTTTGAGTTGACTGGCCACCAGCTCTCCTTCAACTAAAATTAATTATGCTCACATATGTATATATACATTTTTTCTCACATATATATATTAAGAAATACCCAACTAGAACAACTGTGTCACTTCCCACAGTCAGCCTCCAGAACTCACCTCCACCAAACCATACATGTATATAATACCATTGCTATGTGGGCCTGCATAAGGCTAGGAAAGCTGCATCCGATGAGGGGGGTGTGGGCCTGAGGACTCTCCAGATCTTAGCACAGTGTGTATCTATGAGCAGGTTATGCAGTCCCTCACTGCAGCCAGCCTCCTTGGCTCCTTGCAGAGGGTGTATGGCAGCTCTTAACTGTGTGATCTTCACAAGTCACTTAACATCTCTGTGTTTCAGTTACCTCTTTAGTAAAATGGAAAAAAATAATTGTACCTACATAACAGGGTTGTTATGCATATGAAATAGTTAATATTTATAAAGCACATAGAACTTTATTATATGTCTGGAACGTAATAAGCATTATATAAATGTTTGTTAGACCAATGAAAATTAAATGTTTTGAAATCCCACAAGTGGTAGAGCAAGTAGAATAGTGGGAACCACTTCAGTTGGAGTCATTCCAAATCATCTATCAGTTCCTGCTCTGTATCCAAATGAAGAATCGATCCATTTTGTTAATAAATGCTATCTTTACAAAAATATATAAATCAAAAAATTTACAAACCAAGCTGCTTGAAATAGTCCTCCAATGAACTCCAAGAATTCTTCTCAATTAAAGATCTGACAAGGCCCCATGGTTGTTTTCTGTATTTCAAATCTGTGGAAACTCTAATAGAATAAGAAGGAAAGAAGAATATTTATTTAAAGAAGAGACTTTAATTATATTAATGTTGCAATTAAATGTAAGATTGCATTCAGTGGAAAGCCAAAAGGATTAAAATTCATTAAGATTATAAAAGAAAATGTGTTCATTGATAAGGGCTTCTTTAAAAATTAATGTGTGCTGCTAATAATTCCATCAAATTTTCCTTCTAAGTACTTGCCACTTTATCCCTTTTCTTTCTCTAGTCCTGAATTTTCTTTACCTAAATAGAAATAATGGCTCAAAATAAATGCTAAATTTTCTAAATTCCTTGTATAAAAAATCTCTAATGGTCACACATTAGTTGAAAGTAACTACATTAACTAAGACTAGGCCCTCACTCTCTTTAACGCACCACCATTTCCATTTCCCACGGCAGCAGAGTGACCTACTGCTCACTGTGTTCCCCAAGAACTCCCAGGCCCCTTGCCATTAAACGGGGTCACATGACTGGCTGTGGCCAATGTACTGGGAGCACAACTCTACAGCTCTCTTCCTAGGGCAACTGAACCAATACATATTCTGGAACATCTACCTCAAAAAGCCTTCTTCAGCTGGGACTTTGAGGGAGAAGCCCCACCTCTCTGCTGACCACTACTGGACATGTAATTTGAACAAGAAATAAAGCTTTGTTGTGTAAAGCTACCACTAACAATTCAAGGTTAATAAATTACCATGGCATAATCTAGCCTATTCTCTAACAGACTCATTTACACTCACCTTAGCCTGCATTTCTGTTTTGAAGATCGGATGATACAGTATCTATTCAGGGTATAGAAGTAATCATGGTAGGGGACATCATGTGTCAGTACTTCTGAATCTACCAAATAAAACCGTGCTTCCCGACTTTCTTTATACAGTATCTGCCAAAATAAGATTAAAAAAATTTTCCATGTACATGTTTCATGTATGAAGTTTCTTGCCAATTTAGAACATATATACTAGGATTCCTTCTGAGGAATTACACCACACATGAGAAACCTGTATACAAAGCTAGAAGAGCCTCCATGTTGGCTCTGCTGTCTATGAATTAAGAAGGGACCTACAGAAATAGCAGTTGCTGCTTCTCTGTCATTTCATTGTAAAATTATTTCTTTCTTTTACGTATGAGTAGGGGAAAGGAATCTACACAATTTCTTGTGTATGTTATATTATTAGTTTATAAAGAGTTTTAAATGTTCTTGTTAGGAGAACAGTTCAAAAATCAATTGAACAAAGTAAGGACCCCACCACAAAATTCGCCAAAGTTTCACAAAACCACCCTTCACCAAAAAAGTGAAGGGGGGGTGGTAACCAAACAAAATGTTGCTTACCCTAAACAGAATTTACAATGGTTGTTGGCAAACCTTTCTGCTTTTAACCATACCTTTTCTAAATAGCTACTAAGGAAAAAAGGGGGGGGGGCAGGAGGTTCCAAGGTTACCAAAGACTCCCAAATACCAAAATACCAACCTTTCCCTAAATGTTTGACAATTTTTAAGGTGTTTTTAAAAGTTAAGGAAATAAGTTCTTTTTAACACTGACGGACAAAACTACAAGAGCACAATTAGTTCAGACGTTAAGAGATATTTTCAGACTATTTGCAAAACAGATATTTCAACACAAATTGGCCAAAAACACACTCTACCATATGACAGTGTTACACTGGCCACAGAGGAGGAGCATTAAATAGCTCATACAGTATTTAATTTAGAAACTTTAATCTCTTCCCCATGTCACAGCAGCCATCTAGTTATTTGGCCTTAACCCTTGACATGATCCTGTAAATCAGATTTCTGTAGTGTTCTTTTTTAAATCTTATATTACGAAAAACTTTAAACATACATAAGAAAAGAAATGAAGTACGATGAGCCCTCCGGAGCTCATCAAACAGTCTGAATAAAATTAGCTCCTGCCCAGTCTTGTTTCATCTGTCCCCACTCCTACATCCCCTCCCTTCACCACCATCCTCTGCCTGGCTAGATTACTTCTAAAGGAAATCCCAGACATCAGTATAATTTCATCCATAAATACGTCAGTATATCTCTTTATAAATTAATTCTTATATATATATCTTTTTAAAAACACATTTTCTTTAAAACATAGCTACAATACCACTATTACACATAAAAAAATTAGCAATTCCTTCAATCTCATAAATACCTCTTTAACAGGTAGTGTGTTTGAATTAGGATTGGGTTGGCATGGTTTATTTGCCTCTTAAGTATCTTTGAACCTGTCAGAGTTTCTCCTTTTTTTCTTGCCATTTATATGTTGAAATTGTCTTGTAAATTGGTGGCTATGACAGGCATAGTCTCTCTTCCCACATGCATGATTCTTTGGGAACACTGACAGAGCAGACGTACCTGCTTTTCAGTGGCAGTGGTGCATTTTCCAGTCAGTGGATTATTAAGGATGATAGTGTAGGTCATGGTTCTCAGTTGATCACCTCCAGGTTCTGAAGTCCAAGGGGTAGATACTACATCTAATCACAGCAAATATAAAATGAGTTAGTTCTAGAAATCTGAAGGGTCTGACTTTAAATGGAATTAAAGGGGTAGTTTTAGAATTATTTAAATTTTTAGTTTTGACCAGTCCCAACCTCCTTGTAACTGTGTGTTGTAAGTTTAATACTAAAGAAAAAAGAGATTAAATGTTAGGCATTCTTCTTATATATGACATATTCCCCATCTCTGATCCATTTATTTCTGAATTGTTTTCTAGTAATATACTTTTTTGTTTTTTAGAAGGTAAGATAAAAGTTGGCTCATCTGTAGGCTTCTATTTAACACATAATCAATTTATGAGTACAACCAATTTCCTAAATGGAACTTTTTTTTTATTTTCATTGAAGTATATCATAGATACTGTGATCTCAAGGATATAGCTCCATGATTTTCACAAAGGAAATGCGCATATGTACCACCACTCAGATCAAGATATAAAATTTATACCAGCATCCCAAAAGTCCTCTCCCAGTCTTTACCTACCTGACTCTCCACAATGGTAATCACTATGCTGAATGCTGCATGTCCATACATTTATTTTGCCTGGTTTTTAACTTTATATAAAGAAATTATATAGCATGTGCTCTTTTTTTTAATTTTTAATTTTTTTTTATTTCAGCATATTATGGGGGTACATATATTACGGTTACGTATATTGCCCATGGCATGTGCTCTTTTGTATCTGGTTTCTTTTGCTTAACACTGTGTCTGTGAAATTTACTCATATCGTTATAAATAGTTGTGGTTTCTTTTTTCATTACTATATAGTATTCTTTCGTGGGAACATACACACAATTTATTTTCCACTCTATTACTGATGGCTATCTGGAGTGATTTGCGTTTTGAAGCATTATAAATAATGCTGCTATGAACACTGTAGCATCTGTCATTCAGAGTACACAGGTACCCATTTCTGACAGGTGTATATCTAGGAGTAAAATTGTTGACTCACACAGAATTCACAGCTTTAGCAGATACCACCAAACCATTTAGCAAAGTGGTTCCTCCAACTTATACTCCACCAGCATTCAGCTGTATCTGAATACACAGAATGCAATTCACAATAGAACCCTTGTGAACTGGGTTTAGCATAATTGAACTGGTACTTTAATGAATAAATTTAGTTTTAGTTTTCAAAGGGTCTGAACTTAATTGTGAGTAGCATATGCCTAATTAAACAATTATACTATTCACATGTGAACTTAACCAAACTTATACCAGTTTATATATCATGCTTTATAAAATCAAAGCATGTCTATTTTGTTTCCTTGCAACACAAATCAGTTTTTACAGTAGGCTCAACCCTCTAAGGATAATAAAATCCTTCCAAATTTATCATTCGGTAAGAACCCAAAAACCAACCTATTATATTTCTAGAATTGGCAAATTTCTGCATAAAGTGTGAACTGGTGAACAGCAACTCAAACATTCTCTCAGCACTGATGTGAAAAATACGGTTGATATAAAGTCTTCCATGAAGATCTTTCTCAGGAATATTTTCTAGAAAAACAAAAACACAGACCAAAATAGATGAAATCAAAGACAGGTAAATTTAAGGTTTTGTGGGTTTTTGTTTTGTTTGGGGCATAAAATGGTTTTTAAATGTGATTATAATGATCACCACATTCCAGGACAGTATCAAAACTCTAAATTATTATTATATACATATATACTACATATAACTATACTTAACTATATATAGTTAACTAAAGTACATATAATCAATATTTCAATTGCCAAAACCCAAAAGATATAGAAATATTTAACTTGAATGATATCAAACCTCCAGCATATATCACTGAAAAGAATATTTCAAAAGCTACAAGGGCAATATAGAGACACATAGGATGGTTTCTACCACAACAATTAGCAAGTCCTATCTCTGAATGTTTATACATTCAGCAAGTCATCAATGGCTATAATAACTGCTGCACTCATTAGCTTGTCAGTCTGAGTTATATTTCAGCCTGACTTAACAATGCCGATTCCCCCAAGACAAGAATCATTGTATTTACAACCTATTCTCAATACCACACGTTAACTCGATAATGACAATTATGTCAAAATCTACTGGTAGCTAATGAAGAAGCTCAATATCTGCACACCTCTTCTCATATTCCCTGGAAACAATATATAAAATAGCCCAAACTTAATATGGTGCTTACTATACGTTAGACATTGTGTTAAGCATCTTACAAGTATTGACTTTTCTTGTCTTCATTGCAATCCTGTAAGATAAGTGGTAGTCTTATCATCATCATCTCCATTGTACAGATGAGGAAACTGAGGCACAGAGAGGATTGGCAAGGCCCCATGGCTAGTGAGTAACCTATATAGAATTTGAACCCACTCTAGCTCCAGAGCACACAAACTTAACCTCTTTTTTATATGGCCAGGAGTTTAATTTAGAAGAATCAAAAAGAAAAGAAAAGAAAAAAGACAGCTAGGAATAGATGCCTGGCATAATAAAAGAAGTAGCATAAAGCAATCCAATATGAAATTTTAATGATTTCAGGGCTGGGATTATTTATTATTATTTCAAGAATTATTCCCCCTCAACACAGAATGAAAACTGTGACAAAACTCCCCATATTCCAGAAATCAAGTCCTAAGAATTATCTAAGTAAAGCATCTGTCAATATTACTCAGTGTGGTTAAGTAAAAGGGCAATAATCTATGGATCAGAAAAACTCGTCTAGCTCTGGCTTCATCCCCAACTATCTCTATTTCTCCCTCGTTAAATGATTTGTGTCTCTCTATTTTATTACAAGTACAAAGAACTTACAGATATCAGGTAGATATCGATTTTCCTTCTCCCTGCAACAATACTATATGTAGGCAAAAACTATTCACTGCAATTTCAAATAATGGCTCCTTTAGTGCAGAAATAGATCATGAAAGTAGGCAATTTGCTAAGGTTTTGTGAGGTAACTTCCCAATTAGTCTTGGGAAACAGCTTTTCCTGCCATAGAAGTATTACATGTTCACTGTAAAAATAATTCAAAAATTCACAAAGAAAGCAAAAAACTATAGGTGATTCTATTGATCCTGCTCATTTCTTTCACAGAACCTAACCCAATCTGTAATTCTGTTTTTAGATGACTTGCTTATTATCTCTCTCCTGCACTGCATTCTTAAGTCCCATGTGAGTAGGGACCATGTTGATTTTAAACACCTATGCATATCCTGTGCTTGGCACATATGAAGTATTAAATAACTATATTTGAGTGAATAAATTACTACTGAAAATGCTAAAAATATCTTAGGATCTACTTATTTCTAGAACTTTGAATTTGCAACCAAATTTTTGAAAACTTTTTATTTTGGAATAATTTGAGATTTACAATAAACCAAACTAGGCTTTATCTTTTTCTTTTCTTTTCAGTAACATCCTTTTCTGTAAAAGGATCCAATCCAACATACCATGTTGCATTTAGTTGTTATGGCTCCTTAGTCTCCTCCGACCTCTGACAACTTCTCATCCTTTCCTTGTTTTTTATGATCTTGACATTTGAAGAGTACTGGTCAGGTATTTTACAGAAGGCCCCTCAATTTAGGCTCATCTCGTGTTTTCTCATGATGAGATTGGGATCATGAAATTTTGGAAAGAATACCATAAGAGCAAAGTGCTCTTATTATCAAACTCAGGGAGTATAGCATATCAACATGAATTATGATGTTAACCATAATCAGTTGGCTGAGGTAGTATCTGGAAGATTTCTCCACTGTGAAGCTATTATTTGTCCCTTTCCATACTGTGCTTCTTGGAAATGAGTTACCAAGTTCAGCCCATACTCAAAGGGAGAGGAACTAAGTTCCACCTCCTGGAAGGGGAAGTATATACATACAACATCTGGAACTCTTTAAGGAAGATTTGTGCTTTCTCTTCCATTTGTGCATTTATTCAATCATTTATTTTTATCAGTATGGATTCATGAAAAGTTATTTTACTCTTCATGTTATAATCCAATACTATCACTATTTTGTTGCTCAAATTATTTGATTTGGCCATTAAGAGTTCTTTCAGGTTGACTACTATATTCTAAATTCTTTTGATACATTTCTTCTTTCTTTTTTTTTTTTTTAAGCACTTCCTTACTTTCTAGCACTACAACATGCTCCAGGCTCATCTTATATTTTCCCTACTCAGCCTATAATCAGCCATTTCTCCATGGAGCCCTAGAACTATAATTTTTTAAAAGTAAGCTTCTTGTTCATACTTAAAAGGAAACAAATTAGACTTATATTTATGTATCTCAGTATAATATTTTCCTATTTTTAAACCCCATTATTAGATAAGATATTCTGAATTATGACTGATAAAAACAGAATTTGTAATATCACCACCAGAAATTAACAATAGCTTTTATATATAAATTTGTTCAAGGTAATAAATATATGAAATAAGCTATTTCCATCTGGGATTAGTCATTTATGAAATTTATGATACTTAAAAGCCTCCTACCTAAATAACATCACCAATAGTATTGCTGTAACATGTTAAGATAGCAGGTGGTATTTTAAAAATGGGGAAAGGAATACTACTCAACCCAATAGCAGGTTACTAATTATTTCCAATAAACAGGAAATATTATTTCAAACATATCAGTTTGAAAGTGGTGAACAGAAACGGTATAAGGTGAGACAAATAAACATAGAAGTACATGGACATGAAAAAAACTGAAAACATGCTGGCAGTCTTTTGAGGGTGCATGAAAAATGTACAAGGTAGGTATGCCAGAAAACCAATCGATTTGGAGTTTAACTTAGTAACTAAGGACACATAATTTGTTATATCTTCCATTTTCTAAAAACTGGTAACCTGTTATCTTCTTGACTCAGGGCATTCTTTACAACTGAAAACCCAAGTTCAACTGGAGCATGTTATTAAAAAATTCAACTAAGGTAACTGTGTCACAGTTAACCTGGTTTAGCCTCATGGCTGCTTCCTTGACATGCCAGCCTATGTCACGGCTTTTTCTCTGGCTTTCCTCAGAGGTCTATTTGTCCTCACCTTTATTAATTAATAGGTATCATTTGATATTCCTATTCCTGTTATTCTTTGCTTGGCTTTGCCCTTCACTCATCTTGTTCTGCCAGCTATAGATCATGGATTCCAATTTTGCTATTCTTATGTGTCCCTCCCACTGCCTAATCTTTGCTTCAGTCTTAGCTTCCATTCTCAGCACCAGTGACTTTGGTTAGAAAATCTTGTCACACCAAGTTCTGTCACCATGACATAGCCGGGTATGTCATACCCTCAGCCAAGTTGTCAGCTTTCACTCATGGCTCTACCCCCTAGGAAGATGCTTCACAAGGCTCTCATAACATAATAGAAGAGGGAAGGTGGAAGAAGTAAATCCTGACAGCAGCAGAAATATATCCTTAAAAACGTAGCCATAATTTCTTTGTACTTGTGGATATGAATACATTGTGTCGACTTGTCTTCGTTTGCCAGGAAACTCAGATATTCTAAACTCCTCCCCCAAACTGGCCAAGTCTGTTAGCTTTCCCTGGCTGGGGAAAGTCTACCAGCAATGACCCTTTAGATAAACGAAGAAGTTCTGTGGCTTCTTCTGAAAATTGTTATATATCAGAGTTTTAAATTATTAATAGTAATATGGTTTGACATATTAAAACACAATGCTTAGCATTTTGTTCAGCAGCTGGGCACCCACAGCCCATTTCTGGAAGTACAAAAATGTTCCTAAAAAAGGTACCTTTCAATCTTGGTGGGTTCTAAACTGCTTAGTATAGAGTAAGAGCTTTTAAAAAAAGAAGCCAGTAAAAGCATATTCTAGTCTAACTTTCCCACTCTGGGCTTCAGTTAAACTCCACATCAAAGGGACTGGGCTAGAAGTTCCTTCAGGTCCCTTCATGAGACACTTCATGATGCTCTGCTTTGTTGGTTCCTGGCAGGGATACACCAGTCTAGAAGGAGTCTCTACATCAAACCAGCCCAGTGCCCCTCCTCCCCAAAACTATAGTCTACAGGTAGTAGAAAAGGGGGAAAAAGAAATCTTTTCATTTTCTCACTCAGCCTGCTCACTATAGTAGATCAAAATACTATCATTTTAAATAAAATGATGTTTTAAGTGATCTGCCAGTGGGGCGTGGTGGCTCATGCCTGTAATCCTAGCACTCTGGGATGCTGAGGCGGGAGGATCACTTGAGGTCAGGGGTTTAAGAACATCCTTGGTAAGAACAAGACCCTGTCTCTACTAAAAATAGAAAGAAATTAGCCAGACAACTAAAAATAGAAAAAACTAGCAGGGCATGGTGGCGCACACCTGTAGTCCCAGCTACTTGAGAGGCTGAGGCAGGAGAATCACTTGAGCCCAGGAGTTTGAGGTTGCTGTGAGCTAGGCTGATGCCACAGCACGCTAACCCAGGCAACAGGGTGAGACTCTGTCTCACACACAAAAAAAGTGATCTGCCACCCACCTGGCTCTCTCTAAACCCACACACATATTTCCAAATCTCCTGGGATCATTTACTTCTTTTGACTTTTACCATTGTCTCTCCAGCTCACTGACTTCAAGAATCTTTATAATGTCACAACTTTAAAAATATAAAAAATAGATTCATTATCATGCCCATTTAATATACATGACAAACCCAAGAAAACATCAGGAGTTCTTGATTTGTTATCTAACGATAATCTAGTAAGAAAAAAATCCTCACCCCATTCACTTTAAATAAAACCTCTACAAGCAGAGGGCTGAATGTCACATGTAAATTCTTCCTTCCATACTTCTACAAAGCCAAATAAATGGTCTTTAAAGGGACACCAGCAAGGAGTAAAATGTGATCAGGACTCACTCACATGCAATACAGAAACTATACCAGTATTATTCCTTCTTTATTTCTAGATACGTATATAGATTTTATAAGTTTTAATAGTATCCTTTATGTAACTTATCATTAATGATATTTTTATAGGAACTTAACAAATGAAACTACTTTTTAAGGACCATTCTTAATAAACAGCAGGTGAGAAGAGGAAAAAGAATCCTTGTTTTGGTGTCACTTACCTATTTGGCCACTGGGGGCCAGAGTAGATCTTCCTATAGCCCTAAATTCAGTCAGACAGGGCATGACTAATTCATGCCCTGCTGCATACTAAAAGCACAAATGGAAAGGACACTAACAGTCGATACCCTTAATCTCTCCAAATGTGTCCCACTGCACTGACTTCAATGTCAATGATCTTACAGTTTTTTTTTAAGTCCTTAAAACACCTACTTAGTAAGAATGACAAGTTCCAAGTTATTGGTACTAACTTAAAGAAAGTAGAAAGCACATGATTTGCTCTACAGTTTCCTTTAAATATCTACTTTTTATTTTTATTATATTCTCTACTTTTGCATCTGTCTCCCTCCCCATAACATATATTCTTAAGCCTGAAACATGAGAAATACTAAACCTTTGATCTCTTTTTCAGCCCTAAAAGCAACATAACATGCAAACTAACATATTTGTTTTGGAAGTTTTAAAAATGTGTTTAAAAAATTAAATTTTATATTAAGGGAAACTCACATTAATATAGTAAACTTACATTTATGTCAAAACGGTTGGGAAATGGTTCACATTGACTAACTCAATATTATTGTAATATAGTGGGGATGCCTATTCTTGACTCCTTCCAAGTTAAAGGTGCTCAGTTAGTATAATTCCTGGCCTCTCTCTACCCCTTTACTCACTCCACCCATAGGAAGTGGATTAGTGTTATGGAATGAATGTTTGTGTACCCTCAAAATTCTTATGTTGAAGCCTGGTAGGCAGCTAACCCCTAGTGTGGCTGTAATTGGAGACGGGGCCTCTAAAGAAGTAATTAAGTTAAATGAGGTCATAGGGTGGGGTTTTGATCTGGTAGAATTAGTGTCCTTATAAGAGGAGACACCGGAGCACCTGCCCTCTTGCTCTCTCCCTCTCCCCCCTCTCTCTGGGAGCAAGCACTGAGGAAAGGCCTTACGAGGACATAGTGAGAAGGAAGCAAGCCAGGAAGGGAGGTTTCTACTCACCAGAAACTGACTCTGCTGAACCTTGATCTGGGATTTCTATTCCCCAGAATTATAAGAATATAAATTTCCATTGTTTATGCCACCCAGACCGTGGTATTTTGTTATGATAGCCTGAGCTAATTAATAGAGTTCGTAAATATGGAAGGAGTATGCTGGGCAGGCTTGGCAAACCTCTGTCCTTCTTTCTGGGATGTGAGTACCCATAGAAACTGGTACTCCTCCAGGGACAATCTTCTCTCTACCTGGGGAGGAGGCTGAACACGGCCTGTAACTGATAGGTAAGTCTATCTCATTCTTCAACTTCATCAGCAGCCTGCTTATCTTTCACGCAGGCACATCTACATCCTCTAACTTCATCGCTATTAGTATCAGAGGTGATATTTTGGTCCCTATCTGACTTGGTCTTTGTTATCTTTCCCAATTTGGTTACAACAGGGTGGTCAATAAAGACTGCCATTTGTTGAGCCCACTTAAGACCTCATGTATACATGGATTGTAATATAAAACATGTAATTAAAAAATCATTCAGAATATAATACTTTTGAAATTCAGAAGGCCTTTGGGTCATGATTATTATTTATCATTATATTAGAATTAGGCTGAACCTTTCTTGGCCTTCTAAAACCAAATACGTTGCTTTTTAATGCCATACGGAATATTATTATCATTTGTCTTTGTAATAAATTTCAATTATAGAATGTTCCTCCAAAAGTGAATTGAAATTAAATGGAAATTTAAAAAAATTAAATGGAAGGACTATAATAAAAATAAATCAAATTCAAGAGCAATTATGATGAACTGACCTTCTGCCTTCAAAAATTCATCACATTATTCTAAAATATAACCACAGTCAAAAGCTTAAATCTTCACACACAGAAAGTTCAACATTCTTCTGAGTAATATCAGTGAGTAAATTTTTTTAAAAAATCATTTATTGATATAATGATTCCTGTTCTAGAAATTTTGAGAATTTTCTTTATTCCTTTTTGGAAGCTACGCGATAATTTAAATTAATATTCATCTCAGAATATACCCTGTCATGACTACTTGCTTTCATAATTATATACAAAACAGGCTTAGAGTAACCTTTGCTAAGGTGTCTTTTTAAGAAAGGAGGAAAAGAAAAAAGAATTCGGGAAGTATTGGGGTGAAGTAAAAAGACTGGACTGAGAGACCTGGTAACTAATCCTAGCTCTGCATAGTTAAGCGACATGATTTTAGATTTAGCCCATCCAGGTCTCATTTTCCCTACCAGTAAAATGAGGGGTGGCCTAAATGAATAATAGGTAACTGTACCTTTAAAATATGAACACCTTACACTGCCTGGTATATAGGAGTGCACATGCAGATTTTTATTGACAGATTTGTTTTTCCACTAGCACTGTTCCACCTCCATTGCCTTAAGGCTTGGAATTTTAAAAGCTAAATGTGATGAGGATTTTTAAATTCCAGGCTTCAGAAGGAAGTGGAGATAGGTTAGACTCAGTAGCTTCTTTCTCCTATTTCCTATAAATTTCTAATCCTTTTTGGTTCTTTATATTCTCAATCTACACATACCTAATGCAAAGATAAGCATTTAAACATATAACTGAAATTTTATTAAAATTTATAAGAAATTCTTTACCTTCATCAAAAGAATCTGAAGTGCTGCTTTTGTCCAGAGAAAGGTATTCATTTTTATTCAAGTCCAGTGATTTTGATGGTACTCCACTTAACCTCTTTTCTGAAGTTAGTAAAGGACTCTTTTTGATCTGTTTCTCACTTTGGGGCTCCTCTTTCCCTAACCCCTAAAAGGCAAACAACCCAGTTTAAAAATTTTAAAAAATACAAACTTTAAGCCTAGATTTTACAGTGAGAACTTTAATATTAAAGATGCTTTAAATATAGCTCTTTGAAAAATATTCACAGCATTTTGTTTGTTATACTTACATCATATTTCCATGCTACTAAATGTCAACCCATAAAATATTAGTAAATAATATATATCATTCTCAAGTCATTTTCTTACACAGTAATGAACAACAAATTTATAAAAAACATCATATAAAAAGAACTCACAGATAGTTAACATCATGTGAATCACTTAAGCAGAAGGGAAAAGGGACAGCGGACAAAAATAATGGAACGGTCAGTTTTCTGGGGTGGGCAAAAGAGAGGAGCCAAACCCAGTTAGTTTCCCCAGCCGGTGTCTGCCTCATCACCTCAAGGAAGAGAACTCACCCATATCTCAAGACCTGAAGGGAAAGGGGAAAGAAAATGGAGAGATAAAAGTCACATAAGAGTACAGTGAGGAAGAGAAGATTAAAAGGGAAATTAAATTTCACAGCAAATTCACAAGAACACAACTGGCTTTGCTGTAAAGGGACTAAGAGATTGAGCATTAAAATATATTCAACATATGCTGTCTATACTTTCTGGAATGGTTTGTTAAAGATATGTCATTTCTACAATAAATTTAACAGTAGGAATTAAATACAAATGCTAGCGTTATGTTAGTAGTCAAGTAGTATGTACTTATCAGGCTTAATAAAACAGTATAAAAATCTACATAAACTACACAGAAAAATATTTTCTTGCATTGTCTATGTGTGCACAGATGAAAGAGAGCAAAAAACATATAGACAATCCTTATACTGCCTGTCCCATGAGATCCTTGAGCAGCACTGAACAGCAGAAGCAGCTCCAGAGAGGATACAGGTTTCCATTGGCCACTCAGAAAGCAGAATAACAACTGGGACCCAGGACAATTTATTGGAGGATTATATTAACCTAGTCAGAAGACTGATTCTTGAAGCAGAGATCATTGCTAAAATGAGACGATTTATTTGGGAGTTCCAACTATTATATAAAGCAACATGTTTATCTAGTTGATTCGGGGCCTCTTTAATAGGTACTGAGTAGAGCAAGTTTCTCTGCAGCTCCACAATTGTTTCTTCTCTTATTGCAAACTAAGTTATATTTCCTATTATAAAAAACATAGATGGATACTTATAAGAAAAATAGCAGTCACTATATTTAGTGGTTCGCATCTAGATGATTTTTATTTTCTCACATATTCTATATCTCTATCTGAATTCTTCCAAATACTCCAACAAACGTTTTCATCTTGGTAAAAAGTTATTTCTGACTTTTTCTTATTTCCAACTTTGCTGGAAGTGAAAATGAAGCAAAGTAAATTACATTGGATATTTGTTGACATCTGAGAATCTCACCATACTGCACTTGAATGCAAAAGAAAAAAAAGGACCAAAATGTCTTTCTATATTATTTGTATTTCATAACCTGAAAACATCTGTAACTCCAATCTAAACACTGATGAATGTACGATCTATCTTAAAACTTTAAGTTATTCACCTCCTTTGTACCAGTAGAAAGTCACTAAGGGTCTCTAGATGAATACATTTAGCAAGAAATCCACAACACAAAGCCAGCCACTACTGCCTGAAACAAGTTGATAACTTGGTGGACTTTCACGTAAATATATTCTCTTTCGATGTTTTCCCAACATTTACTCAGAAGAGATGCTGGGAGTTCCCTGGGTGAGGGTGGAAAAGGACCATTGGTGGCCGCAAATTATAACAGTTTATGCTTATTAGATACTTAATGTGTGTTAGGGACTGTTCTAAGTGGATTCATGCATCGTTTAACAACAGGGATACATTCTAAGAAATGTTGTCATGAGGCAATTTTGTCATTGTGCCAACACTGCAGAGTGTACTTACACAAACCTAGGTGGCATAGCCTACTACACACCGAGGCTATATGATATAGCCTATTGCTCCTAGGCTACAAATCTGGACAGCATGTAACTGTACTGAATACTGTAGGCAACTGTAACACAAAAGTATCTGTGTATCTAAACATACCTAAACATTGAAAAGGTACAGTAAAAATGTAGTATAAAAGATAAAAAATGGCACACCAGTATAGGGCACTTACCATGCATGGAGTCTGCAGGAAGAGAAGTTGCTCTGGGTGAGTCAGTGAACAAATGTGAAGGCCTAGGACATTATTGTACACTACCGTAGACTTTATAAACACTGTATACTTAGGATACACTTAATTTATAAAAAATTTTTCTTTCATCAATAAGTTAAACTTAGCTTACTGTAATGTTTTTAATTTATAAACTTTTTAATTTTTTTAAAACTTTTGACTCTTTTCTTAAAACACTTAGCTTAAAACATATATTGTACAACTGTACAAAAATATTAAAATATTTTCTTTGTATCCTTATTCTATAACCTCTTTTCTATTTTAAATATTTTAATTTTCTTTTTTACTTTTTAGACTTTTTTGTTAAAAACTAAGACACAAACACATACATTAGTCTAGGCCTACACAGGGTCAAGATCATCAATATCACTGTCTTCCACCTCCACATTTTGTCCCACTAGAAGGTCTTTAGGGGCAATAATATGCATGGTGCTGTCATCTCTTAAGTTAGCAATGCCATCTTCTGGAATACCTCCAAAAGGACCTGCCTGAGGCTGTTTTACAGTTAACTTTTTTTAATAAGTAGAAGGAGTATACTCTAAACTAACAAAAAGTATAACATAATAAATACATAAAGCAGTAACACAGTCATTTATTATCAAGTATTATGTACTGTACCTAATTATACTATATTTTTATATGACTGGCAGTGTAGTAGGTTGTTACATGAGCATTACCAAAACATTTAAGTAATACATTGTGCTGCCATGTTACGATAGCTATGATGTCATTAGGCAATAGGAATTTTTTAGCTCCATTATAATCTTATGGGACCACTGTTGTATATAGGTGGTCCATCATTGACTGAAACATCATTATGTGGTACTTTCATATATATTAATTCTTTTACTTTTTATTAAAAACCCTAAGAAGTGTACCTCATTTTATAGTTGAGAAAATAAATGCAAAGGTTAAGTAATTAAATTAAACAAAAAAATAAATAAATAAAAATTTAAAAAAATAAATTAAACAGTTAGCAAGTGGCAGAGGTAGAATTTGAAGCCAAAGCCCTGCTCTAAACCAAGAATTTCAGCTTTGGCCCCAAACTTGCTTTCCTAATTAGCAGAACAAAAGCTCTGCAGTGGGAGCACTCTGAGCATTCAGAATGTGGTCTCTAAATACCATTCTTCACTAATAAAAATCTCTGGCCCACTAGGAAAATGGCTGATGCTACATCTGGGGCAGAAAATGTACAAAATGTGCCTGAAAGAAAGGAAGCCATCAAAGGTATTGGTCATTTCAAAAAGACAAGGGAGCCAACTTGAAGGGGCTCCCGGTGGCAGAGGGGACAAATTGAGTATCAAAAAAAATAATAACTCCAAGTGATCAAAATTTGTTGAAATAAAAAATTGATACACTTACAATGATACTTGAAAGCGTAAAGGAAGAAACTAACTAACTGACTCTAAAACTCAGTATTTAACCGGACCTGCCTGCTTTAGTGGGCAGCTTAAGCAGCATCTATTGTTACTCAAGCTCAGGGGCTCATCTCTCCCTTCAAAATAGACTCTTTCCAACACACACACTACTCACCCTGGGGAAAGTTCTGCTAACTACAAATTTCTCCATCTTGCTATTTTTAAAATTATATTTATCCCTCTTATAGACTGATGCTCAGGGAACTGCCTGGTCACTCTGCTGCACCTTATCCAGCTCTAAACAAAAGCACACATTTTTCCAACAGTACGCCTGCTACCTATAAACTTAAAACTTTTCTCCTAAAGTAAAGTAGCAGCCTGACATCTCAAGTTTTTAAACATTTTATATACTGTATTTTTATTTGATCTTATATTATGATTAACACATGGCTGTATAAGATATATTTTAAAAGAGATATTATATACTAACTCCTTTTGCTGAATTCCCATCGAGTGACTCTGTCTCTGAAACCCGACTAATTGATTCACGGGTAAAACTGATTGACTTGGATAATTTTTCATCTCTCTCCCCAGAGTTATCCAAGCTGCTTCGTCCTGGACTTCTGTAAGAAACACATCAGTATAGGAAAGTAAGGTCACCTCCACACAAATAAGTGATTTGGTTTCCTCATTGAGGTCCTTTTCTATTATAAAGCATTTTGACCACAAATGGATTATTGTAACGTAACAAATAAGCCTCTGCTTATAATAAGGCTATCTTCTTAAATCACATGTAAATTGACTTCATTTTCTTAAAAAGTAAGATACGCTCATATGAGACTCTATACATTTCAGAAACCATTGAAAAATTAACAAAGTACATGTGGCCACCACAGCAACTAATCAAATGAATACTGCTTGTTTAAATTTCAGTTGTGGACAACCACAAAGCTTCAAAAGGAATAGAGATGTGTAAGTTGGATACCAGTCTGCACCAAAAGGCAATTTTAGATCTTCCTTCTGACCCAGTCCCAGCTGAGATGGCAAATCCCTCCCAGAAGTGGAAACTCAGTGATGTCTGCACATAGAGCCCATCAACTAGTCCTGCCCCCTTCTCGTTCTTCTCAGCCCTAAGAACAAGGTTTAAGAAACAGCTCAAATGATCATAGGGTCAAAAGTACAATAAATGTCCTGAGATCTGCTTTCCCTTTCTCAGGGAGTAAAAAGAAAGAAAAGCACATAAAATACAAAAGGAGCATAACTGATCTAATTTCCAGTGCTCAACATTATGGAAAAATTATTATTCCCATATAATCATTGCTATGTATAGACTTAAAACTCTTCTCCTAAAATAAAGTAGCAGCCTGATCTCTTAAGTTACGTTATCCTAAGGAAGGAATAAAAAAAGCTAAAGGACATTTCAACCCTATTTAACTCTGCCCCAATAATAGGAAGTCTGTGACCAAGTCACTCCTGGCCAGGCAGAATGACAGGGCTTTGAGGGAACCAAATAAGAAAATGGCTCCTTGGGATTAGCCCACTAGCTGAGTGTCTGTACTTTAGGACTTTAAGGATAAAAGTGAGGTATGGAGAAATAGAGAGGAAAGTAGTAGGAAGAGGGAAAGAGAGATTAAGAATGAAGAGAGAGAAGATGGAAGAGCTGAGGAAATAAAGGTTTGAAACAGATATGCTTCTTTCAGAGACTCGAAAAATGAGAACAGTAGAAGAGAGAATGAGGATCCTGACACATATTTTCTTAGAAAACACTCAATCACCAGAAGAAAAAAATAGCAGCTTTGCTGGTGACCTCAAAAAGTTGGTCCCAAGAGTGTATGAAGCAAATAGTCAAAAATATTTATTCTTTCCTTCTTTGAAGACTAGAAAGTTTTCAAGTTGGCAGGGACTTTAAAGATCATCTAATCCAACTGCATCATTTCATAGATGAATAAACTAAGGATCAAGAAGGTTACAAGATGTGCCTGAGGTTGCTTAGGTACTTGGTGGCCCAGACCAGAATCTAGATCTCATTTATCACAATCCAAGGCTCTCTGCATTAGAGTAATCACTTTTCTATCCAACGCCAGTACCTGAGACAGTCTAGTAAACTTTACAAGGGGAGCAATACAATAGAAATTCTTAAACTTTCCAGAAAACTAATAAAATATACATGTGCAATCATATTAAAAAGACTATGAAATATTGATGCTAAACTGACATAATATACATAGGATCAGAATAACTAGAAGACTATCTAGATGAGTAAAATTTCTGTACACTCATTGAGACTTTCAAAATATTTCCATTTTAAGATTTGCTAAAGAATTTTTTAATAACAGCTTTAAGACATAATCCATATACCATAAAATTCACCTCATTTAAAGTGTACAATTCAGTGGTTTACAGAGTTGTACAACTATCACCACTGTCTAATTTTAGAACATTTTCATTGCCCCAAAAAGAAACCCTATACCCATTAGTAATCATTCCCCATTCTCCCTTCTTTTCAGCTCTTGGCAGCTACTAATCTACTTTCTCTGAATTTACTGATTCTAGACTCCATTACACATATGTGGAATCATATATATGTGGTCTTTGTGACTGGCTTCTTTCACTTAACATAATGTTCGCTATAGAATTTTAATGTAGTATCCTTAATTGCTTTTAATGCTATGGCTTCAAATTTAAATGGACAAAATGCACTTTTACTTATACAGGTTAATAAAAATGTCTACTTTCTAAATGAATCCTCATCAGTCAAAAATAATCTCTCCCTATTTTACTTTGTTTATCACATTATCTATTACTCCTTTATGACTCTTACCATTTTCTACCTTGTAGAATAATTATTTGTATTCCCACAGTACTATACACTCCTTTCAATAATGTAGTCAATATTTACTGAGTGCCAACTACATGCCAAGCACTATGCTAAGGAATCCTTGAGGAAAAGTCATGCTATCCTGTATCCTTCAAAACACCTACCATCTAATTTATTTTATTGTTACCTATAAACTCAGAGATTTCACTAGGTACTTCTCTAGATCCTTAATTAAAAGGCTTACTAAAACTAGGCTTTAAGCAAATCCTAAGTGAAATAGTTGCACAGTTAACATTCCCTTGTATGTCCAGTATTTGCTTACCTATTTAGCAAACTTTCTCTGTCCACCTTTTACCCTATTCAACCAGAGAACAAAGAGGCAGCCTGCACCCAAGGATGAATTAATAAAAATTCAGAATTAGTATGATCTAAAATAATTATTTTGATTAATGATTAATAAATCTTTATATTTCAAAACATTTTGTTGTACCTTGGCTGCACATTATTCTCAATCGACAGTGACAAGCTTTCCATCTCTTCGGCATTTAAGCCTAGCTCAGTGCCATAGTTCTGCTGGAGCAGCTGCCAGAATTCCTGCCTAGTCAGGCTCTAAAATGACAGAAAAATTACACTGAGTATTGGAAAATATAAAAAATAATATAGCATAGTGATTCAAAGTATGAATTTTGAAGGCAAAATGACCTGTTGCACAGCTACTAGATGTGTGGCTTCAAGTTGACCAATCTATACCCTCTGCTTTATATATCTATAAAAATGGGCTAATAAAGCCTATCTTCCAGAGTTGATAGGCAAAGAATAGACAAAATAATTTTAAAATGCATATTATAATAACTACTGTAAATGGGGGATAAAAAATGTTTAAAATTTTCTTTGTATAAAATAATTTGTTCCTAGTTTCTGGCAACTACTGATCTGCAGTTTAAATTCTGCAATCCAACCAGTGTATCATGACCACTGTATCACTATTCAGTCCTAAATGTCAGCTTGGAACCCATCCTCTTGATCCATAATGTATCTGAATACTTTAACTGTTTTTAAAACCTTATATGCCAATAAATTTTAAATTATGTTTTCCTAAAATATAAAATGTAAGAGGCCAGACTTCAGAATATTTCCTTTGATTTATTTTTAATAAAGTCCAGCTTGTTCTTTCTTTGTAGGTAGCATATCAGTGTTAAAATCATCAAGTACAACAAACTCATGCATGATATAGCAAAAAAAAACCAATATTATGATAACCAATGGTCTGGGTTCTAATAATATTATAGATAGTTAATTACATAATTAAGCAAGATAGAAAGAGGCAGGATTACACTTGAAGCAACTGTTGGCAAGATTCTTTATCTCTCTCATTCATTCAACAGATATTTATTTAGTACCTAACAAATGTGTATTACTGCACTGGATGCTAAGGGGGCTAAAAATGATGTAGAAGTTAAACTCCTGGCCCCCAAACAACTTACAGTTAAAGAGACATGGGATGCTCTTAAGTTATATGACAATATATAGTATGATTATGCACTAAAGCAGTGGTAGAATCAAAAAAGAAAGTCTAAAGGAAGGAAATATTACTGTGGATTAAAGGTAATCAGATAAGGCTTTACATTGGAGAAGGGTTTTCAACTGAGCTGAAAGAAGGATATGAATGAGGGAATGTAGAAATGAGAAAAGTTGGGGAGAGGGAAACCAACTGAAAATACAGAATAAATGCATGAACATAAGTAATATTTGTTTTGAAGTCATTTAACAGTTTATCAGCTTAATTGGAATAAAAATTTTAAGTTGGGAAACAGTACAGATAAATATAGATTTGATGGGGCCAAAACATACAGATGCCTTGAATTCCTTCCCGATATTCCCTACAAAAAATACAACTTCCTTTTTCCTTTTTCTTTCTTTTTTCTGTCTAGTAGCTATGGTATTTTTGTTTGTTATGTCATACTAGATGACCTTCATTACATTTCATGGGACCTTAAAGAGATTAAGAACAAAATATCCGCACTTCAGACTGCTAGTACCTGATCTGCCGTGCTCAGATTAGGATTCCACAAGAGCAGGTGATGAAAATTCAGATATTATTATTAATATTTCAAAAAGTCAAAAATATTCAAATAGTTACTTTCAATAAAGCTATTCAAGCTAAGTAAAATGGCAAGGGTTTTTGTTTTGAGCTGAATTATACTAGCCTAGAGTGGATATCTCAGGCTGATAAGAACTCTCATTGGAAATAATGTATGTCTAACAAATAGTGATGTTCTAATATTTATTATTTAATACATATCACTTATTTGGTAGACAAAGTCTTTTGAAGCATAGTGTTCATAGAAGAAAAATAAAAAGGACCATTATTGGTAGAGACCCTAAAGGAACTGTCCTTAACCCTGAAAGAATATGCACACATTTCTTTTCTTTCACTCCAGAAGAGTCACTTGTAAACTTTTTTTTACAGTAACAGCTCATACTACTAATAAACTCAACCTTCCAAAAACATTATCTTTAAAATATTTTTAGTCTCATAAAAGGATGGTATTATAAAGAGAAACAAGCAATATTTCAATTGTGTGAGATTAATCTTTTATAAAAACATTTCGGAAAAATAGGTATCAAACTATTCCAAAGACAGACTAAAGCAAATAGATAAACCAATGATAAATACACAGCTTCCTAACAGTGAAAGAAATGAAACTTATACTATAAGCAAAATCTAACAAAAATGCAATTCTATTTAACTACACAAATAAATGTTTTAAATATTTTATCAAATACTATCAGGAAGTTAATAGCAGGGCAATTTCAATATATTTTTAATCTATTAATTAAATATATATATAACAGGTTAATGGTAAACAAAGTGAATTCATTTAATTCACCATCTTATAGATTTACTAATTTGTTAAAAATGATTTTTTTCTACAGTTGTTCGGTCATCATAAAAATTACAGCCATGCTGAACATTCAAGCATTAAAACATATGCTCAGCCTGATATTCATAATTCTTTTAATAATCAGCAGCTGAACCAATCTGAATAACCTTAAAAAACAACCTATTTTTTAAGCAAAAACTGACCACCTACCTGAGAACAAAAGAAGTCTCTCCGTTTCAGCCTACAGAGTAGTTTAACAAAATAAAGATGAACCAAGCAGTGATCAGATAAGGCTCAAAAGTCAGAAGATCAATTTCTAGCCCAGAAAGCTTTGTATTCTAAGTATGCCGCAAAGTGTTTATTTGAAGCAGAGTTCCAAATGTTTAATGACAGCTATGTAAAATCACTGCTTTCAATCGCTAATTTTGTTATGAGAAACTTTTCCTTATGAAAGACAAGCTCTAATGTAGTTTAAAGCACATTATTTGTCACTTCCTGGTTTGTAGTATCAGCACTCTCCTCAAGCTTCAGGTCAGAATGCAGAATTGGAAGTTATACCTCACTCTACAGGTTCCTAAGCCACTCCTCCAAGAAGAGGATAGGTAAACAGGGTTTCATTAAAGGGACAGTTCCCAATTTTTTCTGTTCCATACAGAGATTAGAAACAACAAAATGCAAATGAAAATATCTTACTTATGCTCAATTAATGTAAAACACCTACTGCAATATTATTTTAATCTCCTTTTTAAAATGAACTGTATTAAGGGTTCAATTTTCTTCTCCATGCCAGTATTTTCTATTCAATCTGGCAATGTCATTTTTACTTCTTCACATGCCACTTCTCTAGTACTGATGCAGCATTCCCCTCAGACTCCTGCATTAACCCTTTGTAACTACCAAGGATTCCATTTGAGTACTGTAAGTGGAACATCAGGAAATAGCAGGAAGAGCCAGAGGTTCAGGTGGAGCAATTCCTATAAGCAATTGGCAAATCTTTCATCATTGAAAAGTTTACCTCATGATTACCCAATAATTCTTTCCTTTGAAAATAGTTCTGACTTTAGTTTGATCAGAATAATTTCCTGGACTATAATAAACACTACAGAGAGTCTCATCTACCAATTCCAATTTATTTCTCAGAAAAAAGTTTTCTTCTAAATAAAGAATCAGAACTTGCCCTAATTTCTACCTAGCTGTTCCATTAACTTTAGTAAAGTATATAGACAGGTCAAATGCTACTTGATGAACTATAAGAATCAACCTTTTTGGGGTTGCTAAAATCTAATCACTTTATACGATGGCAGAATGAGAGCAGAGTAACACTAGGAATACCACTCACTCAAATGAAGAAAGCACACTATGGGGGCAGGCTTCCACTGTCTAAAAACTAGTGGGAGTTTTCATTGAAACTGTAGATACATAACCTACTCTACTATGGTGAACAAATAACTATAAGAAAAATATGCATTAACTGTATTATAATTGCTATTTATATACTTTTTTGCTTATATATAAAAATCCTCATACCTACCAAATCACTGCTACATAGAGCAGAGGTCAATTCAGCAGGCTTAAGGGAAAACAGAACCTAGAACTGAGGCCCCAAGAAAGTCCGACATACAAAGGATAAGTAGAGGAGTGGGCAGCAAAAAATATTAAGGGAAATACCAGAGGGGTAAGGGGAAAATCCAGAAAGAATGATGTCATGGAAGTCAAGGGAGACATTGTTTCAAAATGCAGGAAGTGTACAATGGTGTCAAATGCTGCTGAAAGGTCAGGTAAGAGTAGCATGATAAACACATGCATGGCAAATGCAAGCATCCAGAGTGTTGAAGCAGCCTGGCAAGACAGTTCACCATGACGTGAGTGTGTGTGTATATGTTGGGGGTGGGAGGGAGTCAGTGGGGAAGGAGGAAGCAGCCAGGTCCTGAAGAGCCTTGTATGCCACGCTAAAGAATTATCAAAATATAAAAAGCCACCTAGTGGTTTCACATAGAAAATAATAAGTTCAGAATTGTGATTTTAAAACCAATGATTTAAAAACTACTACTACTACTTGGTAACAACCTCAAGAACAGATCAGGGTATTTAAAAGAGACAGGAGACCATAATGGTTCAAGCTAGAAATGATGAGGGCCTTGGTGACCAACTAGACATGGTTGGCAAAGAGGTAAGAAACAGAAAAGGTCCAAGTTTCTAGCTTCAGTGACTGGGTAGGAGGTGGTGTGGTCCACCAACCAAGGGAAAATAGGTGGAGGAGTTCTGCTAATCAAAAAGGTAAAAAAGAGGGAACAATATAAGAATACAAACACTTCTACACTGCCAAGCTAGTCTATATCAAATGTCACTAAAACAGTTAGCAATTTTACATTTATTTCTTCCACATAGGTTTGAAGGTTGCATTTATTAGATTTATAGCACTACTAGGAAACTTCTAGAATTCCAAGTAACTCCGAAAGGAATCATCTTTGGAAACTGGCATGAGGAAGAAAAAGGAGATTTGATAAGGTTGAGCAGTCTACAGGAGAAGGCTGGATGACACTCTTTTAAAAGGCCTTAGAGGGTGACATCAGCTTTATAAACTGACCACTATTTGGAGAATGGCCTCAGCGCTGTCACTGTCCTAGAGTTGGGCTCAGAGAGATTGACCTAAAAAAGCCATACTCATAAGTTGCATATACTCACTCGGTTGGAAATACACTAACGTATAGTGGGGAATATCCCTTTCTAGTGATGAGTAATCTTTTATTCTACTACCCACAACACCTGAATACCGTGGAAGTCAGATTAGTAATCAGAAAGTTGCACGATAAGCATAAAATCAGAGCAAAGGGAGACTGGTGGGGCATGATTTCATCTCTGTCCCATCTCCATATACTTCTCTACTGATCAAAGTCTGCCTCTGTGATTCTACTTTACTGTCCTAAGTCTTAGGTTCTTGGCCTAAGTCTGACCAGGACCTCTTCAGGCTAACATATTCTTTCTTTATATATACTACATATTCAATCAAATGTTTTAAACCTTTTTTTTTCCCAATACACTTGAGGAACAGGACACCCTTCCATCACCCTTTTATTTAGTGATTCTCCAAATAGAAGCTAGAGTGACATGTATCAGAATTGAGAAATGGTAGGTCTATATACATTAAAAAAGCTCCCCTCATCACCCCATGCCTGACCCTAACACATGCTACCTCTTCTTCTGCCATTTGAGAATAAATCTGAAAGCCATTCTGTCTCTTTAAACCTTAAAATTTTAAATGCATGCATATTTCTGCTCTATTAGACCCTGGATATAAATATTCACTTTCAGAATGTACTCTTAAGTTTCTCAGGAGAGCTAACTTCCCTGGAGCCCCTACTGACTGGCAAGAGAGATCACTATTATCTCTCTGAGACAAAAACAGAACAAGAAGTAAATTATGATTCTGTACACATCCTGTCTGTATTATTAACATCAGTAATTCTAAATATAATAATATCAATAGGGATATGAAAGGATTAATTGAGCTTTAACAAAAAAAAATCTTTTAAATTTTAACGCTTGTTACTACTGATAACCTTATAAACCCTATTTTCTTTCTAATTCAAGTATATAGAAAATAAGTTTTCTTTTGGCAACTGAAGATACTTCAGTGCTTCAAGATAATCATTAGTTCTCACTGCATGTACTGAAGGTTAAAGAAATTGAGTTAAACATACATGGAACTTAGGATATGCCCTGAATGCTGTTTCTGAAACTAAATTTCTGTTTTCTCCCCATCCTTTGCCTTTTTCCTGAGGTAAAAGAATTTAAAATTTATTTTAAATTAAGAGTAGTGGACTCTAAATCTTTGAAATTCTACTAAATTGAGTCAATCAAAAAGCATTTATTGAGCATCTGTCACATATAATACATAATTTATTGTCCAAACTGACAAACTTTTGAGAGTAAAGGGGGCACAATTAACATTCACTTTGACAAAGGCTTAAACCCAGACAGTTTCAGACTACTGGGTAAACCAAGCTGTATGCCAAACCAGCTATGTGGTAAACGCTGAGCTTGTCAATGGACATACAACATGAACAAGACAGAAATGGTCCTTGTCCTCAAAGTGTTTATTAGTTAAGCAAGGAGAATAGAAATAGAATAAAGAGTTGAAATTATAATTAATGTTATAAAAGAGAAGTGCAAGATGTTGTAGAAAGGGGAAAGAAAGGACCTGATTTCAGGTTTACTAATGACTTTTAGTTAGAAATAGAATGGAAATAAGATGGTCATAGTTTCCAGGCAGAAAGAACATGTTTGAAGATCTAGCGCAGAAAACAAATGTAGAACATTTGAGACGACAAGAATGGAGAGGGTATATTGAGATATGGCTGAAGTGGTGGGCTAGATTATACAGTCACTATATAAAATTTTAGATTTTTATTCCAAGGACAATGAGTATTAAGCAGGAAGTTAAAATAAGCAGGTATTTTTTTAAAAGATAACTTTAGCTGTAGTATTGTTCAGGGTTCAATAAAATGTTTCTGTAAAAGGCCATATAGTAAATATTTTAGGCTTTGTGGACCATATGGTCTCTGTCGCAACTACTCAACTCTGCTGTTGTAGTGTGAAAGGCAGCCATAGAAAAACATAAACAAATGAGCATGGCTGTGTTCCAATAAAACTTTATTTATGGACACTGAAATTTGAATCTCATATAATTGCCACGTGTCATGAAATATTATTCTTTTGATTTTTTTAGCCATTTAAAAATGTAAAACTATTCCTTGTGCGCACACCATACACAAACAAGGCAGGACTGTGTTTGGCTCTGATATAGAACATAGAAGGGGATATAGCTGGCTTACACTAAGCAAAAGAGCTAAAAGGTGGAGTGGGGAAGGGCCTAAAACTTATCCTGTATCATGGTTGCAAGTTCTTTACAAAAGACAGAAAACATCAATTGTTTGTATGAAAGAATGTTGATGCCACTGTCCTCTGGCCCCACAGATCCCAGATACTCAATGTGCTGTCTATAAAAGGGTGCTAAACTCAAAGGTTGTGAACAAAGCTGAAGTGCTATAAATTACTTCATGAATGATCACACTGACAGTTTAAACACATGTCTAAACACTGAGGACTTATATTTCATTAAGTCAAACATTGGAAATAAACTGTCCTTTCTGAAGCAATGCATCAAAGAAGTCTTATGAATGATTTAAAAAATGGTTCTTTTAAAAACATTATTTTTCAAAGGCAACATATTTGGCTCCAGTCCCTCTTTTGTGGATTTATTTTACTGGACAAATACATAAAATACATGTATACAAACATGATTTTACTAGCATTTTATAGTATTTAATCAAATAATCTTTTTTCTAGATTAATTTGCTTTGTTTTTAAGGCTTTCTCACGCAAAACGTGAGCAGAAGTAACACACATTTACTTTTACTCTCAGATTCCCTAATTACATGTAAATGTGAATATTCTTAAATTGTCTAAAAATATTTTGAATAGATATTAAATGCATTATTCAAATTATTTATCAGGTTGTTTTAATAGAATTTTATAGTTATGCTGTATATTTTATGGATTTTTTTATACAATATTACACAAGATCAAGAAATCTAACCAATGTGACTTTATGACTTAAAACACTAGAAGGCAAATGAGGCTCACAAAATTATAGACAATACCAAGACTATACCAAGCACCTAGCATTGTGCCTGGCACTTAATACTTTATAAATGGGAGTTGTTGTTATTGTTGTTTTAGACGGTAGTATGTAAAAAAAAGAAAAACATTAGTCTTCAAAGATCATTAGGAGAATACAGGAGATATGGTTTTTGGTTGTTTTTTCTAGTTCCTTTTATGGGTGAATTCTACAGAGCTTAAAATTCCAGTTAGGACAGTTTTGTTGTTGTTGTTGTTGTTGTTTTGAGACAGAGTTTTCACTCTGTTGCCCAGGCTAGAGTTCTGTGGTGTCCGCAAGTTAGGACAGTTTTAAAACTCAGATCTCACTTCAACTTTAAGTTCTGTATGGTATTTAACACATAATATTTGCGTAAACATTTATTTTTGTCTTATAGGGCAGAAACAGACATTAAATGTTAATTAAAATGAGAGTACAGTGTCCACTTGAAATTGAGTTGCATGTTCAGTGTTAAAGATAACCAAATGATACAAAGATTTAAACGATATAACTACTGTGAAGATGGTCAAACTCCACATGCATTGATCAAAAACACAGATATCAGGATCTTTTCAAAGAGGGCTGAATTTTACTCCTAACCAGTAGGTGCATCGTTTCTCAGTATGGTGGCTTCCAAAGTATCCTGGAATTCCCTTTCTTCCTCCCACTTCAGAGAGCTCTTTTCTTTTCCATTAAAGTGCAGCACTCAGTTTCTCTCTCCACTCTTCTGTAAACCTGAACTTTATCACTTCCCTGAAGGTATTTGTTTTTATAAGTAGGTATCCCTACTTAGTCGTGTGTGATCACAGCAAATATAAGTTTGGGAGGAAACTCGTATCCAGTGTACCACCAAGCGTAGGCTTTACACCTTGTTAGAATGAAGGAACGCACCTCGCGGATTTTCTGAGCACTCAACGACTTGGTATTTGGGCGGGCTTAGTCAGGTCCCTATGGCAACACTGGAGTTTTCAGGAGGTGCTAGTTAAGAGCAGCCCACAGTAATTATGAAATGGCTCTGAATGCGACAGGTCGACAGGCCATGGGGGAAGGAGGATTCCTTCCCGAAGCACGACCTGGAAAGGCGGCACGGAGTTGGGGGGTGGGGGGTGGGGGGCGGGGCAGCACGTCTCTGTGCACTCTCCCTCCCCATGCCCTTGTAGGTGGATGCCATGAGCTGTCGAAAGACCTGCCGCCCGCGTTCCCACGGCCTGGGGCATCACCCAGGCCAGATTCATGGACACAGGGCTCCGGGGAGTCAGGAATTTTATAATTTTAGTCTTCTCTCTTTTTTTCTTGGTCAATCTAGCTAAAGATTTGTTAATTTTATTGATTTTTTTTAAAGAAACAACTTTTGAGTCTGTTGATTGTCTTTCTATTTTTCTAATCTCTATTTCATTTATTTCTGCTCTAATCTTTATTATATCCTTGCTTCTGCTTGCTTTGAGTTTAGCTTGCCCTTCTTTTTCTAATTTCTTAAGGCAAACAGTTAGGTTATTAATTCAAGATCATTCTTCTTTTTAACATAGGTGTTTACAGTTATAAATTTTCCTCTTAACACTGTTTAAGCTGCATCCCATAGGTTTTGGTACACTGTGCTTTTGTTTTCATTTAACTCAAAGTATTTGCTAGTTTCCCTTGTGATTTCTTCCTTCACCCTTGATTATTTACAACTGTTCTGTTTAATTTCTACCTTTTTATAAATTGTCCATATTTCCTTATGTTCTTGCTTTCTAATTTCATTCCACTGTGGTCAAAGAATATATTTTGTACTATTTCAATCCTTTTAAATGTATTGAACCTTGTTTTATGACCTAGCATATGGTCTGTTCTAGACAATGTTCCATGTGCACTTGAGAAGGATGTATATTCTGCTATTTTTGGATGGAGTGTCTCATAGACACATTTTAGTTCTAGTTAGTTTACAGTGTTGTTAAAGTCTTATATTTCCTGTTATCTTCTGTCTAGTTGTTATGTTCATCACTGAGAATGAGGTATTGAAATCTCCAACTATTATTGTTGAACTATCTATTTTTCCCTTCAATTCTGCCAGTTTTTGCTTCATATATTTTAGGGTTCTGTTACTAGGTGCATATATGATTATGATTGTTATGAATTCCAGACGAATGGGCCCTTTTATCATTATAAAATATTCTTTCTTGTGTCTATTAATTTTTGTCATAAGGTCTATTTTGTCAGATATTACTATATTCATTTCTCTTCTCTTTTGGCTATTGTTTGTATAGTATATAATTTTTCTTACTTTTACTTTCAACCTGTTTGTGCCTTTGAATCTATCTAATATGCCACTGATATACAACATATGGTTGGATCATGTATTTTTTCATTCTGCCTATCTCTGCCATTTGATTGAAGTATTTAATCCACTTATGTTTAATGACCATTTTGCTATTTGTTTTCTATGTCTTTGTGTCTTTTTTGTCCCTATTCCTTCATTACTGCCTTATATGGTAAAAAGATATTTTCTAATGTAGCATTTTAATTCCTTTTATTTCTTTTACTTCTTTTATTTTATATTTTTTTAGTTATTTTCTTGGTGGTTACCCTGGAGATTACAATTAACATCTTAACTTGCAACTATGGATCTTGTTTTGCTTGAAGTTTTTACTTGGAATTTGAATAATCTAGTCACAATTAAGTTCAGAAAAATAAAAAAGGAGCTCTTCAATTCACAAATACTATTTAGGTACACACTAGGAGTTTCTTATTATAATAAGCAGCTGCCTCTATGAATACTTACCTTATCTAATAATACATTCTGCCACAACCTAAAGATACTGAGGTAACTTCTATCCCTGGCACCAAAAGATGTAAAGAAAAACTGCAAAGAAAAATAATAGGACAATTTTAGTGTCATGGAAAATAAGGGGAAAGTAGCTGTCATGTAGGTCTGCAGGGGTTTATTATGGTCAAAGCAAACTAGTGGGTTAATACTGTCTACTTATATACTATTTTTACTTAACTTTTTGCTACAACAGAAGAAAAACAGATAATTCTTGTGTGAATAAGCTATCTTTACAAATCATATCTTACAACAATTAGTATCTGACAACAAATGCAATTTTGTCTTTATATACTAGGAAAAAGGTCTTGAAATAGGTAGCTATTTATGTTCATTGTTTAACTATCAAAATCAATCTAAATAAAATTATGAAAAAAAAGAAAATTTTATTTTATTCTGAACTTTGCAAAGAGATATGAATTGGTTACCATTTGAGCCAAGTATACACAAAGAATAATAAAAAATACACATGGATTTCAGAGATAGATTTATTTTAAGAATCTTAATTTTAAATTATATTAGCTTTCAAAGTCTTCTAAAAACTCCAGTAATACATAATTTCTGCTAATTATAGATATAAGTCACCCATATTAACACTGAATGTTTCTTTGAATGTTAAAGAAGAAAAGCAGCATGTTTCAATCTATAAGTCTATGTAGAGGACTTGCCATATAATTGTGCAGCTTAAGAATTAATCTTAGGAGAAGAAATACGTGCCCAGCCCAGAGTGGCATGAAAGTCATACGTTCCAGCTTAGGTTCACCTTACAAACAGTGCTGCTTAAAGGCATAACAAAGAGTTTGAGCTTCTGCACATAAGCAAATGTTTCCCAGCCCCACAGCCCTGGGGGTCTGGAGGCTACTTGATAAACATCTTGCCCTTATGGGTACTGCCTGAGCTTATGGGATGGCTGGTTAGCCAGGGGCGGGTAAGATCCCTCGAGAAGGGACAACCTAAGACAGGCACAGCCGCAGGGGGCCAGGCCGAAAGGGACGGGAACGGAAAGTTTCCCTTTGTGGCTGCATTGTTTATCTGTGCTTAGCTCAAACTCTGGCTTATGGCCGTCGCCTTAAGCAACCGCATTAAGACCCCGAGTCATGGGACATCTGTGTCCTTAGGCTACGTGCTCCGGAATTTATGGCCGTTGCTGCAAGACCTGGGTGGTCACATATAAGGAAGTAACTTTGATTTTTAGGGTATAAGAATAAAAGGACTGGTGCATTTGGCACTGCAGTCTTGTACCGTCTTTATGTGTGTCCATGTCTTTCTTTGTGTGTTTCTTTGTGTTATGTGTTCATCCCCCATCCTGCAAATGGGCCACGACAAGTCTATGTTTGCATTTAATTGATTTTTGCAAAGTCATATTTTAAAATAGGCTTTTAAGAGAAAATGTAACAAGAGGCAGCCCTAAATATAGTCTGTCAGTGTTTCATCTCTTCCACACCCTAGTTAGTGACCTTTCATGACTGAGTGGTTTCCTTTACGAAGGAGGAAGTTCAGTTCTATGCTAAATGTACCAAGATGTCCAAAAAAAATAATATTTTGGGTGTTAATGCTTTTCATACAAAGATTTTAAAGTGCTGTTTTCCAATTCATTAAATTAAAACCTTGCTATATATTCTTCATAAGCAAACTTTTTACAAAGAGAATATATTCAGGAGCTCTTCCAAACAGAATTCTATACATAATATGTGACCTAACAATCAGTACTTATACCTATTCCTTTTTCTTAGGCCATATTGTTTTGCCTAATTGTAATAATCTTACAACCTTGTGTTCAGTTATATAGATTTAAAAAATCTCTTCATCTACCTCATTTTCACCACTGTGTTATGCTTGCTAATTCCCACCTCTTAAACTAAATACCTTGTTATTAACTTCATGCAGTCTCCTACACAATCACCACATTCCCAACTCCTTAAAACTCCAAGATTTTTAGATAATCTACTTAAATTTCTACCTTCCCTTACTCTTTGCTAGATAACCATCTTCAAAAATGTATTAATAAATCTTGATCCAATAATAGCCTTCTTAATTTGGGAAGGAGTTCTGCATAATGATATCTCTAAGCAGCTGGGATAGAACATATTCTAGAACCTGAAACAACTACGAGTACCATAATTAACCTCCCTTTAGTCATAGAATACATAAAAGGGATAAATATTATAGTAGTACAAAGTTTTCCCCATGATTATGAAGAAAGAAATCATGGAGTTAACATACTGAGGAAGTTAAGACCAGAGTTTCTTTAATTATAATGCCAGGGTTCATGTTCTGGCTTTACCACTTACTAGTTCTGTGACTTTAGGTCATTTCTCTTTTCTTAAATTTCATTACCTTCAAAATGGGAATAATTACAGTAGCATATTTTTGTAAGAATTAAATGAGAAAATATATGTAAAGAGTTTAAAATAGCATCTAGAACACAGTAAGTGTTCAGTAAATGCTAGTTGTTATTATCGTTATTAAAATCAAAATTCTTGATCGTGAAATTCCATTATATATGTGAGAACAGTCACATATGAGCTTAAGAAGGCCAGGTCAGGCTGTTCATTGCAGCATTGTCTATAATAACAAAACATTAGAAATAACCTAATGGTCAAGGAAACAATGGTACATCCATTCTATGAAATACTATATATACTTTAAAGAACAGAGAGGTAGGCCTATTTATATGTGCTGCTCTGCAACTCCAAGACATAATGTTATTTTTCAAAAAGGAGAGCTGACGAGCAACACATATAAAAGTATATTTACTTTTGTAAAAAAAGATTAAAACTATACATTTATATATATGTATACATGGATGAAAATACAAAGGAAGGTCTGAAAAGATATATACCAAACTAATAATAGCATTTGCCTTTAGATAGAAAAGCAAGTTGAGGATTATGGGCATGGAATGAAGATGTTAGTTTTAGAATTGTTTGATGATTTTGTTAAACAATGAAATGTATGACTTGTAAAATTAAGAATAAGCATATTTTACTTCTTCTCCTTCCCGTCCTGATCAGTTCAGCCCTAAACTAGTTGTTGGAACAGAGGAAAGTAGGCTTCCATATTAGGGGTACAGTTAGGGGCAGAGAAGCTGCATTAGCCCAAAGCAGGGTGTCAGAACCAGAAAGGAATGAAGAGAAATATTGCCCCAAAATTGAGCATCAGAACCCAAGTGAATAAGAAGGGCCGCCACATACGGAGGTGACATGACGGGCAGTATTAGAACAAGAATGGGGCAAAAAAAGTATGTGGGAGAGGCATGAATCAAAGCTCGAGGAGGGTGACCATGTAAAGAGGTAGCTCAGCATGGGGTGTCAAAGCTCAAACATGTGAAGAGTGTGGCCATGAATGAGGGCAGCCTACAAAGGCATGTCACAGCCAGACCAGGTGAGGGCAGCATGGTGTGACAGAGTCTGTGAGAGTGGTCTAGTGTTGGGGTATCAGAGTCTGAATAGGGTGGGGGCAGTGACCACACCTAGTGATAGACTGGCACAGAATGTTAGAACACAAGCGGGGACTGGAGGATGTCTCTGTAGAGAGCTATCTGATGCAGGGTAAAATGAACACGGAAGGGGCTTAGCGTGGGGTGTTAGCCCAAGCAGGGTGAAGAGTTTTTACATGATGAAAGAAAGCATCTAGTGCGTGGTGGGATGGGCAGCAGAAACGAAGTTGGATAAAAGGGCATCCATGTCAGGGAGGGGTGGCAGCGGAGATGAATATTGGTCATACAGGCCAATTGGTCAAATAAGTAACTAGGTTGAGGGTAATGGGGGAACCTGGTTTCTCACTGCCAGGGAAAGGAATTATAAATATGGAAAGAGAGAAAATAAAAATGAATTCTGTAGTGTTGGATTGGAATTGAAAGTATTGGTATGAATTCATGGTTTGGGATGGTTGGGAGGATGGTTTGATAAACAGATATATAAGTGGGTATATATATGAGTGTGCATTATGTATATGGGTGTGTAATTACATACAATATATATACCCTTGTTCTGCTCACTTAGAGGGTTTGGAAATAGTGACACCCCAAAAGCCATGAACATATTGTCTTCTAAATATCAATTTCCCCTAAAAGAAACCAGGACTCCTTGGAGAAGTGGCCTATTCCAGACCTGGGGCAGGGAAAGCCTGAAACATCTTATATAAAAAAGCATACATTGAGAATAGTCAAAAGGACACTGGAGCCAGTTTGAAGGACAAATTTGGAACAATTTGAGCAATAAAATAAATAATGATAGTAATGTATTAAAAATCACTGACTAAAATAAGAAACCATGAGTTCATACTGATATAAGTAAATGAATGAATAAATTTAAAGTTTGGTTAGAATATTGTATTTATACAGTATCAAAGTACCTTACCACAAAATACTTATTATTACAAAGAAAACAGACTAACTTTATAGTAAAGCCTGCAGGTACCACCTTAATCAAATGATCAAAGTAAATATCATCAGTAATGGAAACTGAAATCATGTGCCATCTGATAGGATGCAATGGAAAGAACAGAACATCACTTCCATATACTTCTTCCAAAATTACAACACCTAAATTTAATCACAAGGAAACATCAGATTAACATAAATTGAGGGATATCCTACAAAATAACTGATTCATAATCTTTAAAAGTATCAAGGGCATAAAGTCAAGAAAGGTCTAAGGAATTCTTCCAGGAAATTATAGAGCATGATAACTAAATGTCATGTGTAATTCTGAATTGAGTCTATTTGCTATAAATAATAATATTGGGATAACTGTGGAAATTGGAAGGGGTCTAAGGATTGAACAATGGTTAGAGATTAATGTTAATTTCTTGATTTTGAAGGTTATATTGTAGTTTTATAGGAGAATGTCTTTGTTGGATGGGAATACATGCTAGAATATCTAGGGTGATAAGGGATGAGGGTGAAAATTTACTCTCAATAGTTCAGAGGGAGAAGGTCTTTGTATGACAGTTGGAAGTGTTCTATAGGGATGAGATTGTTAAAAATAAAAATAGCCAGCCGTGTGCAACATGCCTGTGGTCCTAGCTACTCAAGAGGACTGCTTGAGCACAGGAGTTCAAGGCCAGCCTGGACAACATAACAAGACCTGTCTCTAAAAAAATAAAATAAAATAAAAATTAAAGTGCACTGAAAAGAAACTTTATAACATTAAAAAGTATAATTATAAAAATTTAATGTCATGGTACTATTTCTCTCTCCCTTTCTCCTGCTCTTTTTTCTCTT
>VBSM01000272.1:58940449-58952320 GCA_008086735.1 Cheirogaleus medius
CCACCCGCCTGGGCCTCCCAGAGTGCTAGGATTACAGGCGTGAGCCACCGTACCCAGCCCTCTTTCCTTTTTTTATTTCCTTCATTTCATGCTTTTCCTTCCTTCTTTCTTTTTCTTTCTCAGCACTAGGCTTCTAATGTTACACACAGAGCCCTAACCAATTTCTCAGGTGGGTACAGAAATATTCTTCATATATCTCCACTAAGAAATGGCAGATATTATAGGTAAATAATAAAAATGATGGCAATTAAAGATAACTGCCACCCTAAAAAAAAAAGATTATAATGATTATATGTTTATTGGTATGTTACCCAAATCTCTGTTCACCAGAATCATTTGTTTTTATTACTTGCTATTGTGCAAATTCTATTATTAGTAAATAATAGAATTATTAGAGTATTTAGAAACAATAAGGACATTTTGCTAATATTTACCCTACCTACCTCTTATAATGAAGAAATGAAAAATGTGGAGGTTCTTTGTAAACTATAAAGCACAAAAGAGTCAGCAGTCATTTAAATTTTATCACTAATAACTATTTATGCATATAGAAATCTAGTATTAAATACATTGTATCCCTACCAGATATTCCTAACTCCAAGAAGAATTGCCTATATTCCCAACATTGATGTTTAGTGTGAGGTAGATTTTCTTCACATTAAGAAATATGACAAAGGTAGAAAAGTTTTTCACCTTTTCACCCTCTGTAACGATCTGGATAGCATTTGGGATGAGTCGAGCAGTTTTCTCCTTGGTCATGAAGGTTATATTCTTTAAAGCAATAGAAATCTAAATACATAAAAGAATAAAAAAGAAAGTGTATTTTTCAGACACATATCTAACACAAAATGCCAAGTATTACATGAATCTAATCCAGAATATTCCATTGAAAAACCTGGAGGAGTTAATAAGCACATGCTTGAACTCTCTGGGAAAAACAGGGCAAGCAGTCAGACATTCCCTTTTTCAGTGTTCTCCCCCATTAACTCCTATATCTAACATTAGAACAAAGTGTCAAAAGATACGTGGGTGATCATGTTCCACATTAACACACAAACACACAAACAAAATTCAGACAGTCTGTCACATAAGACATGGTTTTTGGCAGCCAAAAGATATATGTTCAAGCTTTTCAACCTGAAATCTCTTTCTCTAACTATATTAAATAAGTATAAACGGAACTCAACGTATTCAGTTAGAAAAATATATTACAAATTTATACAAACGACATGTAAATGTATTTATGCATCTATAAGTATAGATGTACAAATATATAAATTTACTTTGGAATTATCTAAAATACATTGTTTTTAGAAGAACTGTATATATTTCTATTTGTATCAACAAATCAAATGCAAAATATGTCTTACTGTCGTTTCCCATCTGAAGATGTTGCTATAGAAACACAGCCAGTTTTCTGAAAGGTATAGTCGCCCCTGAAGCAAAATGTCCCTTTGAAGAGCACAAGCATAATCTGTATAAACAAAAAATGAGAAACAGCTTAGTCACAAAAATCTGGCAACTTAATAAACATTATACTATTTCAACACATGGAAAATCATCACTTTTTGCTCACTAGTTTGTTCATTCTTTCATTCGTATACTTTGGACACCATACCCCAGATGTTTTGCTATTCACTAGGTTAGCAGAAATGGCTCTTGCCCTCATGGACCCAGCATAGTGGGAAAGCAAAAAATAAACAAATAAATACAAAAATAAGTATGATAATAACCAAAGTGTGGAAAAATCTGTAAGAACCTATAACAAGGGCTCTGCAAGTACAGGGGGCAGGGCAGAAATAGAGTACACCACGAAGGATTCCACTGAAAAAGTGGTTTTTAAGACCTAAAGATCAATAAAGTGTCAGCAGGCTCATCAGGGCACATGCAAAGGCCCTTTGGTAGAAAAAAAAAGAAGCACACTGGAGGAACTCTAAGAAGACAGATATCTGGGCTGTAGAAGCTGGTTCATGTATGGTCTCACAGGCCATGGTAGACTGTGGACTTCATGAGAAGCCACTGATGAGCTTTACGTGGAAGGGACAGGATGGGATGTGTATTATTAAAGACCACTTTATTCACACTGAGAATAGATTGATATTTTTTGCTCCCAATTTACCTACTGATAAACAAACATGTACCATAATAATAATCAGCATTTCAGGATACATATTCTACCTGATTTGAATCATATTAAAAATCTGATTCATTTAGAATGGAATAAGAAAATAATGTTAATAAAAAATTGTTTTATGGATTTTATAACTTTATAATAAGTTACTAGAAAGTCAGAGTTAAAATTAAAGAAATTAACCAAGTAACTTAGGTCCCTTTGATGCATGCATTAACATCAACTTACTAACTATTTAACATGATCAATTTTTGGTACAACTGAATGACCTTGTACCTTTGGTACAAGTGAATAACTCCTAAAGATGTATTTTAGCAACTAAAATATAACAAGGGATACAGAACAAAGTGCTATGGGAATACAGATGGAGGGAATCAATACCATATACCTCTAGAGTAAGCTTGCACAATTAGTAGTATATATGTATTTACATAAACAAGATGTACTATTTTGTTTTAACCAAGAATACAGGCATATCTACCCATAGAGAAGTGGCAATAAATTAAGAGAATGTGTTTTTTTAAACAATCATGTTAGGAAATACATATCCCAAAGTATTCCTTCCATCAATCATCTTTTGGGGGCCCAATAATACTGACACTGATTACAAAAATAAAAAAGATGCTTTAGAACAACATTTTTAGAATTGTTTTCAGATTTAATAATTAAATTACAAGAGATAACCATTCTCTTTTTTGTACTTTATGTTGTTTTTTGTTATTTTGTTTGCTTACCTGAAACAACTGTAAGATTAAATACAAATCAAAAAAGAAAAAAATTAATTATCCCTGATATAAAAAAGGAAAGCGACATCTCCCCTCCCTTTTCTTAGAATATTTTCTTTAGAAAACTTGTAAATTCTTACTCTGCTCCTTTGACATGTACACCAGGTCCTCTTTTTTAAAGACTAGTTATCATTTTTTTGTATGTAATGGGTTGTATCTGTTTGGCTATATAACAGGATGAGATTTCTTTCTGTCTTCACTACCTCTTTTGCAGAATGCCTATGATGCACATTACATTCTGGTTTAATGCTTAATCAATAATAATCTGTTTTGTTTCTCTTCTACTTTTGTGGAGAGATTTCTGGGTTGGTAAGAGATTTTGTGTTTAATTATATTTCCCCAACTAAACATTATCCAGCTTGTACATCTACTTTGTTCACTTAGGTAATCAGAGAAGTTAAAAAATGTGAGCAACTGGTGTCACTAAAAAAGCATATAGTCTCCCAAGCTGAACACTTTCAAAGGGATAAACAAATTTAGAAGTGTGAATTGTTATTTTAGTAAAAAATCAGTATACAGAACTTCTAGTCTAAGTTGAGAGGAATATTAGACATGTATTTATTCCCCCCTCCTTCTCAAAAAATGTTCTGAAGCGACAGGGAAGACATATAAGAAATTAAATTCATAGCAGTGATAAGGGATAGGTATAAAAATAACTACATTAACAGATTGAAAGTTTTGATACATTTTTGAAAGACAGAAAATGTATACCAATGGAAAAAGTAGAGTGTGGAGAAAGCCTGAGCTCAAAAAATATACAGGTAAAGTCTGTAGCAGAGATAAAGCCATTCTTCCCCACATCTGGACACTTAGAATAAGCAAAGACTGCACACTTAGAAGCAGCAGGTACAAAGAGGGATGATTAGAATAGGGATAGATATTAATACCTGACTGATAGGCTTCCTGTGGTAGAGGTCAGCCACACTCAGCACCTCCTCTAACACAGTGCCAGTATTTACCTCCAAGCTCTAACGTAAGAAAAAAGTAAAATGTTAGCATAGCCCTAGGAAAGGATACAACTCCTAATATAAATATTGGTGTCCCACAGCAAAGGTCCCATTTTGGCATTTAAGGTTAGGTATGGAAATCTGCCTCCTTCTTTCTGTACAAAGTAAAGGTCTGTGAGTCAACATGCCTCCTTTCCACTTTCCCACACAGACAGGAGAGCGTTCTCTTGGGTACACAAAGGTACATGTAAACAAAGGTAACCCACTCCAACTTTTAATCAATTAAGTCCTTCATTCATATAAATGGACAACCATAAAACTATATAATTCATATTCTCTGATACACATTCCTTCTCCTGCCATCCTCCACTCCCACCCTCCCACCATTGCGACCCAGTCTCAACTCATTTCAAGGTTAAAATAACTCCAATAACAAATTAGAAAAGGTTTACTATTTTCCTGTTGTATAATTAGGGACCATCTATTCCTTGAAAGTTGAATAAAATTATTTGTAAAAACATGTGGGTATAGGTCTTTTGTTGGGTAGAGTTTTGTCTAATAATTTTTTTAAGGATTATAGATTCTTTAAGTAACACATTATGCTCCTCTTAGCGCATGTCAATATATTCCAGCCCAATTTCCAACTACCAGCATTTTAATCAAAGACTTTCTCTCCATCAGGGCCTCACTCTGCCCATACTCATAGAATAGAAATTTTGGGGAATTAATGTATCCCCATTAATACTGTATTTCTAAAAGTAGAATTGCTGAGTCAAATGTATTTTTTATTTTAATACATATTTCTTTAGCCAGGATTAAGCAAGAAAAAAGAGAAGGCATAAATAAATATAGGAATGAAAAGGTAGATATATATATTGGTGCTAAAGTAGATTTTTAGAAAATTCTGGGGATAGTTGCCCTAATTACAGATTCACACTTGGGATGGGTCAGCTAACAATTTAATTAGAAGTACTACACTCCATCAGAGGCAACTATAAGCCCTTCAACTATTAATATATTTATCACTTTCAAATGTTTGGCTAATTAGCATATATGTATTAGAAAAGGGTTTTCATTGGTGAAGTGGCTTGTTCACCAGCATATTGTATATTAGACAGGTGATCACATTAGTGAAACTAGTTTTACCAATATGCATGGATTGCTTGAAATATTTTAGAGACCCTTTTCACTATTATTTGTACACCATATGAAAACCTAGTAAGGCTTTCAAACTAGTTAGGTGTGCATTTAATTCCCTAGATCAGAGATACTCAAACTTTAATGTACATATAAATTACCTGGGGATGCTTGAAATTCTTCTAGCACATTTGTGCCTTCTCCCCATTTATTTAATTATTTTTCAAGTATTTATTTATATCAGTATGGACTCATGGATATTTATTTTATTTTTCAGGTTATAATCCAATCTTACTATTACTTTGTTGCTCAAGTTATTTCAACTTTGACTACTGGGAACTCTTTCAAGTTGATTCCAGTATTTTTTTTTTTTTCTTTTTAGCACTTCCTTACTTTGTGGCACCATAAGATGCTCCAAACTCACTCATCTTGTATTTTCACTGCTCCAGCCCTAGACTGGGCCATTTCTTCAAGGAGCTCTGGTTCCTTTTTTTGCCAAATGGTATTTAGAGACCAAGATCTGGGCCCTGGACACGCTTGTTGCCACTGTAGTATTGTTGTTTCAAGGCCCTCTCAGTAGACAGAGCTAAGGAATAAATGTAAATAAACTAACCTGTCCTTGGGTGCAGTTATGTGGGGTCTCCTGATATCCTAAGTTGATTTTGAAATTTTTAAACAACAAAGTTCCCTCTGTAAAGGTTTGACAAATGCACAGAGTTATGTAACCACCACCAAAGTACTGTATAGAACCATTCCATCACCCTAAAAATTCCCCCGTGTGGCCATACTCCCTTTCACAACACAGCAACCACAGACCTGTTTTCCATCTCTATGGTTTTACCCTCTCCAGGATATCATATAAGTAAATTTATACAATATATGGATTTGAGGGTTTTTACTTTTTTCACTTAGAAAGATTCATTTAAGAATTGTCCATGTTGCTATGTATATCAATAGCCTGTTCCTTTTTATCGCTCAATAGTATTCCATTGTATAAATGTACCACAGTTTGTTTTGCCTGTTCAATGACACCTTGCTTATTTCCAACCTGCCATCCAAAGTGGCTGTATCATTTTGCATTCCCACCACTAATGGATAAGAGTTCCTGTTGCTTTCCAGCCTCATCACCATTTGGTGTAATCAGGCTTTTATTTATTTTTTAATTTTAGCAATTCTAGTAAGTGTGTTTAATTTGTATTTCCTTATTGTAATTGATGTTGAGCATATTTATGCCTATTTACCATCCATATTTTTCTTTGGTAAAGTATTTGCCTGCTTTATTAATGGGTTGTTCATGTTCTTATTACTGACTTTTAAGAATAGTTATATTCTAGGCTGGGTGCGGTGGCTCACGCCCGGAATCCTAGCACTCTGGGAGGCTGAGGCGGGAAGATCGTTTGAGCTCAGGAGTTCGAGCCCAGCCTGAGCAAGATTGAGACCCCGTTTCTACCAAAAATAGAAAAAATTAGCCAGGCATGGTAGTGCATGCCTATAGTCCAAGCTACTAGGGAGGCTGAGGCAGAAGGATCACCTGAGCCCAGGAGCTTGAGGTTGCTGTGAGCTAGGCTGACACCACGGCACTCTAGCCGGGGCAACAGAGTGAGACTCTGTCTCAAAAAAAAAAAAAAAATCAGATATGTGATTATCAAATATTTTCTCCCAGTCTGTGGCTTGTATTTTCATTCTCTTAATATCTTTTACATAGAAAAAACTTCAATTTTTATAAAGTCCAATTTATCAATATTTTCTTTGGCCAATTATACTTTTAGTGTTGCATCTAAAAACTCATCACCACACCCAATGTTACAGGGATAGTCTGCAGAAAAACGCAGATGTTACTCCTGTAGAAGTTTTATAGTTTCATGTTTTACATTTACGTCTATGATCTATTTTGAGTTAATTTTTATATAAAGTGTGAAGTAAACATCAAGATTCATTTGTTTTGCATATGGACATCTAATATAGTTTCAACATCATTTGTTGAAAAGACTATTCTTTCTCCATTGAATTGTCTTTGCACCTTTGTCAAAAATCATTTTACATATTGTATGAATTTACATCTGAGCTTTTTCTTCTGTTCCATTGACCTGTCTATCCTTTTGCAAATTCCACACTATCTTGATTACTATAGCTTTATAATAAGTCTTGAAATTGAAGTGTGTGTCCTCTATCTTTGTTCTTTTTCCGAATTTATTTGAGTATTCTAATTCCTTTGCTTTTCCATATAAATCTTAGAATCAGCTTGTCAATATCTATGAAAAAGCTCGCTGAGATTTTGATTGCAGAGAGTTGAGATCTTAACAACATTGAGTCTCCCAGTCCATGAACATCTATTTAGGTCTTCTTTACTTATATTATCAGTGTTTTCACAGTTTTTAGCATGCAGAACCTAAACTTTTTTGTTAGATTTATACCCAAGTACTTCATTTGGGGGAGATTCTGGTATAAATGGTATTTTTTATTCAAATTTTTCATTGTTTCTTTTCATTCTTTCTTTTATATGAACCTTGAATCCTGTGACCTTGTTAAACTCACTCATCAATTCTAGAAGCTTTTTTTTGTAGATTATCTGAGATTGTCTCTATGAATAATCATATCTTCTGCCAAGAAAGTTATCTTTTTTCTTTTTTTCAATCTGTATGCCTTTTATTTCCTTTTCTAGTCTTATTTTACTTTTTGCACTTAAAACTTCTATTACAATATTGAATATGAGTGGTGACAGAATACATTTTCACCTTGTTCCTAATTTTAGGTGGAATGCATTCATTCTCTCGTTACAAGTATGATGTTAGCTGTAGGTTTTTCATAGATGCCTTTAAAGATTAGGTTGAAGAAATTCCCAGCTTGCTGAGAGTTATTATTATGAATGGGTGACAAATTTTGCCAAATACTTTCTCTGCATCTATTGAGATGACTACATGGTTTTTCATATTTAGTCTGTTAATACGGTGAACTATGTTGATTGATTTTTAAGAGATGAACCAGCTCTGTAAATGAGCCAGGTCATAATACCTTATGCTTTTTATATATTGGCAAATTTGATTTGCTAATATTTAGTTTAGGCTTTTCATGTCTATGTTTATGAGAGATATCGGTCTGTAGTTTTCTTGTAATGTTTTTATCTGGTTTGGGTATTATGGTGACATTAGTCTCATAAAATGAGATGGGACATGATCCTTATTATTTTCTAGAAGAGATGTACTATTTCTTTCTCAAATGTTTGGTAGAATTCACTACTGAAACCATCTAATCCCAGAGTTTTCTTTTTTGATACATTTTTAACAACAAATTCAATTTCTTTAATAGGCATAAGACTATCTCAGGCTATTTCTTCTTCTGTTAGTTTTGGCAGTTTGTGTCTTTCAAAGAATTGGTCCATTTTATCTAAGTTATTGAATTTACAGGTATAGAATTGTTCATAGTATTTCCTTATTATCCTTTTATAAATTACTTTTTTATTTTTTGAAATGGAGTTTCACTTTGTTGCCTAAGCTGGATTTGAATTCTTAGACTCAAGCAATCCTCCTAACTCAGCCTCCCAAGTACCTGGGACCACAGATGCGCCACCAGGCCCAGCTTTATTACCCTTTTAATGTTCATGAGCTCAGTAGTAATGATCCCTCTTTCTTTCTTTCTTGTTTTGTTTTGTTTTGTTTTTAGATAGAGTCTTGCTCTGTTGCCCTAGGTAGAATGCAGTGGTGTCATCGTAGCTCACTGCAACCTCAAACTCCTGGGCTGAAGCAATCCTCCTGCCTCAGCTTCCTGAGTAGCTAGGACTACAGTCACATGCCACACCACCAGGCTAATTTTTCTATTTTTAGTAAAGATGAGTTCTGGCTCTTGCTCAGGCTGGTCTCAAACTCCTGAGTTCAAGCAATCCTCCCACCTCAGCCTCCCACAGTGCTAGGATTACAGGCATGAGCCACTACACCTGGCCAATGATCCATCTTTCATTCCTGATATTGGTAATCTGTGTTTTCTGTCTTTTTTCCTTGGTCAACTAGGATCTTGGTTTATCAAGTTTGTTGATCTTTTCAAAGAATCAGCTTTGGTTTCAATGATTTTTCTGTATTTTTTTCTGTTTCAAGTTGCATTGAATTACGCTTTAATCTTTATCATCTCTTTCCTTCTGTTTGCTTTAGGTTTAATTTCCTCTTCTTTCTATAGTTTTATGAGGTTTTAAACTTAGGTTACTGATTTTACTTCCATTTTATTTCCTAATATATGCATTTAATGCTATAAATTTTCCTGTGTGTACTACTTTAGCTACATCCCACCTATTGTTATTTTGTATTTTCATTTTCATTTAGTTCAACTGCATTTCACATTGTTGACTATATCCTGATTCTTACAACTCTCGGTACCCTTGGATACTGTGATACTCCTTTCTTCTGGATCTTCACAGCCTCCTTGCTTTTTCCTTCTGACCCTTTTACTGGACTCTCCTTTTTTACTGATGCCATGATTCTTTCAGTGTTCTTTTAACTCTACATGCTATCCATGGTTGAGCTCATCTATTCTCTTGATTTTAAATGACAATTATATTCATTATTCAATTACCTATTATAAATCTAATACTGGACTAGATGTCAGGGTTACAACAAATACAGATAATGGTTCTGTAAATATATGATAGGAAAAAGCACGAGGCACTTATTGGAACACATAGTAGGGATACCTATCCAGAGATGATACTTAAAGTAACAATAGTGGAAAGTGATTGGATCAGAGTGGAAAGTGCTGAATCGGAGTTCTGTAGGGACCTTTCTATGTCAAATATAAATTCTTTAGTTGCTGGATCATGGAAGATCCTGGAAATCCTAGAAAAGAGGCCAGGAGAGCCAAGGTAGAAGGAGTCACATGGGAGGCTTAAAGCCATGGCTATTTGCCAGCCAATGTTTCAGTATTTTAACAATTACTACCGCTGCTCTGGTGGATGGTAGCTTAATATCAGGCCTAAACTGAACCCAGTCAAGTTTACAGTTAAAAGCTTCCCTTTATCCTTCAAAAGTGGAGAAATAAAGAAAAGAAAAAAAAATAAAGAATAAAAAAGTTTCCCTAAATGAGTGATATTTAATATTTAAAATATAAATAAAAGATAACTGCATACAGAAAAGGGAAAACAGTTCCAGGCAGAGTAAAGTAAAATAGCCTAGAAGTAAAAAAAAAAAAAAGACATGTCTAAAGAATTTAGACTTCAGAAGGGCTAGAGACTGAAGGAAACTTGAAAGTTACAGTGAGAGTGGATATTTAACATATTATAAAAGGCTTTATAAGTTAGGAGGTTGAGCTTTATTCTAAGGTCACTGGAATGCCATCTATGAAGGGTTTTAATCTGATCAGATTTGCATTTTTGAAAAACCACTATAGCTACAGTATAGACTGAAGCCATACAAGACTGAGGAAAAGATCAGTTAGAAGGCTATTGTGATATATACTAAATCGTTATTTTCAGATAATATTTTATATATACATACTAGGTGTTTAAGGCATCTCAAAATCAACCCTCCAAAATCAAAATAATTGTCTTCCTCCAAGATGGTAAGTTATATCTTCCTCTGTACTACTTCGGTACCTTGTTAATACTATTCATGTCACCCTGAGTCACAATGATTTGTTTATATATGTCCCACCAGACTCTGAGTTCTTCAAAAACAGCATGGTGTTTGGCACATAACGAGTGCTCAATAAACATTTATTGAACTAATCTATAATGTACATTATAGGTTTTTACTGCCAGGGAGTTGTTTTAAAAACTGAAAGGTTAAATTAAATTTTGAAAATAGTGGTTAAATCTAGAGCCACTTGCACAGAATGATCCCAATTATATTTTTTTATTTATATGGTTATGTGTGTCACTGATATTATTTCTGGATGGTGCAATTACAGGTGGTTTTAATTTTATACTTTGGAAATATCTATATTTTCCAAATGTCCTATACTGAACAGGTTTACTGTAGCCGTGAGAAAAAAATATGAAAATGTATATTTTTAAAAGCAATTATATATACTGGAAAACATCTAGAAAGATAGCCACAAAGTATTAACCAAAATTATATATGGGTATTAGGATTACCAGTGATTTTCACTCTTTTCCTTATACTTTTCTGTATAGTTTTAATGTTTTATGACGAGTATATATATCACTGTATAATCAGATTAATTTCTTTTAAGAATGCATTGGTGGGTAGGATACATTTAGGAAAGGTTTATATGAAAAGTATTTGATTTTAAGTGGCAGACTGGCAAGAAACATTTGTAACACATGCACAAAAGACCTAATTTTTTAAACATCTAATAAGATGTCTGGTACACACACAAAAAAAACATAGCCTACTAGAGAAATGGGCAAAGTTTATGAAGAGAAAGGTTCACAGAAAAAGAAATACAAATGATTTATAGACCTATAAATGGATGTTTAACCTCCCTCATAGTTAAAGAAATACATATTTAAACAATGATTAAACATCATTTCTACCTACCAAACTTTGATAAAGCAGAGTTCCTGAGGTGTGGCAAAACAAGTACTAACATGCACTGTTGATGAGAATGAAAATCGGTACAGCCTCTTTGGAGGGTAATTTAACAACAGTGTAAAACTTTTAAATGCTCATTACCTTTTGTTTCACAATTCCACTTCATAGAATTTGTCCTCCGATATGTTTGAACATGTGGGCAAACATAATGTACAGAAGGTTCAATGTGACATTAGCGTAAAAGACAAGAAGCAACCAAAATGGCCATCGATAGAGGATGTGCTAAATAAATTATGATACAATCATTCAAATGAACACTAGGAAGCCATTAAAACAATGAAGTGGGCCGGGCGCGGTGACTCACGCCTGTAATCCTAGCACTCTGGGAGGCCGAG
>VBSM01000272.1:58967204-59024342 GCA_008086735.1 Cheirogaleus medius
AAAAAAAAAAAAAAAAATTCTTACTGTCAGAAAGACACTTACTAATACTTATTAACCAGTCTGTTAAACAGCATGAGATTACTATTGATTCAAGACACACCAGTGTTGTAATAATGTGCCCCAATGTCTAATTTTATAGGTGAGGTAACTGAGGTCAGACAAGTTATACAACATACTGAAGATCGTTGCACACTGAACTCACCTGGGACAGTGTAGACATTCTATTTCAGATGTTTTGTCCCCAATTTGTTCAATTATATCATGCTGTCCTCTAAATTCACTCCTGTGGAACAACTGATTTAGCCAGACTAGAATATATGAGTTATTCTATATCAGTGAATCTTCTAGATCCCTATAGCTTAACTCTTTAAATACCAAAACTTTAAAAAGTTATCAATCCTTTTGGTAGAAACTTTCCTAAACTGAAAAAGCAAATTCCAGATTCCTTGGATTGTTCCACTGAAATGGCTCTGACATGCTTAATTCTTTGCTTAAGTATCAGGTTGTGCGCCTTATGAATACTTGCTTGTTATGCTACCTGTCTTCCTTGTGTTCACTTTGGATCCCTCAGTGAACTCCCCCATCTTATTGTTTTTATCCAATTCCTACTTTATTGTGGGGAGAATGAAGAACAGAAAATAGCAACATAATGGAGTCCATGGTAGACGCAGATGAATTTAAAATGGCAGAGAAAAAAATGAATTAGTTTCCACACTTTTTAAACATCATTTCTACCAATTACAGTACTGTGTTAGAGCTGCATAGACCTTTGGCCTCCACTTTAACAGGCCCAGGTTGCTAAACTTTTTGACCTTCTGTTATCATTTCTTGCTTCTATCCATGTTATTATCAACTAATTCCCCTAACTCTAATATTCAATTTATTTAAGCTTATAAAAAAATGGAAAAAATATATTAAAGAAACTTCAAATGAAAATTTGGGCTGGGTGCAGTGGCTCATGCCTATAATCCTAGCACTCTGAGAGGCCAAGGTGGGAGGATCACTTGAGGCCAGGAGTTCAAAACCAGCCTGAGCAAGAACGAGACCCCGTCTCTACAAAAAATAGAAAAGTTAACTGGGTGTAGTGGCACATGCCTGTAGTCCCAGCTACTCAGGAGCCTGAGGCAGAAGGATCGCTAGAGGCCAGGAGTTTAAGGTTGCAGTGAGCTATGATGTCGCCATTGCAATCTAGCCCAGGTGACAAAGTGAGACTCTGTCTCAAAAAATAAATAAATAAATAACATTTAAAAAACGAATGTATACAAATGAAAATTTGAGGAATTCTCCAGATATATCAGCATAAACTCTTATTTAGCTGTTCAGGGTCTTTTTGGTTTTGTTTGCTTCTGAGTTCTTGATAGTTCTAGTTTCTGGGTAAGGAATCTCTGGAAAAGTCTGTAAAACTTCTGAGATGCTGCATTTGCCTTTAAGTCTATTCTATGTGAATTCACATAAAAGGTCCTTAAAGTGTTTACAATCAGCATAGGGACCCAAACTGAGCCAAAGTAAACCTTTGACACTCTAAACTAGTGCTTCCCAAACTTTAATGTTCATGCAAATCACTTTGAAATGTTGTGGAAATCTAATCAGCAGGTCTGAGGTTGGGCTCAAGATTCTGCATTTCTAATCATCTGGCAGATGATGACAAGTCTGCTGGCCCACATGCTACACTTTTTGTAGCAAGGATCTAGAATACATACTTCCTTTTTTCTTTCTTCTATTTCTAAATTTTCTCATTCCTTCACTTTTTCCTTTTCTTGCATTATTTTTTCTTGTGTAAATCTACCAAAAGTAATCACAGTAACTACTTATTCCTGTAGACATAGCCCTTGGACCTATGAAGGTCCCCCAATCTATAATGTGAACTAAAAATAAAATCCTAAGCCCTCTGCTAACGGAAGAGACCCCTCTCAGCCAAGGGGACCCCAGACATACCTTAAAACTGAGTTCCCAGCTATGATGGGATGGGAAAGATAAAGCACAATTACACATGGGCATGATTTCCCTTCATAAATATTCATGACTCCTCCTATAGCTTGTTGATCATCCCACTCAGTATAAAATCTTGTTCCTTTTGTCTGTCCCTTGAAGCACATGAGCCTAGCTTCTGGCTGGGGCTCTGCTTCCCCACCTGTTGGAATGGTCATCCAACAGGCTGCTACCCTTTGTGAGAAATAAAGCTCTGCTTTTTCTAAACTATAAACCTTTTAAATTTTTTTTTAGTTAATAATAACATAAGCTATAAAAATCATAGTGCAGAAGGGTCAAAACACTACAATAGTCATAAACTTTTTCTAAATGCTACCAAAAATAATATAGTCAGTATAGGATGTGTTGTTATTTTGGTATATTTCTCAGCAATTAAATATTTTCCTTAGGATATGGTTCAAAAAACTTATGATGTTAAGTTTCTTATTAGGAAGTCAGAACTTTTCAGTCATGTCAAGATTAAATAACATTCCAATGAACTGAACTGCTAATTATGAAAAAAATTATGGTACTTGTACAAATCTTTATAAGTTACTAATTTATGTCTTTTTTTAGTCTACTCTAAAATTGTAAGAAAATCTGCTACCAAGGATACCTAGTCCTCAAGAGATCTGCTTTCTAATGAACTAATTGGAAGTCTATATGCCTTATAATCTTATATAAATTTTACTTATAGTTGTATTATACCAGATTTTATCAAATGGCTGATAACTCTCATAGGAATTGCTAGATTTAGAGTGAGCCCTTTGATGTAACAAATGTTAGCATTCACATGGTAATAGATATAATGTTCTCAAAGAAGACTCTAAGATCTTCATGTGCCTAATCAACAAGCATTAGTCTCGTTTTACAGTGGGGAAACCTGAAGCACATCCAGGTTATACAACCAAGTGAGCACAATGCAAATAGAATATGAAACTCCTAATTTTAAAACTCATCTTATAGTCATTATATACTACAGGTCAAACATTGTTAAACTTCCTTTTAGGTACAGGAACTTTTAAAATCAAAATTACATAAATTATGGTTTCTCAGCAACATTTAAAAATATGGTTTCTGTGTAATGTTAGTCTCTTGACAATACAGTGAACAACAGTGTAAGTGGTGTACAATTCTCTAGTGTGGTCTTCTCACAAGAAAATTGAAGCAGATATTCCACTCCATCAAACCAGACAACAGTGCATTCTAGTGGCCAAAGGAGAGCATAATCAGAAATGTCTGGGATTCTGGACAAAAACCAGAAACATCTAAAATCTAGATGCTAAAAAGAAAATATTATAAATATTATATGAATTGTTGGAGACTTAAAGAAAATTTGCATGCAAGATTAAAATGAATATATAAAAAAGAAAAGATTATTACCCAAAAGCTCCAGTCACCACTCCAATTGTGTAAATTTGGTCCCTGTTTTTTAGCTGACACTATATTATTTTCATCCACAGTTGGACTAGGATTTTCCTCTACTTCTTCCTGTAACTCAGTGGCAAGGCTTGACTCCCCTTCATTTATCACCTAGAAACAAACATCAAACCATTTAAATCACCTTTTGAGAAATGGCCATTTTAAAAAGAAAAGAGTTAATGTTCAAAACAGATAAATTAATTTTAAAAAGACAGTCTTTAAATACTGAGAAGACAGTAATGAATATGTTTTTACTTCTCCAGTTCATACAGTTATACGTGCAACAAAGATTTTCCAAATACTATTATCTGTTAGGTAGTTTAGTTGGCACTAGGGATGAAAAGATGAATAAAACAAAGTCCTTAGTCTCCAGATGTTCACAGTCTGCTAGAGGAATAAGTAAATAGTAAAGATACAAGGTAATGGGAGTGTCAGTTGGTACAATCACTTTGGAAAACAATCTGCAATGCCCAGTAGGGCCAAACATAGACATAAACTACAACACAGCAATTTAACATACACATGGAGTCAAGGACGTTTGCAATACTAGGAAAGGGAAGATAATCTCATTATCCATCAACAGAGAAAATAGTAAAAAAAAGTTCTGATTTATACAAACAGTGGAGTTTAAATGAATGAATCAGATGTCTCAACCAGGCACTGGCCTCCAATCTGTAAAGCACTCAGGGCAATGATTATACTCGGCAAAATATGCCCAGTCAGGTGGTTGCTCATGAAAGAGCAGTCATTAGGAAGTTAATAAAAGAAGAGAGAAAAGAGGAGTTGGGGAGGAGAAGCCATTGTAAGAGCACATGGCTCATCAGGATGCCTAAATGCCTCTGCTGCTGCTGCTGCCACCGCCATCATCACCTATATCTCTGTTGTAACAAAGACCTTGACCCTCAGGGTTATAGGGAAGAGCACCCACGGCACCCCCATGGTGCAGCAAAAAGGTAAGTCAAACCCAACTTACACTCGGGTTTCTTAAACCTTATAAACTAACCATTGTCATGGGGGAAGCCCTTAACCCTGATGATACTGATTTGAGGCTCACTGGAAGAAATTTGTAAATATAAAAAGAGAACCCCCTTACCTGAAATATATCCAATACTCTCCAAAGAGAGAGAAAGAAAGAAAGAAACCTAGATAGAGGGGGGAGGAAAGACAAATGAACAAACAAACAAAAAAACTGAAACAGAATTCCATAATTTGACCTAGTTTGACATATAAAATTTATTAAAATAATTTATACAATAAACAAAAGATAAAATATTGGCTTTTGTGCCTCTACAACGTAGGTTCTGAATTAACTTCAACATCTGCTAAAATGCATCCACTGGCAAACCTTCATGGCTTTAATCAATACTGGGGCTCAAAGTACAGTTATATCTGAAGATCCCACTAAATTTAAACAAGGTTTCCCCTGTAATCTTAAAAGAGGTACTCAACATAAAATAGACAACAAATAGGCATGCCTCACCTTAACCATCAGAACGATTGCCTTGTCTAAATTCTCCATGGTCAGGGTATACATTGCCCTAAAATATCCCATAGTAGCCATGGTCACTCTGACCCAATGAGTAATAAATTAAATTTAAATCAAGTCTTTGGAGCTTACAACTGGCTTTTTAAAAAGTAGGATCCTGGCCGGGAGTGGTGGCTCACTCCTGTAATCCTAGCACTCTGGGAGGCCGAGGCAGGTGGATCGCTCAAGGTCAGGAGTTCGAAACCAGCCTGAGCAAGAGCGAGACCCCATCTCTACTAAAAAAAATAGAAAGAAATTAATTGGCCAACTAAAAACATATATAGAAAATATTAGCCGGGCATGGTGGCGCATGCCTGTAGTTCCAGCTACTCGGGAGGCTGAGACAGAAGGATTACTTGAGCCCAGGAGTTTGAGGTTGCTGTGAGCTAGGCTGACGCCACGGCACTCTAGCCCGGGCAACACAGTGAGACTCAGTCTCAAAAAAAAAAAACAAAGTAGGATCCCATGGACCACCGCCCTCAACCCCTAGTGAAAATAATACACCCCAATGTGAAATAAAACAGGGCCTCAAGTACTGAAACTCATTATAAGACCTACTTAGTGAAAGAGTGATTACCCCTACTGCTTCTCTTCCATTTAACAGCCCAGTTTGGCACGTTAAACTTGGAAAAAATGAATGGTGCCTCATGGTTGAGTACTGCATCCTTGATGCTGCCATCTGACTGGTGAAGGCCTCTGTACTCAGTACTATTGAAATTACTGCCTTCACCTCCAGAGAAACACAATATACCTTCATCCATGGATTATCTCAACAGCCTTGCCGTCATACGCAGCCTTTACAGGCAAGATCTTAACTGCATCCAATTTTCTCCAGGAGTACAGGAGTGACATTACATTGATGACATTCTCCTCTGAGGGCAGTCTTTTGACTCGCTCACAAAGGAGCTTGCAAAAAAAGGTTGGGCCATTGCCCTACACATTGTATAAGGCCTGCCAATTTGGTTACATTTCTGAAAATTAGTTGGTAAAACAAGGGCCACTCCATCCCTGACACTGTCAAGAAACAGCTATTGACCCTCTCTGCATCCACAACATTAAGACAAGTCTAATATCTTTTAAACCTTTTTGGGTTCTGGAGGAAACATAATCCTGATTTACAAATTTTACTTAAGTCCATTTATGCTGTTACTTTCAAATCGGTCCACCATGAATGCAGCCTCCTCTAAGAAAAGGTTCTAAATTTGTCCAAATTGTAAAATAGACGCTCCCATTGGTACTATCCCCCCGCCCCCGTGCCATCCCCAAAACACACAGACACACACACACACACACACAGAATCCTTCACTGTTGAGGCTTTAGCAACCTCTTCTCAAGACTCATGGTCTCTGGACCACCCATAATGTCCATAAATTGTCCACAGGCTTCTGGTGCTAGAAACTATCTCCTTAGCCCCACATACTATATGCAAATGCTGGCAGGCTGGGCTCTTCTGGTAATAGAGGCTCTCATAAGCCTTGAGCCCATGACCCTCCATACCCACCTGCCCATCATGCCTTGGGTCGTGGAAGCAGTATCCTGCAAGCTCAGCAAAGTCGAGAACTCCTTACTAGAAGATAGGGTCAAATCTGGGCCTTCCAGCATCTCCCACCTGTAGAACGGCATGGCCTCCTCTGTCCTCATTGCCTAGGCAGATGCCACGGTGCTAGAAGAGGCCACTCCTCTCCTGGACCCCTCATCTGCCTCGGGAGCAACTTGGGTCAACTGAATGAACAGCAATGGGAGTTTGTATACTTTACAAAGAGCATCACCACCATGATGGAGCTCACTGTAAACCTGTTGCTTTTCATCCCTTAACGAGGATATCCTTGAAGCACAGGACCCAACAGTAAGCACAACTGGCTGAACTTCAGGAAGTCATCTTAACACTGAATTCTCTGGTCAACACTTGGCTCCATTTGCACATTTTTACAGACTCTTGGGCCACTGCCTGAAAGTTGGCCCCTTTAGGGTAAAGAACTCTGGGACTTTCTTGGTTCACAGATACCCAAAATGTAAATCAAGGTCACATATGTCTCTACACATAATAAAGCCATAATACAAGTCCTAACCATGACACTCCTACCTCTTTCAGAGTTCCTAACATTACTGACGGTGACCAAGACACTCATTTTATTTCTAAGCCTGAGTGCTCTTTGCAATGTCGTGGATGGGAGATTCAAACCAAGCAAGCCCTTGTTCACACACAGGAACCCTCACCCAAGCCCACTCCCTAACCGCAATAAAAGTCTGCAGCCAGTCTCCTTTCCTTGCTCTGTTAAGCCATTTCCATCCTGCTTTAGAGGCCTGCCCTGCTCTTCCCAGAGATCTCAATCATTTAAGTAAGAGGCTTTTTCATATCCTCATGGTGTATATATGGCATCATTGGTTTCTAAACCTGAATCAAATTCGGGGTGGGGGTCGTTTCTGGCTTTCTAGGGTGGCTACAACAGAGTCCTATCTCTCCTATCAACTCTGTGGTACTCAGCAAAGTCACTCAGTCTCTCTAAATCCTTGACTCTACAGTAGGGGAAATAATTCTCTCTAGTCTAGACAATAAGCTTACTGAGAGCAGGGGTCATGTTTGTGTTACCATCTTTTCTAGAACACTCAGTGCCAGGAACATAGTTGAATGAATGACTGGGTTCATGAACATCTATCTTGCCTAATTCATAGTAATGTTTTGAAAATCAATTGATATGATATTTGCTTGTTCACTCAACAATTAATTGCATGCCTCTACTGATCCATAAACTATAAAATGCTCTTCAAAAGGGATAACACTGAGTGCAATTCTCTAAAAGTAAAATATAAACACACAACCAATGTAAAAGTAATGAGGATAGTGTTCGGAAATGCAGGCACCCCTACAACAAAAGTAGGCTTCCCCACGAAGTTTAATAAGAAAGTTTTTCCGTTTTGTCAAATAAGGTAGTAAACAAACAACAAAAGTAGCTGAAACAAAAAAACTTGGTTGGTAGCACAGTGATTTAAATCATCTGGGCCCTTTCATCAAGGGCTGATACTGAAGGAAGCGGGTGAGTCTGGCAAAACGTGACACCGTGTCAGAATCACGACAACGGAGCCTAACTCCATGGGGCCTGAGGCGGAGACAACTGCTCGGGGACTTTTCGGACCAGATGGAGCGCCGCCCTCCCGCCCGCCGGGAGCGGACGTTCCCGCCGCCGCCCCGACGCCTGGGGAGGCTCGCAGGAAGCGCAGGAAACGCAGGAAACCGTTTCCTCGGTAACAGCTTTCCTAATTCCTCCAAAGAGCGCCGAGAAAAGGAAAGGAAGGAATGGACTGTCGTAATCTGAGAAAGTTCAAGCAACCATCGTGAGGAAAACTGCCGTGTAAAGCAACCGCTTGGGAACGTGCCCGGCGAGGCCCGCTTACCTGGCGGCCCGTCAGAGCGCCCTCCATCGCGGCTCCCTCCGCCGCCGCGGCACGGCGCACGCGCGCCCCCGTGCCCCCCACCGCGGGGAGGGGGCGGCCTGGCGCGCGCGCTCCCGGCTCCCGGCTCCCGGCCCCGCCGCCTGGTCCGCCGGCCCTCCGAGTACCACCTGGGGTCCTGCCGCGCGCCTTGCGCCCTCTGGCGGCAGCTGAGGACCCCTGCCTTTGGCGAACTCCGAAGGATGGCTGTTAATTGCTTAGCCCGGAGGAGGCCACTCTTGGCTAGGGGTCGGAGAGCGCCTCACCTGCTTCCCAACCTCAAACTCCCGTGCCTGCCTCAATGGGCGAAAAAGTGAATTGCGTGGGAAAGTCTTGTTCCTTCAAATAGGGGATTGAAGTTGATAAAAGAGCGCTGAGTATTGCGGATCCTTGATTCTCAAAAAAAGATCTATAAAAAAGACATTCTAGAACAACTGGGAAAGATTCAACGTGAAGTGTCTATTACAATGTGTGTTATGGAATAATTAATGATTTATGGATATTCATTTACGGATAATTAATAATTTGTGGTTGTATTGAAAAGTGTCTTTGTTAGCAGAAAACTCATACTGAAGTATTTGGGGTATATCAAAGATCAAGTATCATAATGTCCGCAACTTGTTTTCAAATGCCTCAACGATAGATAAATACAGAGAGACAGCAAAATATTGGCAATTATTGCATCAAAATGGAGAATATAACACTATTCAGTGATTCTTTTACTGTTTCTGTATGTTTGAAAATCTTCACATAAAGTTGAGGAGAGGGGAAAGAATCCAGTTACACAAAAAGTGAGATATTGGGTATATTTTCAAAATTTATATTGCATATTAAAGGACAAATTACCTAATAAGATAATCAATAAAAGAAAGGTTTTTACCCTCGTCCTGTGAAACTTTGCATAAACTGTGTTCCACATAAAAAATTTCACAGAACACCAGTATTATAAATGGCCATTCTGTGATCACGTTAAAGCAACACAAAACTAAGACCACTGTGTAATCGGGTCTAAACACAGACAAAAACATGGTCATGATTGCAACCGCAAAAATGACTAAATATCTCCTGATGTTGGTTGGCTAAGACGACTGCTGTTTCTTTCCCAATCACAGCTTTAGTGTCACTTTATTCCTCCTACCTTCTAGATGAGATTTATTAATATTCACAAATCATAGAATTACCACAGTTTCTTGACAACATCTAATCCAGGACAAACCTTTGCTTTTTGAATCGTCCCCACAAAAGCACAAAACACAAACCCAAATCCTTTAGTATATCCTTTCTAACACCCTTTCACTGAGATGTCCTCATCTCAGTGCTCCATGGTGTGCTTTCACTCTCATGGCAGTAAGTCAATAAATCCAATGTTGGTCAACTATAGGTGTTGTTTCTGATGGCCTTTGGCTAAAAGTCATTTCTGGGATCACTTGAGGCCAGGAGTTTGAAACCAGCCTGAGCAAGTGCAAGACCCTGTCTCTACAAAAAACAGAAAAATTAGCCAGGCATGGTGGTATGAGCCTGTAGTTCCAGCTACTCAGGAGGCTGAGATGAGAGGATTGCTTGAGCCCACGAGTTTGAGGTTGTAGTGAGCTATGATGAGGGCACTGCACTACAGCCTGGGTGACAGAACAAGATGCTGTCTCACAAAAAAAAAATTATAAAAACTATAAAAAACTTAAAAGAAGGTGAATATAAAGGAAAATTTGTTGGAAATTTTAAGAAGAAGGAGAAATTATGAAATAATTAGGAGCATAAGAAAATGAACTGACTAGTATGTAAGGGAAAGAGTAGGATTGTTAGGCAACACAAATACCTAATTGAGATTAATGATCATGTATTTAAAGTGAGGTTGCACTCATATATAAAAAGCTCCTAGAAATCAATATGGAAAAAACCAAGGTCTAGTAAAAAATTGATAAAGCATATGTCAGAAAGTTCACATAAATGGAAATAAAATGTCCCTTTTAAAAAATTAAAAATCCTCAATTTAACTCAGAATAAAATAGAAATTAAAACCACACTAAAATAATATTTTTCCTCTATTAGATTGACAAAAGTACAGAAGTTTAATAATGCATTCTGTTGACAAGACTGTGAGGATACAGGAACTCTCATGATGGGAGTGTAAAGTGATACAGAAAATTTGGCAATAGCTATAAAAATTTAAAATGCATATAATCTTGCAGCAATACCAACTTCTGGGATTTTTCCTATAGATTTAATTGCACACATGCAAAATAATGTGCAAAGTTATTCACTGAAGAATAGTTTGTATTAGTAAAAGTTGGAAACAAATCATCATCAATGGGGGACTGGTTAAGTAAATCATGTACCTCCATCCATCATAATTTGGAATTCTATGCAGTTTAATAAAGAATAGGAAGGAGTTACATCAACAAAAATGGCAGAGTAGGGAACTCCAAAAGTCTGTATTTCCACAAAAACAACACATAAGCTGTCAAGAACTGTCAGAACCAATTTATTTGGAACTTTAGAATCCAACCAAAACCCTACAACAATCAGGAACAGTTAATTAAGAAAAAACAGCTTAGTCTCAGTAAGAGAGCTTTGTGACATTTTATTCTAACTTACCCTGGTACCATCTCCCACTCCACAATAGCCCACATTCCTAATACTGGTTCCCAGTATCTGAAGGAGCAGTACAGACTTTATTCTCAAAGAATGGTGACTGTTTGCTTTGACCTGTTTGGTGACTGAAGGCTCAGGGACGTACTTGCCATTATTTCACCTAACTCAGAACTTTCTCAGGGCTACGACAACTACCTTGAGGTAAAGGAGAGACATTTTGTTGAAAACATCTGAAGGCAAATGGATTAGCCACTGCCATTTGGGACAAGGGATAAAAGTTAAGGCAAATAACAAACAGTCTGAAAAGCTTAGAAGGAAAACCTAGAGAATATGATTCTTTGGAAAATAATGGCTTTGAAAACCTCCCACAAATTCCTAGGAATCCAGAAGGCCACACTCATGCCCAGACCTTGGAGCATGTTAAGAAAAGACGTAAGAAGGCCCCAAACTCTCACCTCTGGCTGACTTACTGCACAGCTCATGCAGGAAGGAAGGCTAAGGCAGAGTTACAAACTGCCTGGCTGAGTATTAAAGGCATGCCTAACACACAGAGACCATCTGCAAAGACTGGAAGATCACCCTTTATTTATTTATTTTTTTCCCCTTCTTTTTTCTAACCTAATAGTACAGAAACTTCTGTGGCCACATATGACAAAGAATACAAACTTTGCAAAATTAGTTCAACTTGTATTAGGTATCTAGAGTAGTCAAATTCATACAGAAAGAAAGTAGAAGGTTGGTTTCAAGGGGCAACAGGGAGGACAGAATGGGGTGTTATTGTTTAACGGGTTCAGAGTTTCAGTCTGGGATGATGAAAAAGTTCTGGAGATGTGACTGTTGGACAGCAATATAAATATACTAAATGTAACTGAACTGTACATTTAAAATGTGTAAAATGGTAAATTTTTGTGTATATTTCACTGTAATAAAAAAATAGTTCATAAAAATCACTAACCAAACAACCAGTAAATACTAGAACAAGTAGCAACGACAAACCCTAGGGATGGGGACAATCTGATTTCCAGAGTTGCCACATTATGGTATTCAAAATGTCCAGTTTTCAACAAAAAATCACAAGGTATATAAAGAAACAAGAAAGTATGGTCCATATACAGGGAAAAAATAACAGAAACAGTCTTTAATGAAGCCTGGACTTTGGACAGACAAAACTTTAAATCATCTATTTTATATATGCTCAAAGAGCTAAAAGGAATCATGTACAAAACAGAAACCATGAGAACAATGTCTCACCAAATAGGGAATATCAATAAAAAGACAGAAATTATATTTTAAAAATACAGAAATTCTGGAGTTAAAAAGTACAATAATTCAAATGAATAATTCGCTAGAGGAATTCAAATAGATTTGAGCAGGCAAAAGAAAGAATCATTAAACTTGAAGATGAGTCGATGAGATTATACAGTCTGAGGAGCAGAAAGAAGAGTGAAAAATGAACAGAACCTAAGAAATCTGTGGGACACTATCCCACATAATGGGAGCTCTAGAAGGAGAAGAAAGAGAGGAAAAGAAAGAATATTTGAAGAAATAATGCCCCAAAAAAGAATAAGGAAACTCTTTATGTACTGATATAAAAAGAACTGTAAGAAATATTGTCAAATAATAAAAGCAGGTGCAAAACTACATTTTGTGCCAAAAATGCATAATCTGAATCCAGTCATGAGGAAACATCAGACAAATTCAAACTGATAGACACTATAGAAAATAATTGACTCAAACTCTTCAAAAATGTCAAGTTTACTAAAGACAAAGAAAGATTGAAGTATTGCTTCATATTAAAGAAGACTAAAGACATATGGCAACTAAATGCAATGTGTGATCTTGGATTGGATCCTGAACCAGAAAAAAAAAATTTTTTTTTTTGGCTCTAAAGGAGATCATTGAGACAACTGGAAAACTTTGGATAAAGTATAGATTGATTATTGTATTGATTCAATGTTAATTTCCTGGCTTTGATAATTATATTATGGTTAGGTCTAAGAATGTTATTGTTTTAGAAAATACAGTTGTATACCATATAATGACATTCTGGTCAATGATGAACCACATATATGAACGTGGCCCCATGAAATCATAATACTATATTTTTACTATACCTTTTCTATGTTTATATACACAAATACTTCTCATTGTGTTACAATTCCCCACAGTATTCAGCACAGTAACATGCTACACAGATTTATAGCATAGGAGCAATAGGCAATACCATATAGCCTAGGTGTGTAGTGGGCTATACTGTCTAGGTTCCTGTAAGTATACTCTATGATGTTGGCACAAGAACAAAATTGCCGGCCGGACGCAGTGGCTCATGCCTTTAATCCTAGCACTCAGGGAGGCCGAGGAGGGAAGATTGTTTGAGCTCAGGAATTCGAGACCAGCCTGAGCAAGAGTGAGACCTCGTCTCTACTAAAAATAGAAAGAAATTAGCTGGACAACTAAAAATATATAGAAAAAATTAGCTGGGCATGATGGTGCATGTCTGTAGTCCCAGCTACTTGGGAGGCTGAGGCGGGAGGATCGCTTGAGCCCAGGAGTTTGAGTTTGCTGTGAGCTAGGCTGACACCATGGCACTTGAGCCTGGGCAACAGAGCGAGACTCTGTTTCAAAAAAAAGAACAAAATTGCCTAATGACACATTGTTAAGTGACACATGACTGTATACACTGATGTATTTAGGAGTAACTCCCTCTCAAATGTTTCAGAAAAAAATTATGTGCAGAGAGAAAGATTAATAAATAAAGCAAACATGGAAATGTTAATAATTGGAGAATCTGAGCAAAGGGTATATGGGAAGGCTTTGTACAATTCTTGCAACCTTCTTTATTTCAAAGAATTAAAAACTATTATAACCCATCAAAAAAGAAAGTGAAACCAGCCTGCACAGTTGTATGGTGTTTTATTTGTTGTTGTTTTTGTTGTTGTTGTTGTTATTGTTTTGTTTTGTTTTGTTTTTGCTGGTGCACAATTACAAGCAAAGAATGGACAAAGTTGTATTTATTTGTGGTTGATTTTTTTTTTTTGGACAGAGTCTCACTGTGTTGCCCAGGCTAGAGTGCCATGGCATCAGCCTAGCTCACAGCAACCTCAAACTCCTGGGCTCAAGCGATCCTTCTGTCTCAGCCTCCCGAGTAGCTGGGACTACAGGCATACTCCACCATGCCCAGCTAATTTTTTCTATATATATTTTTAGCTGGCCAATTAATTTCTTTCTATTTTTAGTAGAGACAGGGTCTCCCTCTTGCTCAGGCTGGTTTTGAACTCCTGACCTTGAGCGATGCACTTGCCTCGGCCTCTATTTGTGGTTGATTTTTACCAAGTGAGTAAGCTATGGCACAAGAGAAGCAAGGGAGATGAGCATGTATTCAGGTATGTGACAATAATCATTGCACCTGAAATCCAAGCCAGGTAATAAGCAAAATAAGGTTATCAGAGTATGAAGGACAATGAAAACTGTTAGGATCAAAGGTTTGTAAATCTAGTTGGGGTTGAAGTATTGCTGGTAATAAACAGAGGTGATGAGTTAGAAAGATAGAAATGGTGCTTGAAAGTGAGATTAGGGACGAGTTGTAGTTATAATGATAAGTTCTCTGATGTGAGCCTGAGAGTGAGTGGCTGACTAGAGCGGTGGTTAAAATTGTTGGGGGAGAGATCAAGGAACTAAGAAGCCAGCAATTGAAAGTATAATCTTGGTGGCTACTGAAATCACCAAGTATAAAAAGAGTAGTGTATCTGAGGGTAGGATGGCCTAAGGGGGAAAAAAGAGTAGTGTAGAAGAAAGTGACCTTGAGCAAGGAGTAAAAATCTTCAATATTAAAAAGAGGAACATGAATTATGAGTTGGCAGATGACTGTAATAAAGAAAGGAAGTTAGGGCCGGGCGCGGTGGCTCACGCCTGTAATCCTAGCACTCTGGGAGGCCGAGGTGGGTGGATTGCTCAAGGTCAGGAGTTCGAAACCAGAGCGAGACCCCATCTCTAATAAAAATAGAAAGAAATTAATCGGCCAACTAAAAATATATAGAAAAAATTAGCCGGGCATGGTGGCGCATGCCTGTAGTCCCCGCTACTCGGGAGGCTGAGGCAGAAGGATCACTCCAGCCCAGGAGTTTGAGGTTGCTGTGAGCTAGGCTGACGCCACGGCACTCTAGCCCAGGGAACAGAGTGAGACTCTGTCTCAAAAAAAAAAAAACAGAAAGAAAGAAAGGAAGTTAGTGGCATAATTTTCTGACATGAAATTCAAAGCTAGGATGTTAGGGAAGAGTGAGGAAGAGTCTGGAAGCAACAGTGAGAAGAAAGGAAGGCAATCACTTCTCCTCTGGACCCACTGGTGCTCCAGTTACTGTACCTGCATGACAAATCACTCAGAACAATAATCATTCGTTATTTTTCATGGATTCTGTGGGCCAGGAATGTGGAGCAGCCCGACTGGGAGGGTCCTAGTTCGCAGTCTTTCACGAGGTGACCGTCAGTAGTCATGTAGGGCTCCAGTCTCCAGAAGGCCTGACTGAGGCTGGAGGATCCACTTTCAAGGTGTCTTACTTACGTGGCTGGCAACCTGGTGCTGCTGGCTGTTGGTTTGGGGGCTCAATTCCTCTCCACACGGGCTTCCCCACAGGGCTGCTTGAGTCCTCATGGCGTGGCAGTGGCTTTCCTCAGAACATGTGATCCAAGACACCAAGGTGAAAGCTACAATGCCTTTTATGACCTAACCTCGGAAGTCACATGCTGTCACTCACACTGCATTCTACTGGGGTCAGACAGCTCTGATCCATGGAGGGAGGTGACTACACAGGGCAAGAATACCAGAAGCCCAGGACCAAAGGGTGCTCCGGAGAGTAAAGCTACCCCGAGTGATGTGACGCGTGGGAGAGAACACAGCCACCACTTGAGAGGGCTGCAGGGAAAGCAGTGTCCTCAGGGGAAAGCCAGGTTTCAGTTATACAGCAAGGTGAAGAGAGACTTTAGAGAATTTTCAGAGAACTTGGTCTGTAGGGGCTTTTGTTATCTGATCTTGAACTTCACAGCACACCAAGGAAGGAGTCTGGGAGTTGGGGACAGGTGGTGGTGACGCTAGCAGTGTTGAGGAAATACACCAGCAGGAGCACGTGCAGTCCCAGTGCTGCCCCTTTATTCCATCCTAAGGAGCCCAGAGGCTGCGTAGGAACAGTGTGTCACTTTTTGCCCCTTCACTAAGTAAAGTTTTCCTGAAGTATAGCTCTCTAACTTGCATTTAATTATTAGAAAGAGTTTTAAGGACTTTACAAACTTTACTCTTTCAAACCTTTTTTAATGTTCAGTATGACTGGTTTGAGTACAGATCCTTAGAAAATGTCACTATTAGTCTTTATCACTTCTTTTGAGTCCTGCTAACCCATAAATACTGAATTAATATATCTGCACATGTGCATTCAATTTTGTTCCTTCCTGAAATCTACCCAAACTACAATAAGAGGAGTGTGGACAGACAGGGAGAGCAAAGAGGAGCCAAGAGGTTTTGAGCTTTTACAAAAAAGAAACTTTTGTAAGCTGGAAGGCAGTAGAACAAGTGGCAACTGACTCATAAAACTGAGAATAACAAGACCCAAATTGACCTTGGGGAAAACTGAGGACCAACCTGATTTATGCCACAGAGTCCTCAAAAAGCAGGGGAATTGATAATGCCAAAATACCTCTGGAACTGGTGATAAATGAGGCAGGGAGGGGAGGGAAGTGGAATAGCAGCTAAAATAAGAGGACTGGGGTCAGAGCTGTGCGAGAAGCAGTTATATATCCCTAGGCCCTCTCCTCCCCTCCAGGCTGCTAGGCAACTGTATAATTTGCACAGGTACAATGCCTTGTGCTGGAGAAACCGCTTATTGAGGAACCAATAAAGACAAAATGTGGGATATGAAAACCAGGAAATGGAACTGGGAGGAAGACACACACACACACACACACACACACACACACACACGCGCGCGCGCGCGCGCGCGCGCGCAATCCCCAAGAAGACGCTGAAGGTAGATCCCAGAACGGCAGCTGAGGACGAGGTATAGAAGGCAACCAGTTCAGACGGAGCAGGCACCTGAAGGGACAAACTAAGCACTGTCATCTTCAAGATCCCTGTTGTCCTTTTTCTTCTTTTGAGCTGAAGTCAGAATCTCCCCACGAGCCATGCTCAGATTCTTTTTCATACTTAACTCATGAAGTTCCTATTTTCCCTCTGTGCTCTGCTGCTTCACCCCACACATTTCTGCGTTGACTTACTCCTGAGACCTGGAGGTAGCTATGGTGGAGTTAGAAGCAGAAAACACAGAGCAGTCTACTCTCTCTGCTCCTATTTTTGCCAAATGTCCAGTATCTAGTCCAGGTGCTCATACTGGTGTGAGTCCCACACTTTGCGGGAATCCCTAAGGCTCTCACCCACTGACTTCCCTAAAAGAGAAACTCTCAGGGAATGTGAAGCCAGGTCATGACCCACTGACTCTAATCAGTTTACTTTCTCCTGAAAGCCTTTGTTTGATAGTGGCAGCACCGCCCTTTTGCTTGCACAGGAAGATTGGTCCTTGCTACTCAGTTTTCTTATCCTTTTTATAAAACTATTTAACTATTACTAGTAATAACTATTACTATTTTTTAATCTATTATTTAGGGATACATACATGGACGATATATCTATAAATTAAAACAAGACACTGATTAACACAAAAGTCAGAGTAATGTTTATCTTTGCGGGGAGAAAGATGAATGCAACTGGGGAGGGACACACAAAGGGCTTCTACGTTACTCCAATGTTTTATTTCTTAATCTGAGTGATGGGTACATACACATTTATGTTATTTTTTAAATTGTTCATGTATATTCCATATATTTAATATTTTTCTGTATGCATGATACATACCACAATATTTTAAGTGAATAAACAAAAGTAATCATGTTTTTATTTAAATATTACTTATTAAATATTGGACTGACAGATTTTTGTTTTAATTTGAATAGTTTTTGTAAGATGAAAGTGGCTGGAATACATTTATAACTTTATAGGAAAGGGCCAATACAGAAAAAGAGTTTTAAGATAAGTTAGAAAAAGGGATAAGATTTTCTGGGTCAGTAAGATGAAATGCACTAGACAGAACAAACTTCAGGACTGGTAAAATAAGGATGTGTGTGAAGCAGAAGTTAGTATTGGGGTAAAAAGAGAAAAGTGCAAGCTGATAGAGTTCCTAGGTCATTTGCTGAGGGCATTGAGTTTCTAGATTCACATTTCATTAAACTATAAATTATTTAAATCCACCTTAAGCCAATTTCTGAAATGAGATGCCTTATATTATCTAATGTAGCACTATAACCTATGGTGTTAAATAAATAAACATACTGAATTTGACCTACCATCTCTCTCATCCCTCTCCTATGCCTTTGCCTCAATGATATCCATCCACCTCTCAATTTTAGCATTGCTATTTTAAGTAGAAATGCTTTACCTTTACAAATATGTAAGCAAATATTTTCGAATAGACTATTGATAGTGTAATTAAATTCAGAGATCACCAAACATGTTGAGATGTTTTCCTTTATATATAATGCTCTTTCTGGAAATTAGACATTTTTAGAAACTACATTATCTATTCGTTTAATCTAATAGGCCATAGGAGTATTATTTAATAAAACTCTCTAGTAAGATCATTAGCAATTTAGCAGTTACAATTCATGGGTAAATGTTGATTCTGCTTACTAAAAATAAGAATAGAAATTGTGTTCATTGTGATTTGAAACCCAGGCTGAAAATATGTAAACTGTAAAATGTGTACTTTTTTTTTAGTAGCTATGTTTGTTGGAAATGTATTAGAAGAGAATACAAATATCAGTGAGTATCTTACCTTGGATCACACAATAGTGCATTTAAAAATGTGTACAACCCCTGGAAAACAGCATCTATGTGTGATTTGGATTCAAGAACAGAAGAAAGATATTGAAGAAAAAAATGTAGACTTGAATTCTCAATTTTTTCAAAGTGAAGGCTGCACATTGAAGAACCTTTCTATAACATGAGGCAAAAATGATCAAAATGGGTAGGTGTCTTAATGAAGAAATACTATTAATACATTTAAGAGACATCGCTTGAGGCTCTTCTTTTAGTGAGAACGTCTCAGAACAAGATGCTCCTCTGACCATATTCAACATGACTGGAAAAATCATAGTAGTTATGTTTTCTCAGTGAGAATTTCTGTGGAAGAGGAAATGAAATGTCTTCAGTTCAGTTCCCTAGAAGCCTGAGAAAGAGATTCCTGTGAAAGTGGCTTATTGAGCGGATGCTGCTCAGTGACACTAGTGAGGGAGCGAGGGAAGCAGGGAAGGGAGAGTGGAAGACACCAATGTGTATGCCCATGAGGAGCTCTGGAGCATGAATGTCATCACAGACTTGTGTCACCTTGAGGAAGGAGGATCGGTCTTTGATAGCCTCATATCGGCTTGGGTCCAATTGGGTGGTGGCTGGGGGAAGGGAGGGTTTGAGCTTCCAGGCATTGCCCGCTGTGGCAGCCCCTGTTGGTTGCAGGCAAGTTTCAGTACAAATGCGCTGCTACGAGTGCTTAGCAGCCGTCACTCCATCAGAGAATAGATGAACTGGCCTAGTAAACGGGATATGATATAACAATATGGATATATTACAGATAATATTTTTAACACCTCACTATTTACTTTAGTTGACTCAAAAAAATTTTTGCTAATAGCCATTAATATATTAAAAATAAAACTGGATTCTAATCTTTAAATACCTTTTTATTTAACATCTGGGTTCATTGATATTTAATACTTTTAAAAAGCAAAATGAAAAGGTTAAATTACTTTTCATAAAAGTTACTGACGTCTTCAGTTTAAGTAAAGCATATAGTTGGATGTTTAAGGGGAAGTGTTTTAAGTAAAACAGTGGATTTAAAACCTGACTCTAGTGCTCACTAGCTGTTTGATACATGAAAGTTACTTCTGTGTGCCTCATCTGCTGCATTTGGGAAAAAAGGGAATAATAACAGTAACCTCTTCTTAGTGTTACTGTGAGGATTAAAGAATGGATGATGGAGTTCATTTCTAGATCTGGTAATAGGTTGGGCCACACATGTGGACCAAACTTTCTACTAAAAATGCTTTATAAAATATTTTTTTAAAAGCTTCTATAAAGCATCAAAACACTGACAAGACAGAATTATCAGGCCAATATCTAAGGAACCCAGAAACATGACTGAAGTAATGAAGCTGCTTTTGCCCTGAATCTGACCAAACACTGAGGTTTAGTTTTCAAGGCCTGGTGAGATGTACAGAAGACAAAGCCTCAATGTGGAGATTCTGATGGGAAACCACCAATCCATAAAGCTGGGAGCGAACTCAAAGAAAGCCTATCCCATGACCTCACTCCGAAGGGATCAGAAGGTGAGTTGGGAAGCACATACCTGAACATTTGTAATTGTAAACCAGCCCTTATGCTGATTTGCAGACCATATTCAAAGAAATGAATAGGTGATCCAAAGAAACTTCAAGCTGTAAATTTAGATTAATGTCATCTTAGAAGTCCTTTTTTATAGAATTCCAGCTAATAAATATAGAAGGAAATTAAGGCTGAATAATATTAAAGTCAAGAAAAAGAAAAAAAATATAGAAGGAATGATAAAATTAGATATAATAAATATGCAATGATGGATCTTGACTTGTGCTCTCCAATATAGTAACCACTATCCACATGTTGCTATTTAAAGTTTATTAAAATTAAATAAAATTAAAATTTAGCTGCTCAGTCACACTACCACATTTCCAGTGCTCAACTGAGTAGTGGCTACCATATCGACAGCATAGACTTAAAACATTTCCATCATTGCAGAAAGTTCTGCTGTGCTGCCCTGGTCAAGGAAATGATCAATGAATGCTAAAACCATTAGGTGAAACATGAGGATGTTAAAATGGATGAATTTGGCAACATATAAACAGATGATCAATCTTAATGAGCACACACATACACACATGCAAACACACATGATTTTTTAAAACACATACAACCATCATAGGACTTGTATACATAATCTAAAACTACAAATCAACAAGAAAAAGCAAGCAACCCAATTTTTAAATGGACAAAATATTATAATTTAATGTCTGGAGAGCTCCAACAGTTTGGCCACTGAATTTGGGGTAGCATGACTTAAAATACAGGTGATACGGCACATGCAAAATTCTGTTTGGGAAGACACTTCAAAGAGATGAAGCTGCAGAGGTACATTTGTAATTGTGCTATTTGTTACTTAAGCAACTCTATAAATAACAGGGATTTGATTATTTAATCATGGTTAAAGATTCTTCTGAGCATCACGAAAAGAGGACAGACAGTATGAGTGAACCCTCAAAACTTAATTGGCAGGCCGGGCGCGGTGGCTCACGTCTGTAATCCTAGCACTCTGGGAGGCCGAGACGGGAGGATTGCTCAAGGTCAGGAGTTCGAAACCAGCCTGAGCAAGAGTGAGACCCCGTCTCAACTAAAAATAGAAAGAAATTAATTGGACAACTAAAAATATATAGAAAAATTAGCTGGGCATGGTGGCACATGCCTATAGTCCCAGCTACTCGGGAGGCTGAGGCAGGAGGATTGCTTGAGCCCAGGAATTTGAGGTTGCTGTGAGCTAGGTTGACGCCACGGCACTCTAGCCTGGGCAACAGAGTGAGACTCTGTCTCAAAAAAAAAAAAAACTTAATTGGCAGCACTTTAACAAAAGTAATACCAATAGATGCTGCTACAAGAAAGAAATGTATTTATTTGGAAGTGGTGTCTTGCCCATTTATTTAATTTTTAATTTTAACTTTTTTGAGTAGTTAACAGTCACATGATTCAAAATCAAGAACTATGTTCCATTAATTTTGAAGTAGTCACTCTCTGAGGAGTTTTCCATTTGATAATTAGTTTTATATACAATCAGGCCAACATTTACCTGGAATCCTTCTAAAAGTATTCAGTAAGCACTTACATTTTAACTGATGCTAAAACAGTCAGTCTGGCTTTTAACTTACAAGTAGGGTTGCTAAAATTTCTGTCATTTGAAAACTACCTGCATGATTTTTGCCATATCTTCTTACTTCCTGTGATTCTATGTACTTAATATTTTTTTAAGTGACTCACTTAAAAAAAATACTTAATAGTTTGGCCTCTTCCCTAACTAAGCAAATCCTTGAAATCATGGATTTAAAGTACTGTTTGCCTCTATACATTAAAATGCATATTATTTATCTCTCTCCTAAAACTGTCTCATGGACACAGATGGTGCCTTGCAGATTCCTTTTGAGGAAAGACTTGCTGCCCAGCTGCCAGGAATGTGGTCAGCAGACAACCTCCAGCTATCACCTTCTAGGTCTGCAGATGCTGAGAAGCACCTAATCTGAAGTGACAGCCTCACAGGCAGCCTGCATCTGGGAACCAAGAGAGGCAGGGGTATACGGGCCTGGCCATTTCAGGCTGATGCATATCAACTCTGACAATATTTACTTTAGAGCTTCTGCCTAGGAGTGGCCAAGTATAAGTCAGACCTGCTTTGTACTTGACTTCTTCTCTGCCCCACAATGCTTTTGCCCCTTTCCTTTCTAAATTATTCCTAATTAACAATTTGTACCCTGATCACCATCTCAGCATCTGCTCCTAAAGAATCCAACCTGCAATAATACCATGCCTGGGGAAGTACTTTCATAAATCATTTTTTAGCAAATATCAAAAGAGCGTTATAAGGACTTTAAAATAAAGCATACAATTTAAAAATAAAGGCCATGAATATGATTTTATGCTATGAAGGCAATTTGGGGCTTTTATACAAGGCGTTCCAAAACTCTTGGTGCAATTTTAAGTCATCAAGTAGAGGCTAGCTATTGGGTAGTCATAACAATAAAAGAGCTATTGAGATGATGGTTAAAAAATCCCACTCAAAAAATTTATCTTGATTAAAAAAAATTGAATCCCAGGACAAATGCTGTTTTTTAAAAAATGGAATTAAATTATACTTTTATAATTATATTCACAAACTAAGCCTGTGTATGACAAAATTGAAATATGTTGCAGAATTTTTTTAGTTTCTTTTTAAAATCTCCTGCGTAGAGAGAAATGGGCAGAAAAGAAACTGTTGGTTCATTCAGTAAATACCTGAAACTGTTGTAATAGAATCCTGTTTAAAATCAATAGGTATAACTATGATTACTGCTTCAATTTCATCATTTAGGAAAACTCTGAGTGTCAAGACTATTTTGAGTCTGAGTCAGAATACCCATGAACCAGTAAAGCACTGCTGAATGCCAGTACCAAGGGACACCTTAAAAGATAAATGGTTCCACAAAATTTTATAATGCTGAGATTATGATAAAGCTTCTTAACATTTGGGAGAAGATTTACTTAAATTTAAGTCTCTTGTGTTACCTTGCATAGCTAAGCACTGTGTAAAGATAGCTGTTTTCCAAAACTTGCCCCCTGGTAAGAATTACTGGGATGTTTGTTAAATTGATTCCCCTACCCTTTCCCTAGACTAGAGATCCCAATTCATATTGGGTTGGGGCAGGGCCTGGGAATCTGTATTAACACAATCCCATGTTTCTTATATTCAGACAAGTTTGCAAAATGCCTAATTAAAGATGTGTAATTGTTTAAAACATTAAACCTGCTTTAAACAGTCATCCATTGCTGGGCTTAAGGGCTGTGATATGTATTCATGGACACGTCAATACAGATTTGTGTATGTCTATAACACTGTGAAGAGACAACAGTTTATGCCTTCTATGACTGCAGTCTGGTTAGCTTCACTCAGTTCCAGGAACAGACTATACCCCAAACCCTGGTCAGCTGACAAAGCAAGCCACAGATTGTGAAGAGAATTGAAAAATTTAAATCTATCACCATTTCTAGAAAAGTTCAAGTTTAAAAATCAAACGAAAATAAGATCATTTTATTATTAGGTAAAACCTGTAAGTATTTTTAAGCCACCACTATATATTTCTTAGTGTAAAACTACTTTAAAACAGAAATCTCTTAAGGATAATCATTAATTTTTTTGGTAAACTTATTATTAAAGTATGACGTACATGCAGAAAAGTGCTTAAATCATGTGTATGAATTTTTACAAAGTGAACACACATATGTTAGCAAGACCCACATCAAGAACCAGAACATCATCAACACCCCAGATGCCCCCCTTAGGCTACCTTCCTGTTATTAACATTCCCTTCCTACCATGTGTAACTGCTATCCAGGCTTCAAACACCATAGATAAGTTTGGTTTCTGAATTTTATATAAATAGAATCATACAGCACATATTTTTTGACTTCTTTATTCAACTTTGTAGATTCTGTCAGAATAGTTCTCCAAAGTGGTTGTACAAATTTACACTCCTAACAAAAATATATGACAGCTCCGGTTATTCCACATCCTCATCAGTGCTTGGCATTCTCTGTCCTTTCCATTTTAGCCATTCTTGTAGGTATGAAGAGGTATAATATTGCATTAATTTGCATTTCCCTGATGATGAAGCTGAGTACCTTTTTTATATAACTGGCCATTTTGTGGGATGTCTGTTAATTCTTTTATCCATTTATCTACTAGGATCTCTGCTTTTTTTTCCCTTTACTTTTAGGAATTTTTTTATATATTCTGGATACAAGTCCTTTGTAAAATATTTATTATTGTTTATATTCTTGTTCCTCCCCTTTTAAAAGACCTCTGTATAATTTTGATAACAATGGTCCTTACCTATTTCTAAACTCATCCTCCTAAACTCTGGCTCAAACTCTAACAATTTCATAATCACATTTTCCTTCTTAAAATGAGTGAATCATCATACTACACATACTGTCCATCTTGACTAGCCAGTAATTTCTCCCTACTTATCCTCTGGTTACTTTATCTCACATTTATCCCACCCAACTTCTTGGTTCTGAGTGAAAAGTACACATATTAGGAAAAGATACACAGTATGAGTGTAAACAAAGAGACACTAGAAATCAAGAGGCCAGAATTTTGTTATTAAGTAGCTGTGTGACACTGAGCAAATCAAACAGCTAACTTTTCTGGACTTCAATCTCCTCTTCTGTATGAGAGGGTTGGAATAAATGATCAAAAGCTAAGAAGCTGCTTTACTTGCAGGAGCTTGTTTACTTATAACCATAATTAGTGTGTACTAATTATGGTTTAAGAAAACATATTTTCTCCCAAGAGAGTCCCTGATCCTTTCACATGGTGTTTCCTTAAATTTGCAGAATGGCTTTTCAGTTACTGATTGAATAACTTTTTTCCCCCTGGGTTTGTAAGAAGCCTGAAATTGTTGCTAATAGTGTCCCATTTTTATCTCCTCAGCCACGACTACCATTTTAGCGCATATCAGCCCAGCCTCCCAATTGCCAGCACCTAAATATTTTGGCAGAGGGTTTTCTGTGGCCACCTGTGCCTGATCTATCTGTATGCATGTGCTGGGCATTAACTCTTGTCTGGAAGATTGACAGTAGCTGGCTGTCAATCAATGACTGATGGCAGTACCCTGGTTTTCTGCACCCCAGCTGGGATAACTGAGATGTGTGTTCTTCGCTTGCTCTCAGAACTCCCAAGCAGGATTGTGCTCCATAGTCCAAAGTGTTAACTTGCTTGATAATGAACACTTTTATTGGCTTCCTTCCATTCTGTCTCAATTCTCTACTCCTTTGCTGGTGTTTCCTGGTGTCATCTCCCAGATAAACTAATTAAACTCAAATACTTGTCTCAGAGTCAACTTCTGGGGGGAATTCAAACTAACCTCTTAGAACAATGTCAGTAGCATTTTATCACACTCCGCTTGAGAAAGTTGGCTCACTCAATATTATATAGAGTTGTTTCATCCACACTGCTTCTTCACTCCTTTGGAAATTGTTAAAAATACAACATTTAAGGAAATAAAATATGTCCTCGGTAACATATTGGATTGCTACAATGCATATTGCTACACCTTAAGTTGTCTGGCTTGCAAAATCATGAATTACAAAGGCTTTAGTTTACTTGTCAAAAACTGAAATATGAGTATCACTGATTTCCTTTAATTCAGAAGTGAATTTTTAGAAACATTCACTTTCTCAATTTCAAGTAATATTCAGAATTGAATGAGATTCTCTGTGGTGTATTTCCAAATCATTGTGTGATGTTTATAGGACTTTTTACAGGCTATAGTGAGGGCTGCAATTCAATTTCAAAATCTTAAGTAACAATCTATAAAGAAAGGAAGAAAAAAAATTAAAAAGTCATGCTGAAACAATATGTCAAAATATAAGGTGCATGTTTTCTAGCAGATCTTGCCGCAAAAAAAAAGAAAAACAAAGTTAATTTAAATCCACATTTTATTCTTTCACAGATTTTTAACAATTATACACAACTTTTAACATAAAGATAGTGAAATCTCAAGGATAAGGAGGCAATATATATGATCTCTTCAATTCACTCTTCAGGATGGAAGGAAAGTTCCAAAGGGTACAATGTGTGAGATTTAACACTGGAAATATACATATGAAACTTGTTTAACTGGCTCCACTTAGGACCAGGCACAGCACAATAAATATAGAACTGCATCCTCTTTTTAAAAGATCGTTGTAATTTTAACACATTTTTCCTAAAGAAATACGATCAATGACCAATCTGAAATTCTACAACATATACGTGAAGGGAAACTTAAAATGAGTATCTGAGCATAGTTTCTAGTATCTTCACACTCATACATCAACATTCTCGAAATGAGTAAGAATGACTCAAATTCAAAACACCAAAAACAAATTTGGTCAAACTTTCTTCATCATATCATTCATTACTATCACAATCTTAGTTTGCTGGTAGGTTTAAGGTAAGAATAGAAAGTTTTTGAAATCGTTTAATTTCCATTAGTCTTAGGGCCTCTGGGTAGGAGGCCATGTTGGAAGCAAACTGATTAAGCAGCACCATTAAGTCCACATTTCAGCAAATCATTGCATAATTTTTATCTGTCAATATTCTGAAAAGTTAAAAAAACTAGTATGGAAGAATACCTTTCCTTGGTAACAGGTCACTGTAAAAACATGCAATCTGCAAGGATTTAAATAAAACTATACTTGAATTCTCTACTGATTGTATCTTTACTTAACAGACCAAAAGAAATGCACTACCTCAAAATTTAAATAATAACATACCAAGGCATAAAATAAATATTTTATTTATGCTATTACATTTGGTTATTTGAGATTGTTAAACATGCTCACATCCCCTTTCCTCTTCCCAAAGAGGAACAATGGTGCCAGCACTATTGGTCAGAAAGAGTTAATGGGAAACTTGCTCTCAGAGCTATTCTACAGTGTGTCGTCTTATACAAACACAGAGATTATTTTTAAACATATACTTAAAAGACAGGATAAAATGATCTTTTCCATATGACCCAGATTCTGTTATCAGCAGATACAAGAATTTCATCCCTATTAAACAGAATGGAAACTGTTATGCTGCTGTAACCACAGATATTCTGAGAAACCTTTTGAACCAGTGAATCAAAAAACACATGAAAGAAGTAATATTTTCTACCACTGGTAAACTGGCTGTTCAAAAATTCAACAAGCAAATAAACATGCAAACATGTAACAGATGTTATTATTTTGTAGAAACATAATGCCATTCTGGCCCCAAGAATCTCTACAGCCCAGCTGGTCCTTAAAGGTGCAAACAACCTATAACCACTACTAAATATCTTCTCTCTGGCATATGAACTGCCCATCACCCTGCTACATGATTCTTAGAAGCATGGGCTTCTAAGATGTTTGAGGAAAAGAGAGTGTGATGTGGATCAAGTTTTCAGTGATTGTTTTAAATATATTTTAAAAAGAATTTCCTAGTAATGCAGTATATAATAGTCCTTGATACTGAATTTTTCCTAGGGAAATAAAATATGCTTTAATAAGATAATGTTGACCTAACTAAGTTTGACTGCCTGGCTCTTTTTTCACTTTTTTAGAGCATACTGATTCACATATTGTGCTGAAACCCACAAATGCCTATTTTAATACAGTATAGTTCCCAACAGTTTCCCATAAATATTCCTGATTTATATTGGGGGAAGCAATGCATAATTGGAACATTAATCATTTAAGTTTTTAAAAAGTAAATATTTCCTGCAAAGCAATTACTTTGCAAAATGCTAAGCTGCAAATGACCTTATCTCATAGATACTGAGTCATTTCAAACAGTACCTGTCAAAAGGTATAGAAATCTGGCCTTCCATTCCAAATCCACTGCAAAGAGAGTACATGCAGTAGTCCTGTTTACAATTTAATGGAGATCAGGAAAGGGCAAACTTAGGACAAGGAGTGTCATCACCCTACATACAAGTTTACAGTAGTGTAACCATTATATATCATATTTACTACATTCACCACTTTGGACAAAGGATCAGGGAGGCCCTTCACAACACCAAAACAAAGGAATGTTTGTTTTATATAAGACCTACCAAATAAACAGGGAAACAAATGATAATACACATAGGCACTAGTCTCAAAGCTGCACAATAGAGAAGCAAAGAGTCTGAGATGAGGAATTTAGGAAAATATACACATATGAGCTTGCTGAGGCAAGGAGGAAAGAAATCACAGTTCTAATCTTCAAGGCTACGGAATGCATTCTGCATATCTTCAAGAAGCTGTGCATAGTCGCTCTTGATCTTTGCCTCACCATCTTTCACTGGATCCTGAAAAAAGACATGACAAATTCAATTTACCTTTGGAAAATAATTTTCACAATGTATGGTAAGTTACTTGTATTTAATATATTTTGAGTACTAGGTTAAGTGAGGTATACTGGTAAACCACAAGCAGGAGCCAAAACTATCTTCATTTTCCATTTTTTCTTAAGGGTAGAAATGTGTAAAGAGAGTCATAATCCAACCAAACAGAGAGAAAAGAAAATTTAAATTTTGTATTTTGCCTGCTAACTACATGCAATGACCAATGGCTTTATCCTCAACAATATGCACAATATTGGGAAATTATGCAACATCACGTATTAGATGTATTAATATATGACTACATGCATATGATAATTACGAATTTAATCAAAACAGAATTTACTATTTGAGGTCTGGTAAGTATCACACTGGGATGGAAAAGTAAAATTTAGGAAATAACAAGGGAAATGCACAAAACCAAGTACTCAAACAACCACATGGTTGTCCACACCAACTGGAAGTTTCCTAAATGCCTGAGAACAGGAAAATAATACTCTTCAGCCACAAAATAATGCTATAGAAGAATATTTAATGACACTAGAAAAATACCTTAAAATGTTAATTTGATATAATGAATATATAAATAGAAAAAATATAACTTTAATCACACTATAAGAAACTATCTCTACTATATTTCCTTTTCATCCTCTTCCTATGAATATATAATTTTTAAAGACAATTACATATGAAATTTTTTATAATCTGATTTTTTCACTCTATATACCTTAAGTATCTCTTCATGTCTTTGGATATTTTTTTACAAAAAGATTTTTTTTTTTTTTTTTGAGACAGAGTCTCACTTTGTGGCCCAGGCTAGAGTGAGTGCCATGGCGTCAGCCTAGCTCACAGCAACCTCAATCTCCTGGGCTCAAGCGATCCTACTGCCTCAGCCTCCCGAGTAGCTGGGACTACAGGCATGCGCCACCATGCCCGGCTAATTTTTTCTGTATATATTTTTAGTTGGCCAATTAATTTCTTTCTATTTTTAGTAGAGACGGGGTCTCGCTCAGGCTGGTTTCGAACTCCTGACCTTGAGCGGCGATCCGCCCGCCTCAGCCTCCCAGAGTGCTAGGATTACAGGCGTGAGCCACCATGCCCAGCTACAAAAAGATTTAATGCCTTCATAATATTCTATCTTATGGAAATTCCATAATATACTATTGGCTCTGTTTATTCTTCCATGACATCTAAGAAGTTTAACAACCTTTTACATATATCCATATCAAAAATCTGATTCTTTTCTTGTTCTATATACCTCAAAGGGAACGATAGGACCCAAAGGGTGTGAATGTTTTTAAATTCTTGATACAGTGACTATTTATTTGCACAGGTTTACTTTCAATCTATAGTATAAATGAACACACACACTGTATGTATACATTTTTTAAATTTTATATTGCTTATACACTCAGACAATCATTCTCAATAAGTGATTAGTAAATATGCCTGGATGTTATAACTTACAAATAATTAAATAAAATTCAACTAATCAAATATTTTAAAAACAATCTTATACATTTGAGTTTCTACTAATAATTTCATTTTCTATTTTTATCTTGTGTACTTCCAAAAGAACAAGAGACCACTTAAAAGTTAAAAATGATGTGTAATACATGATATTTAAAAGAAGTAAACAGAGCAGACGTCATTTCAGAAGAACATGGGGGCTAGACATTAATAGGCACTTGAAGTAAGGTAATTGCTGCTCAGCCATGAATTAAGTTCTAAATTGCTTGGCAGCTAAGACAAAAGGAAAAACACATCAGCATTTATGTTAGACATGACATACTATAATTTTTATCATCAGAACTCCTACTTGAACATAACTTTGAGGACTGTATTGGTTTTACACAAACTGAGCATGTGTGGAAAAGATAAATGCAAGTTTCACACACCAGGTTTGGGACTCAAAGAGTTAGAAAAATTAAAAAGAAACATTTCCTACTAAAAAGTTACAGCAGAAATAAAATATACCTTGAATTTCATGGAGGAAAGTCTATACAGGATCTCTCCCATGTGCTCACGGATAATGGACCATGTGATTTTATTATCACTCTGGGCAGTGGTTTCAACAGCTCTACGGGCCATATCATAAAATGCAATCATGTTGGACAGCATCCCTACTGTTTTATAGAATGGGCAGAACCTAGGATAAATGAAGGTCAAAAAAATTAACAAAAACAAACTCCAAAGTAGTTTCATACCTTATTTAAATATGCAGACTGCTTATATTTATTGGATGATAGATAAGGAATAAAAAAAGAATAGTGGAAAATACCAATAACTACTTAACCAGAGTTTTGAGACAGAGCAGTCTCAGGAGATGGCATAGATGGAGATATATATTCCTTTATTTATTTTAAGGGTGATATTTATTTTTCTGTTAAAGTCACTAAACAGGAGAAACAATGAAACAGTATTGCTGTAAGCTAATGACTCTCCAAGGGTTTGTTTTTGTATAATGCAGTTAAATAAGTAACCCAAACGGTAAAATAACTGAGTTGTAAAGACTCCCTTGTGACAGTGGGTTAGGGTTTAATGAATAATAGGAAAGCAGGAAGCTGCAAGTTCCTAAAGTTAATAGTAGTTCTTATGCCCTCAATGTGTTCATTTCCATTTACCCATACCTTTTAATTACAAAGACACATGAACAAATATTCAACTTCAAGCACACAGGGTCTCACCAACTTCCTGACACATTTAAACACATTTGCATACACAATTTCATAATACTCCTAATTAAACCATTTCCAAAGGACTTTTCGTTGTTGAGATATCTTTGTGTGGGTGTAGCACATTTCTGAGGTTTACTGATATGGTGTGTTTTCTGCTTGCCCTACATTCTGGTAATCCTACTTGCTCAATTCCCTCTTCAGTCTTATATGAGACCAAACAAGATTTGAGAGAGAAAAGATAGCCTGGTATGAAAAAGCTCAAATTCTCAAAGTCTAAAAGAAATGGGAACTTTAAACAAGCCTTGGTAGTACACAGACAATACTGAAAAAAAGCAAGCACTGGGCAAGGCGATAAGATGGACTTTTGTAGAAAGAAAGAGAAATAGGACTCTAGAGAAATGAGGAAGGAAAGCAGAAGATAGTTATTTAGGAAAAGAGTAAAAGAGATATGGGCAGTGGAAAGATGTGAAGAAAGCTTCTGAGGGAGGCAATGATCCCCAAGTTCTGCACACCAAACCACAAATTAATCTAATTATAGATGATTACATGAGTGAAAATACTGCCATAATTGGACAAATGAGCAAATCAAGACAAGGAAACATTAGGTCATTAGATGTCTGCTATGAATATACAAAATATGCCAATATAGAGTCAGAGTATATGAGCCTGTATGAAGGGACAAAAAAAAAATATTTTTAATATGTAGGCAGCTCCTTCACCAAAACAATAGAAAATCCTCAAATAAAAAACCAAAATCAGTATTGTTTACCTGTCATAAGGAGTATATCCATTTTGTTGTAGGAAGTCATCTTTGATAAGTTTTGCTACCTCCAGGGTGATTTTATCTGTTTCTGCTAAAGAAGCCTAGAAGAGAAAAAGATATTTTTAGAAACTGACTTATACAATGTAGGACCAATGGTGGCAGTCAATGGTGGCAAGCAGAAACTATATAATCAACACACAATCACCTATCACTAATAAATTCACCTTATAACAGCTTTTTTGATTGTTCTTTTTTTATTGTGGCAAAAAGCACATAATATAAAATTTACTCTCTTAACCATTTTTAAGTATACAGTTCAGTAATGCTAAGTATATTTACATTGCTATGAATCAGATCTCCAAAACTTTTCCATCTTGCAAGTCTGAAACTCTATATACATTAAACATTAACTCCCCCCAAACAAACAACAAACAAACAAACAAAAAACCCACTAACTCCCCTTTCTCCTCTCCCCTCAGTCCCTGGTAACCGCCATTCTACTTTCTATGAATTTGACTACTTCAGAAACCACATATAAGTGAAATCCCACAATATTTGTCTTTTAGTGACTAGCTTATTTCACTTAGCATAATCCATGGTGAAGCATGTGACAAGATTTCCTTATTTTTTTGAGACAAGGTCTCTGTTGCTAGGGCTAGAGTATAGTAGTGTCATCACAGTTGACTGCAACCTCAAGCTCATGGGCTCAAGCATCCTCCTGCCTTAGCCTCCCAAGTAGCCAGGACTACAGGCATGCGCCACCATACATGGTGCATATATTTTGTAGAGATGAGGTCTTGCTATGTTGCTCAGGATGGTCCTGGGCTCAAGCAATCCTCCTGCCTTAGCCTCCCAGAGTAGTAGGATTACAGGCATGAGCTACCTCGCCCAGCCTCCTTGCTTTTTAAGACTGAATAACATCCCATTGTGTGTATATACCACATTGTTTATCCATTCATCCTGAGATGGACATTGAGTTACTTCTACTTCTTGGCTATTATGAATAGTACTGCTATGAACACGAGTGTGCAAACAGATTGATGTTCTTTTCTTGAAATACTTCACATCCTGGCTTGCTATCTTAATTATTTTAATTCTCATTCTTATGTTTGTTTCACAGAAATCTATAAAGCCTCACAAGAGTTAAATTTTTTAACATTACATGGTGGTTTAGAATTAAGAAGTATGTACTTACCTGTTTTTTTCTTTTTAAATCCCTTTTATCCCTAGTCCTCTCTTTAAGCACAGGTAAACATTAAAATGCGTTTTATGTGTATCCTTTTATTTGTATAAATTCATGTAAAATGCGTTTTATTTTGTGCCAGTGTTTTTTATTACATAAAGCATTCTTACTTGTGTCATTGGTACTTTGTTTTTAAGATCCATCCATGTTGCTGTGTGCCGGGTAGTCTCCTGCTTTCAGCTCTTGTCGAATTCATTCTCTGTGGTGTGTATCCTCCCTATTTTATCTTCCATCTAAGATTTTCTCTAATTCCCTGCCACCACAAGTGTCGACTTAAGGACCTGTTTGAGAATTACTTTGGAGATAAATACCTAGAAGCAGAACTGCTAGGTCCCAGAGCATGCAAGCAAGTCCTATCAGACTGCTTTCCACAATGGCAGCACCAGATGATACGTCCACTGAGAGTACACCAGTTCCTCTAACCCCACAATGCCTGGCAAGACACAGCTTTCTAATTTTTGCCATTCTAACCAATATAATGTAATATCTCATTGTTGTCTGAGCATTTTTCCACAGGGCTGTTAGTCTTTTCTTTGGCCACATTTCTATTGGCGTTCCAGGCTTCTTGTTAACTTACAGGAGATCTTTGCACATTTTAGATATTTGTCCATCAGTGTTAGATGTTGCAAACTTCCTCTCCCAATGTCATTGGTCTGTTACCTTTATCCATGGTAGGCCCTTATTGAACAAAAATCCTTACTTTTAACCTTTTTTTCAGTTTTGTTTTAGTGCTTATGCGTATGGGAGTCTAAGAAGTCCTTTTCCAACCCTAGATCACAAAGATATTTTCTTAATGTTTGTTTCCTATTACCCTGAAAGTCTTATCTCTCCCAGACAGATTAAATTGCTAATCTATTCGGAGTCTACCTTTGAATGTGGAATTAGGCAGCAATCCAATTTTAATTTTCTTTAAATAGTAAACAGTTTCCATCATTGACTAAAACAATCCATCCTCCTGTTACTTGATTTGTGGTATCATTTTTGCATTATCAACGGTCCATATAGTTGTGAGTCTATCCCTCTTCTGTTCCACTGTTCTATTTGTTTGTTACTTCACTAAAACCATACAGTGTTTTTGTTATTATGGGTTTATATTTCTCCTTCTTCAATAGAAGAAGAGCTCCCTCTTTACTATTCTTTTTTAAGATTGTGAATCTTTGTGACATCAGATGAATTTTAGAATGATTACTGATGTGCTCAGAAGATTCAACTAGAAACCTGACTGGCATCACATTGAATTTACAATTTAAGAGAAGTGGCATCTTTTTAGTCAGTTATCCCATCCCAGAGCATAAACTGTCTCTGTTTTCAGATCATCTTCTGTTTCATTTATTGGTACAAAAGGGTTTCCCATAGAAGAAATCATACATAGCTCACTGCAACCTCTATCTCCTGGGCTCAAGCGATCCTCCTACCTCAGCCTCCCAAGTTGCTGGGACTACAGGTGCACACCACCATGCCTGGCTACTTTTTCTATTTTTTGTAGAGACAGGGTCTCGCTCTTGCTCAGGCTGGTCTCAAACTCCTGAGCTCAAGCAATCCTCCAGCCCCAACCTCAGCCTCCCAAAGGGCTAGAATTACAGGTGTGAGCCACTGCACCTGGCCCCTACATTCTAGTTTTTGTTGCTATTGCGCACACCTTATTTTTAGTTTTATTTGCAAATTGGTATTCCTAGTGTAGAGAAATTCTCCAGATTTGTGTTTATCTTGAATCAGAACTCCTCACCAAACTCCTATTATTTTCTGTTTCTCTGTTAATTCTGTTATTTTTCTAGTTATACAAGCATATTATATACAAATAATGACATTTTTATCTTGTTTTTTTACAACTTTTCTTTTATTACATCACTGGTCAGGGCCTTTGATACTCAACTGAACACAAACTGTGACAGTAGGCACTCTTGTCTTAATCCTACTTTTCAAATGAAATGCATCTGAAATTTCTCCATTAAGCAAAAAAATGCTTTCCCTATGTTTCAGCATATTACTTTTAGCAAATTAAGGAAGTTCCTTTCTAGTCCTTGTTTACTAAGAGGTTTCTAAAAATCATAGTTAAATAATGAACATCAAATATTTTTTCCACATTAAGATATCCTTTTTCCATTATATTAGTTACATGGCCAAATTACAATAATAGATTTTTTTGTGTGTAATCATATTTGCATTCTTGAGGAAAACTTTACTTGCTCATGATGCATTATTTTATTATTTTTAATACCCTATTAGTTCTAATAAGCTAATATTTAATATTAATATTTAATATACCTATATTCATAAACAAAATAAGGCTCTAATTTTGTTTTCTATCTTTCTACTATCTTTATCTCGTTTTACAGGTCTTCTGCTTCTCCTCTTATAGTGCTACAGTACTCTTCTATAAACAACAACTATTTAATACATGCTAGACATGTTAGCTATCTGATAATATTATCCTTTGTTGGAAAATTGGGAGGTGACTTTGGAAGATATAATAAAAAGAACAGAACCAAATTAGCAGTGCATACTATCTGAGAAGTCATTTGATTCTGTGATTTACTTTGCCTAAATTTAATTATAACATCTTCCTTTGAAACAGCAAAACACAGACACAAGAATGTAAGTCACTTGTTTAAGGTCACATAGTTAATACTGGAGGAACTAGAATCCAGTCCTTCTGATACTTAGCCCCAGTGCTCCTACAAAAATGTATGTTCACAAATCCTATCTCTACTATCTCTAACTTGGTTGGTGATGGTTATATTCCATTTCAAGAAATAAAAGTCAATCAAGTGTTTCTTTCTTATCTACAATATACCCAGGACCATGCTAAGAGTTATAAAGGAAAATTATTTCAATTAGTGGTAAAAATATTTACTAAATATTTATTTTGCTAGGCAAGAATCTGCATATCCAAGGTTCTATCTGTCTTTATAACACTCCAGTTTAACCCACAGATCTATCCTTCATGAGATTCAACAACTCACCTTTCCCACAAGCTGTACAATTTCTGCCAGGTCTTCTTCTTCCTGCAGAATCTCCTTTGCTTTGGTCCTCAGAGGAACAAACTCTGTGAAGTGTTTGTCATAGTACTCGTCCAAGGCACGCATATACTTGCTGTAGCTTATGAGCCAATTGACAGAGGGGAAATGCTTACGTTGAGCTAGTTTCTTATCTAAGCCCCAGAACACCTGATTAAAAAACACAAAACAAAACAAAACCAGTAATTTTTCTTAAAAAAACAAAAATTAAAAAAAATTGAAGTATATTTCTTTTTCCTATGTATGCAACCCTATAATTTATTGGTCAAATTATATATTCTTTCAGTATATACCAAGTGTAATTGAAACAGAATAAAACTTTCAGGAAATGTCAATTAAAAATCTAGTCTTTGCATTTTTAGGGTGGGTAATAACTACAAATCAAATTCAAAATTTATCTGAATTTCCTTAATAGTATGTCAAATCTGATAGCAAAAGTAACAATTAATTGACCCTTTAGAAGATTATTAATATACAATATAAACAGATGAACCCGAAGAGGTTTATTTAGATGGAACAGACACCTCACTTGGATTAAAAATCTCTAAATGTTCTGATTAAATTCAGTTCTCCACCACTAAGGGCCAATCCAATAAGATCTGACAATGATTTTTCTGAGGCCAAACATTCACAGATATTTTATGCATTCCTAACTTTGCTCTCTCTTTCCCCACAATTTAAAATTTTAGTAAATATTAAAGACCTTGAGAGTTGTAAATTTAGCCTCTGCCATGTCTTTTTACCTGATTCTGACAGAAACATAGGTAAATATTCTGTTTTTCTCATACAAATAATATACATATACATATAAATATATCAACCTTTTTTTTTTAACTGTAACTCTGATTTGTATACACCTTTTATTTAGGCTTCTTTTAATGGCCAATCTGGCTAGGTAGCCACTAAAATTCATGCCTTGTAACTGGGAAGCCTGGGCCAAAACTCCATTTTTCCATCCTTGCTGTCATCTGGTATGGCTAATAGAATGAGTGAACTGACTGAGTCATTTTTGAGCCTATAGTTTCCAGCTGTGCCAACCAGATGCAGACAATTACCAGGCTAGGTGATGGTGGAACCACAAAGATGGAAGGAGCCCTGGACCGTATTGTGAGGAGAAATAAACTTTTGAGTTTAGCCATTACACTTATATTTGTTATATTTGTTTCTATAACTAGGGTTACTCTAACTTGAAGGGCAGTATTACTCTAACTAATAAAACTTTGCTACCTAGATGTATTTCCCACTTACATATTAAGTTTATTAAAAATCCAGGTAAAGAGCTAAGAAAAAACAGAGTATTAAAGGCTCTCATTGTTAAGAATGTTCCTAAAACAGACTTTACCACTGCCTAGTCTTTAGAGACTAAACTAAATGCTTCACAACAATTACATTAGATAAGATTAGAATGAGGAGGGAGGCAGAGACAGAAGGTGTTCAGAAGTTGACTACACTAGGGAAAGACATACCTGAACAATACCAAGAGTAGCAGATGTAACTGGATCAGAAAAATCACCACCAGGTGGAGAAACTCTAAATTAAAAAGAAAAAAAATGCAGTCATTAGAAATGCTTATGAACAATAACATATATAAAAGTCAATTTTTTGAAAGTCAATTTAAATGTAAATAACTTTAGAAATGACCTTTAGAAATACAATTTTAAACAAAAGCCAGTATTTAAGTTGCAAATAAGAATAACAACTACTGAACACCTTCTGGTACGAGAAATGAGACAGATATTTTATTGTAATCAGTTTCATTATTCTAATCAAATAGATAAAGCAGGAAGGTGGGAAAAGCTCCAAGAACAAAGTATGGCTCTATGCAGTGATCAGGCAACTTTACTGTTTTTATCATGATGTAACCTCACCTTAATATGTCTATAAATTTCTAAATTATTCCTAAGATATTGTGACTTGAATATAATAAATCAGTGAAGTCAAACCTACTGAACCAGAACATACAGAGATGACCTAAACATGTGTATCTTCAAAGAGTTCCTTAGGTGATGCTGGGGTGCAACCCCCATTAAGAACCACTGTTCCCAAAGGAGGCTAAATATTCTCTCTTTAAAATAAATGACTTTTTTCCTTTTAAAAAGTAAACAGTTTGTGTGCTTACGCTCCTACAATGCTGACACTCCCTTCTCTTTCAGGATTTCCAAGACATTTCACCCTGCCTGCTCGCTCATAAAAAGAGGCCAGACGGGCACCAAGATATGCAGGATATCCACTATCTGAAAAAGGAAAAGAAATTTAAAAAGAGAGGTTCTAACCCAGCCCCCAAAATCCTATCAGTCTTACTTACATGATAAGCAATACAAAGACTTACCTGCAGGCATTTCAGCTAAACGACCAGAGATTTCTCTAAGGGCCTCAGCCCATCTAGAGGTAGAGTCAGCCATCATACTGACATGATAGCCCATGTCACGGAAATATTCTGACAGCGTAATTCCTAAATTGGGAAGAATATTAGAAGTTATAATGCTAGAATATAAAATCCTGACTTTTTCATCCTTAAGAAAACTTTAAAGCAATAAGTACACAAGGTAGACTACTAGCTGTTCCTGTAAATCTGTTCTTTCTCTGCTTCTGGGCATATAGCTAAACTATATTTCCTAGCATCCCATGCATTTAGATATGGCCATGTAACTAACCCCTGGCTAATGGAATGTGAGTCAAAATAATGTGTTTTATGGCCTAGCAAGTCACATACTCTTTCTTCCTTCTGGCCTATTGAAATGGAGAGAACTCATAGGAGTCCTTAAAGCCATGTATTAAAAATGGAAGAACTCTTTTCAGTCTGGATGCCAGCCCAGAATGATAAAGAGCCCCCTGAACACCTGAAATAAACATCTATGATACTGAGGCAAAAGTATATGTTTGGAATTATTTGATGCCATAGCCTAGGTGACCCTAATATAATACACATTTTAGAAAGCAGGAAAAGACCTTTTTTCTACTTTTTGTTGAAATAATTAAGTGTGAAATTAATTTTCAAATGTAGCTTCCGTCTATATATCATATACACACACACCCATGCATATATAAATACCCCTCAACTAATTAGCTTGTTTGGTTATTTTTCAAAAGTAACAAATGTTATTAACATGAATAATATTTCAATTATCCAGATCATTCTGCTATGCAGATCAGGCCCTGTACTGTTAATTCACACACAGTAAATCATTTATAAGAAACTAATATACAGAAAGAAGTCTTCTAGTTCCTGTTCTGTCATTAACCTTAGCAAAATAACTTGATTTCCCAGTGTGGTTTCCTAATCTGTTCAAATGGAGTAACTCCTGCCATATATACATGTATAGCATATATCAGATGAAGTGAAATATAAATAAATACCCTCCAAAATGTATAAAGTACTATGCAACTCCAAGATATTTGGAATGTATGGCTATTGCTACATTACAAAATAAAAGTCCCAAGATTATTGTACTGACTCCTTTATTTTACCAGTAAAAAAGCAGAGGCTTATATAAGTAAAATAAAATTTTTAAAAAATACAAAATTATCATATATTTTAATCTGATGATAAGAACAGACCCTCTCTCATACAAGCATGCCTGTATTTTAAGTCTGTGATGAAACATAACCAATACTTGTATTTGTGTTTATGTACAAATCCTTTGTTTGGAATACTGCAAAAAGCTACATGGCTAGTGGTAGGAGTTTCTTGAACCAAGTTTGGCATTTGGAGAAGCAGGGAGATGGAGATAAACAAAATACATTTGTACCTGTGTATATATATATATGTATGTATATGTGTGGGTGTATGTATTAGAGACTTGGTAGAAAAGATAGATACACATGAGTAAATAAGAACTCTCTCATAAATCTAAAGATACCAGTGCCTACAAGAAAAAAAATACCACAGACAAAATCAAATGACAGAATGGGACATATTTGCAACTCATTACAGATAAAGGACTCATTTATTTATTAATCAATGGGCTTTACAAATCAGTATGAAAAACAACTACCATCCAAAAGGAAAATGGACAGAAAGCAGTTTTTAAATGGTTAATATACACAGGAAACATATCAGGGGTCTTCAAACTTTTTAAACAGTGGGCCAGTTCACTGTCCCTCAGACCGTTGGAGAGTGCGCACTATGAGCCCAGGACGAGTCGGCTGCTAAGCAGGACAGGCAGCGGAGGCAAAAACACCCGGGCGGGTCGGATAAATGTCCTTGGCGGGCCGCATGTGGCCAGCGGGCCGTAGTTTGAGGACGCCTGTCTAGCTCATTGTTAAGAAATACAGATTGAATAGGCATCTAATAAAGCAAGAATACTGGCTGGGCATGGTGGCTCATGCCTGTAATCCTAGCACTCTGGGAGGCCGAGGTGGGTGGATCATTTGAGCTCAGGAGTTCGAGACCAGTCTAAGCAAGAGCGAGACCCCGTCTCTACTAAAAAAATAGAAAGAAATTAGATGGACAACTAAAAAAATATATATAAAAAAATAGCCGGGCATGGTGGCACATGCCTGTAGTCCCAGCTACTAGGGAGGCTGAGGCAGTAGGACTGCTTGAGCCCAGGAGTTTGAGGTTGCTGTGAGCTAGGCTGATGCCATGGCACTCTAGCCTGGGCAACAGAGTAAGACTTTGTCTCAAAAAACAAAAAACAAGAATACTTAAATTGTAAGTTGTCAAATCTGGGTGCTGGGTAGGTACATGGGTATTCACTGTAATATTCTTTCAACTTTTCTATATGCTTGATAATTACCATAAGAATGTGTTGAAAAAACTAAGATCGAAGATGTGGCAAAACAGAAACTCTTGTCCACTGTTAGCCCTTTGAAGGGCTTTCAGAATTTAAAATCTACATTAACAGTTGTATTTTCAGAAACTTTACTTCCAAGAAATTACCCTACAAAAATGTGCAAAGAAACATGCCCACAAAACATACAAAGAACAGTGTAAAAAAACCCACACATAAGGATGTTTTAGTGCTACATTGCATGTGATAGCAAAAATTTATAAATAATCCACATGTCCACCAAAATGATGCTGGTTAAATAGATATTGATATATCCATACAAAGGGATACTGTGCAGCCATTTGAAAGAATGAGGTAGATTTTCCTGTCTTAAAATGGCAGATAAATATGTCATTTTCTCCTCTTCATAAAAGTTACCACCACACAAGTAGAACAAGAAACATAGAAATACAAACTCAATCATTAAAAACTAGAAAGACATGTTTAGGCCCAAAACAAAATAATGAAAAAAGCCATCTAAATGAGGTGAACACCAAACAAGGGTGTAGGGAAACACCAAGAATCCATCTCAGGCTATACATCTCAGATGAAGGTTCTACAAATTAGGAGGTACACCCTGAGGTGTACCTCCTAATCTAGAATCCTTTTTTTGGAAAACTGCAAGAAGCAACATAGCTAATAGCAGGAGTTCTCTGGACTCGGTTTGGCATCAAGGATAAGGAGAGAGATGGGAATAAACTAAACACATGCATTACTCTCTATTTTCACTAAGTGAAAAGTAAGTGAGGCAGGGTAGAAGAGAAGGAATTCACTGTGAATGCCCTTACAGCTGCTAATTTCTGTTGGCAGGAGAGAAGTAAAGAGTAAAATAACTTCCTTACACAGCTCCATGCCATAACAAACTGCACAAGTCACAATGAAGAATCCCTGCTAACCTGGACCCCAGTCATAGCCATCCCCTCCCATCTCCTACAAAGGCGAGTAGTGGTAGTATAACAGTAAGTATCAGTACAGGATATCTAAACAAAGATAAAATAAGGAAAAAAAGGACAAAAGAAGAATACAATGATGGTCAAAGAATCTGCCAAGGGACAGTGAAAACTGTGACCACAATTAGTAAAAAAATGAAAACCTCAGAACTGCATCCTACCACAAAATAAAATCTCAAGGAATATATAACAAGATAAGAAGATATGTTTCATGCATGAGCCAAGAACTCAACAAACAACTGGAAGAAAAAATAAACATTATAGAAATGAAGCTTTCATTAGAAGCAACACAAAGAATAAACATCACTTATCCTATGAACAAACACACGAAAGGTTAAATAAAAAGGATTAGAGAGGGGGGGAGGGTTGGCAGGGGCAATATATGTAATCCTAACAATATTTGTACCTCCATAATATAATGAAATAAAAACTTTCCAACTAAAAAAAAAATGATTAGAGAGGAAATGATATATACAGAAAATAGATAACAGACATCTAATATGTCTAGTTGGTATATTTGAAGAAGACAGTCATAATGGAAAAGAAAAAAATTTAGATACAATTCTCAAAATCTTTCCAAAATAAAAGATATATTCATAGATTAAAAGGGTATACTATGTCTCAGGAAAAATTTATCAAAACTGTCAATACTAAGATATATCCTAATAAAGTTGAGACTTCAAATTTAAAGAGAGATTCTTTGGGGAAAAAAGAAAAATCATTAAAGGAAAAAAAGCAGCCAGCCTCAGATCTTTCTAGATTGAGTTCTCAAAGAAAGAAATATTGATTCAAGAATTTTAGGTTTTCTTTTCTTTTCTTTTCTTTCTTTTTTTTTTTTTTTTTTTTGAGACAGAGTCTTGCTCTGTTTCCTGGGCTGGAGTGCCATGGCAACAGCCTAGCTCACAGCAACCTCACACTCCTGGGCTTAAAGGGATCCTCCTGCCTTGGCCTGATCCAAGAATTTTATATTCAGCCAAACTACTGTTAAAAGTTCAAAGGCAACAGAAAAAAATCAAATTTATGAAGAAAAAAGAATTCAGGGAATACAGTGTCCATGACCCTTTCTTGAAGAAACTTCTAAAAGTCAAATTTTAGCCAATCAAGAAATGAATGGAGAAACTATAGTCAAGGGACTGCCAGTGAGCATTAACTCCATTTTACTGTAGGTCTAAAGCTAATTCATATATTGGATTTATGGTTACACAATAGAATGTAAATTTTATAAAAACCCTGAAAATGTAGAAATAGAAGTACTAAAAGCTGAGATGGAAGTAATAGCAAGATGGAAGGTAATATATAAACACACAAATTTTACCTTATATCTTCAGTAAAAATTTGATAATTCAAAGCTGATATTACAAGTTATAGAGGTACAGGTATATTTAAAGATAGATCAATGGTAAAACATGTAATGAAAAAAAGGGTAGAAGAAGTAGTACATCATTTTACGGTCATTAAAAAGATTGGAGCAGCTCTATAAATGTCTTGTTCTTAAAATATAATAAGTAAAATTATTCTTAAAGCTAGGAATGTGACTGCACATTGTGATTGGTATTTTAGAATGAAAGAAAAAGTTCTTTGGAAAAGAATAAGTTTGGAGATAGCTTTAAACTTAAGAACAGATGTTAACAGCTTTTATTCCAATTCACATACTCACCAGTATAAATAGAGGCTTCTCTAGCAGCAACAGGCATATTAGAGGTATTAGCTACCAAAGCTGTCCTCTTCATAATTGACTCTACTTTACCATCAACTTCCATTGTGAGCTAGAGGTAAAAAATCTATTAGTGATCCTCCACTTTCAAAAGGTAACATTTTAGTCCCCCTCCCCTCTTTTTTTACAACTTGTCCATATTTAATCCCTCTTATAATTAGTGCTCCCACAGTAATACTCCCCATCACTGTAACATCTCTTCCTTGCTCCACAGTGCTGTGAAGAAGACAGACTTATTTCTATTTCATAAATGAAATACATTATTTTATGAAAAAAGAAATATTATCATGGTAACCTAGTAGATCTTAAAGCCCATATAAAGTTCACATATATAAATGTTTTGTCTATTTTATTTCTCCCAATAAGTGAAAACCAACAAACCACAAAGAGAAACTTTCTAGTGTTTGAATAATTCAAATTCCCATCCTTGAACATACAAATTTAATCACAAGTATAATTTTAAAATTCCTTACAAGATCCTCAACGAAGGAGAGCATTGCTCCCAACACAAAGCTTTATTAACTGCCAATGAACATTGACCAGTAGTATTTTCTCTAGAATATTATTTGAAGCTTTATATATACAGACCTCTGGGAAGTCCCGGAGAACTTCAGACATCTCATTTCCTCTTTCACCACATCCTACATAGATGATTACATCACTGTTGGAATACTTGGATAGAGACTGCGATATCACTGTCTTTCCACAGCCAAAAGCCCCAGGGATAGCAGTAGTTCCTCCCTGTACACACCTAAACAAAGAAAACAAAGTGTGGATTACTTTATTCATATTATTATAATAAATAAAGTAGCTAAGTACCACAAAAATACAAATTAAAGAAAGCACTCTGAAATATTTTTATTTGTACATATAAAAAAATATAGATATAATAAATGCTCCCCCAGTTTGTACCTATAATAGTGTATGTTTTATTATCCTTAATTATCACTATCACCTTCAACAGCTGAAAAGTGAAAGTACATTCTATAAGTTGAAGAGGGATATGTGAATAATAAGGTAAATAAAATAGTACTAATGACATTCTTAACATGCAAATTCATAAAAAGAATATAGAAATTACAGTTAAAAGAAAAATATAAATAACTTTTAAAAGTTGGCTCCAGAGGCAAAAATAAGACCTAAGAAATTCATATCCTTCTATGAAGTTTAATGATCAAAGAGGTTTTTGTTTAAGGTGCTAAGTCAACACCCCCTTTATCCATTCAATATCTACTTAATGAGTACCTCTTAAGTACTGAAAACTGTGCTTGGAGTAGCTAGAGAAATAAGAAACAGTAAATAAGATAGCAATATTTCTGTACTCACGAAGCTCAAATTCCAGTGGTGTAAACTGGAGAGTCAAGTGGTAATTATAGGACCACATAGCTGCCACTTTCAAACTTTCCCTAAAAAGTGGCAGTGGAGAGTGAAATACCCTTTAGGGGGAAGAGGAAAGCGGATGTTGCTTTGTGTGTGTCGTGTCTGTGCACACATTGAGCGTGCATGGTGGGGGAGAGTCTAGGCAGGAGAAATGGGATATAACACTAAGGGAAATTTCTTTGTAATATTTTTATCATAAAAATTCACAGAAACATTGCATCTTTAATAACAGCAACAGACTTTTTTCAAGACAAAACTAATATGCATTAAAATTTTTTTTTCTTCTCCAAACCCTTCCAGTGTATTTGACAGACTAAGAAGGTGTGTCACATTTCTCCTATATACCTCTGTCAAATTACTTTTAACCTGGGATAGGGTGGGACTGGAAAGCTTAAAAATTTAGCAACCCTGTGTGAAAAGTGCCATCACAGAGAACATCCAGGGTGCTGTGGAGTACAAAGGAAGGAGTGCAAAGCCTGATACTGGATTGGAGTGGGGTTAGGAAATTCTTCCTGAAAGTAGATAAAACCTGAAAGAAAATAGAAATTAGCCAGATGAAAGGCAATAACATTCCAAGCAGATGGAACAGCATGCCCAAAGGCCAACGATAAAAGAGGCCACTGCTTGAGGAATTAAAGGTCCTTTAATATGCCTAGAAGATGATGTACAGGGAAGTAGTTGGGCAGTTAAGTATTATAGCTAACACAATACTGGAAAGTAAGCAATGGCCAGATCATAGGTGGCTTTGTAAGGAGTTTAAAATTGTGTACTTGTTTCAAGACCAATGAAGAGCACTTTAACAGTTTCAAACAAAACAGTACAGGATCAGATATATGTTTTAGATGGACCACTATGTAGTATGGACCACTTAGAAAGAAAACAAGACTAAAGCTAAGAAGTCTGGTTAAATGTGATTATTGCAGGAATTAGGCGGAGAGTCTTAATTAGGATCTGGAGTAGGGAATAAACATAAATAAAAGATATTTAGAGAATAGAATAAAAGCACTTGTTGAACAATTAGATGTGGGAGGGTAAGAACAATCCTTGAGAGAAGTCACAGATTTTAGATTAAGCATCCACTGGATAGATGATAATGACGATTGTGGAGAGGGGCAACCAAGAAAAATGAGCAATTTTCAAGGAAGAGAGTGGTGATTAAAATGATGATTTTAGTTTTTAACATGCTGACTTTGAGGCACTTGTAGGACATCAGTAGATAGGAGTCTGGAGCTCAGGGAAAATCTGGGATGAAGATACAGATGTACAAGTTATATGTAGATAAATATTTAAGTCAGGAGAGTGATGAAGTCATCCACAGAGAGTATAAGATAGAGATGAAGAGAGAAGAGGTCTTAGAAGAGGGAACAACCCTAAGGTAGAAGCAGCCTGCAACAAAAGTTCCTGCAATGGAGGTGCCAATCTGTAGACAGAAGCTAACAAGAAGAACAAAGAAAGAGGGTGTTGTTTAAAGGAAGAATTAGAAAGCAACTTCAAAGCTATAGGGATTAAAAAAATACTAAAACATTTCTTGAATTGATCACTATGGGAGTCACTGATAAAATTAGTAAGAGTAGTTAAGGGTGTGTTAAAGCCAAGGGCAGAGTATAGTGAATTAAGAATGGGAGAAGGAAAGACAACGAATTTATTCTTTCAAGAGGTTTGGCTGTGAAGATAAAAAGAAAAGTAGTGGTAAGTGGAAAGGTAAAAAACGGTAGAAGGCAGGCTTTTTTCCCCCCATTAGATGGGAGACAGAGAGAAGATAATAATAGAAGGAGGTCCATGAAGAGACATGGCGTGGGATAAGCTCCAGAAAGAGGAAAGGAAGAAGGGAATGTATGCTAAGGCAGTATGGTGGCAGGAAACTGAAAGAGTTCTAAATCTCATGGCCTCTAACTTCTCTGTATAGGATCCAGCATGATCATTTGTTGATAAAGAAGAGGAAAGAAGGGTAGAGATGAAGATCTGAGGCAAGTGGAGCAGTTTGAAATAACTACTGAGAATAAGAGAAAATGATAACTAGGAAAATGCAGGATTGCTGTACCGTCATGAGGTCAGCCATCACTTTGCACTGATTATTTGATTTTCTCAGCATCCGGTGTGCAGACATGGGAAAACTGATTCATAGTTGGAATTTCGTCAGGTAGTGTGACAGAACACAAAAGAATGAGAAAACCTGTTATATTGGGAAATATTCGTAAGAATGATAGAATATGGAGTTTAAGCTGAATATGGACACAGGAGGTACTGACTACTAAAGAAAGAAGAGTCAAAAATGGAGATCTTTTTTTTTTTTTCTGGGACAGCATCTCACTCTGTTGCTCAGGTTATAGTGCGGTGGCGTCAGCCTAGCTCACAGCAACCTCAAACTCCTGGGCTCAGGCAATCCTCCTGCCTCAGCCTCCCAAGTAGCTGGGACTACAGGCATGCGCCACCATGCCTGGTAATTTTTTATATTTTTTTAGTAAAGATGGGGTCTCGCTCTTGCTCAGGCTGGTCTCGAACTCCTGAGCTCAAACAATCCGCCTGCCTCAGCCTCCCAAGAGTGCTAGGATTACAGGTGTGGGCCACCATGCCCGGCCAAAAGATGGAGACCTTAATGAAAGAGTAATAGAACTGAGAGAACAAGTTTGAAGGGTAAGAGATTGCATTAAGAGTGGGATACGTATGGGTTTGGTGGTCAGAGGTTGAGAGTTCCCACCTCACCACTTCAGTTTTTTCCGTGAATTAAATGATGAAGTCATTTGTTGAAAGTAAATCAGGATATGGTAAAGCCTGAGATTTAAAGAAAAAGGAAAAAGTTTTTAAGCAGTTGAAGAAAATGGAAAAGAACAGATTACAAATTAAGAAGGTTTGCTGTGCAGCAGAGAGAGCCAAGTTGATTTTAGAAGTCATCAATTTATAGTGACATCAATCTACTTATTCTAGGATAACTTAAGACAGTTGTATCAGTACAGATTTTCTTCTGAAAATTTTAGTTTTTCAGAAAGTTTTAGAAATAATGTTTTCTGTTTACAATTGTGAAAAAAATAAATCTTCAATGGTTTGACTTTAAGTACTGGCAATAAATATATTTAACTAATTTACCATTATTACTCTAGATAAAATTTGTTATAGCATTAAACACATATAACCTTTATTTACAAAGATAATGAAAAGATAAGCACATATAATAACTCTAAAGGAAAACTGTGAGACACATCTCAAACTTACGGGAAAAGGGCATCAAGGACTCTCTGGCCAGTCAACAGAGGATGATTAGCTGGCAGCTTCTCGGTGACAGGCCGAACTTGACGTACAGGCCATACTTGGACCATGCTGAACTTCTCTTTCACACCTTCAAATTCAAGTTCCAAGACGACATCCTATAAAAATACAGTAAAATTTTAAGTACAGTCAAATTTGTGAATGGTTCTTTCTCCAAAATCAAAGTAACCTCAGATTCCTCTTGGGGGTAGGAAGGTGGTACATGTGAGAAAGGAGATCTACACTTTTCATTATAAATCCTTGTATACAGTCCTAATTATTTTTTTTAACCAGGTGCATTTATTACTTTTTTAATGATTAAAAAAAAGTCTAAGTTTTTTAGAAAGCAGTACATCAACCATTAAAGGAATAGCTAAATAAATTATATGTAAATGCGTAGGGAGAAGTCTTAAAAGACACACAAAGTATTTCTGAGACTTGGAAAGGGGAGAAGTGAAAGCTTTCAAAATTTACCTTCCATTCTGTTTTGTTTACTTATACTGTTTATTTACTTATACTGTTTTGTTTATCTTATACTGCTTTAATGAAAAACACCTATCTGTTAAGAACCCTAAAATGTTTAACAAAGTTGAATATTTTTAAGTATTTAAGTTAAATATTTATAAAAGATAATATTTATAAAATATTATAAAAGGTAATGAGTAATACACTAACAATTGTGAACACTGAGATGGTTTCAAGTATTCACAAACGCCAAAGTCCATGGCCCAATAGAAATCTATAATTTTGTTGATACATGAATTTGAATTGTCTGCTTTAGGGTGGTTCCTCCATTTGGGGTGAGTGAGTCTCTAAGCTAGTGAATGAGTCTAGCTGAATGCCTAGAATCTCAATCTTAACTCAACTCTTGTTCTCCTATTTGTTATAGAGCACAGCCTTACTCTTGTGAAATGATTAAAAAATTGTTTTCTCTCATCACATTTTATTGGGAGAAAATGACATGCTACAATGATCTTCTCAATAAAGTGATCTTCATACCCATAAAGACTATTATGGGTCTACTGTATTTGATATTATGTGACTATAAATACATTAAAGGATTAAGTTTTAAATATTTTACCCAAAGTAAGAATTCACATGATCTGTTATATAAATTATTAAAGAATCAGGGCTTTAAAGAAACATAGCATCAATTATGAAGGTAGAAAAAGAAATAATATGTTCCATTCTTCATATTCCCAAGTCCAAATTAAAAATAAAAAAACCCTCAAGAAAATTATGGGAGTTATTCAAAACTTATATATTAAATATCAATTCTTTAATTATTTAGTATTTAGGGCAGTAAAACTGGGCAACTATCATATATAAATAGGGCCTCTCTGCAGGATAAAATTGAAAGATACTTACAGAGGTATCATAATTCCCAGGTGGAGCAATGTAAGTTACAGTTCCTCTATTTCGTGGGGGCAACATGATTTTGTGTTTGATGAGCGAATTCTCATTGACAATTCCATAAATATCTCCACCAGTGATATGACTACCAACCTAGAGGACAAAAGTATTTGCTGTTTAATGTCCAAATAAACATCAAGTAGACTCACTTCTACTGTTATTACTTAAATTATCTGCCTTATTTATCAACAAAATATATTAGTTCTATAATCCTACTAGATTTAAGGAAAAATTTAAACTATGCTTCTGTAGTATATTTTTATTTAGACTAAGAGTACAAAATAGTTCACTAAACATTCATTTCACATTCTTTCACCAACTTCAGAAATTCTTGGTTACATGGACATACCCGTAGGTTTTTGCAAGGTGTAAAATCCCATTTGATATCTCTGCTAAGAGCAGACACATTTACTCCTCTGGGGATGTAGATGCTTTGGGTCTGACTGCTGATATCCGACAAAGGTCTTTGAATACCATCAAAAATGGCTCCCATAATGCCAGGACCAAGCTCCACTGAGAGGGGTTTACCAGTGCGAAGTACAGGATCTCCAACAGACACACCAGCTAAAAACAGTAGCTGAGGAAAACTCACTGTGAAAGTTTAAAGATACTATTAAAAGGAAATACCACAGTTTAATAGAGAAATGATATTCAAAATGCTAAAACAGAGGTTTCCAAACTTTCCCTGTTCACAGCATCCTTAGTGTTTCAGTAATTTTTTCAGTGTCCCAGGACAAAAGATATATCTAACAATTCCATTTATTAAATAGTTATGTCCAAACAACTTAATACATACATAAGTCCTAACAACTGAGTAGTAATTTGAAAAAAAAAGATTAATTTCAGTCCTAAATAACCATAATTCTTATGAATGGGATGCATGTGCCTGTTGGGCACTGCAATTTTCCAATCTTGCAATCAGATTGGAAACCTGTTCCCTATTGATTTTCATATGCTACTTGCTTTTTAGCATGGCAACTGCCAAAACCTCAGCTTTGCAAAGATATGACATTATTGACAAAAATATAGTGCAGCAAAATAATAAAACTATTTATTATCTCAAGCTACTAGTTTACATGGTATCTGACAAGATATCTAATATTCCTGTGTTAACTTCAAAAATTTAAAATATCCTGGGTACCATATGAGTTTGCTGCAGCTGCCCAGAGTGCCTCTGCACACAGTTTAGGAACCACAGGGTTAAAAATAGAAGCAAACTGCTCCCATTAATATATAGTTTCAAATCTACTACTAAGGAATATCAGTCCTCTAAAAATTGTATTAGTACCTGGACAAATACTTAAAATCTTAAGTAATAAATTAAGTAATTTATTTTCAAAAGGAAAAGAATAAAACCATACTGAATCCATTTTGTTCTCATATATGTGTGTGTAAGAGTAAAATCTCATATATGTGTGGATAAAAGTAAAACTTTTAATGAGAGTAATTTAGCAATATCTATCAAAATTAAAAATGGATAAGCCTTGACCTAGGAATCCAACTTCTATGAATTCATACTGTAGTTACACTGTAGCACTGTTTATAACATCAAAAGACTAGAAACAACCAAAATTTCTATCATTAAAGGGATTGATAAAATAAATATGCATTTTCATTTCCAATATTTCATTATGAAAATTCTCAAAACTACAACAAAGTTGAAACAATTTTACAATGAATTACTCATCTCTACTATCTAGATTCTACCATTAACATTTACTATATTTATAACATATCTATCAATCTTCTATAATACATATATTTCTAAGTATAGAGATGTAGAACAATGCACATAATATGCTATCTTGTGAGAAAAATACATATTTGTATTTATTCATATACGTAAATTAAGAACCTGGAAGGTTACACAATAAATCTTGATTAAATACCCAAAGAATCAATACCAATCTTGAAAACCAATCCAAGTAAAAGATATTTTATACACAAGCCCCTAAAAAAAGTGCTTTCTCTTCACAAGGCTTAATCCTTTACTTCTTTTTCATAGAAAATTGAAAATAAATGGTATGTTTAAAAGCCAAAATTATGATAACCAAATAGGAAAGATTTCCAAGTGCTAAAGCTATAATGAAACATGTCATTCAGTGTTATTAATCAGAATAAAAATAAAGTGGTGACGTGATTTATTTATGGATTTACTATTTTAAACCAAAATCACTGGAGAATTTTAACCACACAAGAAATCAATAGTGTTATTCAGCTTATGCTTTCTTCTACAACATGTGGCCTTTTGAAGAAAAATTCCAATTGGTTCCCCCTGAAGTCTGTGAACTACTTAAACAGTAAGAGCAATGAAAGTTCTGAAAATATTAACTTCTTAAAATAAGAGTACTAATTCCTAGTACCTTTCTCCCTTTCTTTAGTATACTGCTCTATAAATCAGGTCTCTTCACAACACCAGCATTTCATGCTCGTAATAGCATTGGTTGTTACTGCTTCTACTTTTGGCTTAAATCCTTAAATTCTGACAACATATAGAAAGTGGCAGAAAACTGAACCAAAAAAAGGATACATGTTTCTTCATACACCTGAATAGTGGCCATATCACCTTCCAATCGAATAATCTCTCCAACCAACTCGCTGTGGCCCACTCTCACCAGCTCATACATGGCTGCACCTGCCATGTCACAGGCTGTAACCACTGAAGAGAACAAAAGACTGTTTTGATAACTTAAGGCTCGAGTGCTCTGTGAATAGTTACAGATAGTTAAAATAGCCAATAAACCCAATAATATGCCTCTCTCATATATCCACAAGAAACATAAAAAACCTGCTATGGAATATACTTATAGTTTCACATAAAGATGTATTTTTAGTATATGATAAAAAGAGGTAAACAAAATAAATTTGTTAGGCTAAAGATTATTTATATAGTATACAGGAAAACTATTTTTCAAATGTTTATTCTATATGGCAAACTCTTACCTCATAGCATTGAGGCATGTTCTGGGGTTGCTATAATAAATACATGGTATGTTTTTGGAACAATAAAAAAACTTTAAAACTAAAAATTGGAATAAGAGCTTTAGCTAGTGGTATGATAGAAAGCCACACAATTATTAGCTTGCTGTGCTGTCACCATTTCCCTTGAGAAATAATACCTAAAGTAATACCTTTACTTTCCAATTATTTATACCAGTGGTTCTTAAAACTCTTCTGGGACATGGACCCTTTTGAGGAACTAATGGTAGTTCTACCTAGAAAAACTCACATATTCATCTACAAGTTTTTTTTCATAGAGCATAGGATGTTTATAATCAGTTACCACCACTGGGTAAAGTCCTGATTAAGAACCCCTATTTCTTATAAGTTCTGAATAAGAATTTGACCCTTTTTTTTTTTTTTAAACAGAGTCTCACTCTGTTGCCCTGAGTAGAGTACCTGGTGTCAGCCTGGCTCATAGCAACCTCAAACTGAAACTCCTGGGCTCAAGTGATCCTCCTGCCTCCGCCTCTAGAGTAGCTGGGAGCTACTGTGAGGTTGCTGTGAGCTAGGCTGATGACACAGCCCGGTGACAGAGCAAAATTCTGTCTCAAAAAAACACCCAAAAAACTACAGCCTGATGTTTATAAAAAGATGTAAGAAAAAAATGAATTTCTATGGCACTAAGGATAATAAATCAATGAGCAGGTTTTACTTAGGGAAACTATGAATCACATATTGCAATGGGAGTGTTCAATAATAAAAAGAAAACTGGAATGAGATTTATTATTTAAAAAGCAGTACTTCAAGTTTTGGCAGATTGGACATAAAATTTAAAACTGCTTTCCATTATCAGTATCAGGTTACAAAACTTCTTTCCCACAGGTACTAGTTATGTGATACCTGAAATAACCATTCACAAAGATTTATAAATGCAAAGGGTAAAAGTTGATATTGCTAAGAAATGCTCTGAAGACAATTATTAAAGTTCAAAGCAAATTAATAGATATTTACTGAATGTCTATTATATGCAAAGTATTACATATTAAGCTATAAACTTCATAGATATTTTTTACCTCAAATTTAACAAAAAAATTAAGATATATAGGTGAAACTGAACACTGGTTATACATTTACATAACATAAATATAAACAGGAAATTACAAAGCAGCACCTCAATAATTATCAAGTTTAGATAATCAATGCTAGATAAGCCCTTATGATAGAGATATGACTTTAGTCTTACAGCCACTGTTAAGATCTTTTAAGGACAATTTATGTAGGTAAACAGAAGCCTGTGTATTTCTACCTAAAATACTTTGAAAAGACTTTAATCACAGTTAGGAATCCTTATTCTTTTTTTTATTTTTTTTATTTTAGAGGCGACGTTGTCCACAGTGGCTATTCACAGGTATAATTATAGTGTAACACAGCCTTGAATTCCTGGGCTCAAGCTTGCCTCAGCCTCCCAAGTAGCTGAGACTACAGGCATGCACCACCATGCCCACCTTGGGAATCCTTACACTTGAGATTATTATGAATTACTTACCAGGTCCTGAGACTCCATGCACATAACCAAATGTGCTTTCTTTATCTTCATCAAGTATTTTGGGTAGCTTGGAAAAATCCATCATGTTAATTTACCTATAATTTAAAAAAAATTAAGTTAAGATTATAAGCTCTAAAGGAAAAGAACCAATAGAGGTAGTCAACTCTCATCTTTGGTGTATTCTTAGTTATTATACCTCTTCAAAGTAAAATATAATAAAATTCTTAAAATTTAATTAAAGTACATCATTCCTGGATGCTCTGTGATTATATATTATAATGGAATTATATCTCTATATTCAGTCAATTCCCAAGGTATTTCATAGAAAGACCAAAGAGTATAATAAAAAACATGAAGTCTTTCTAATGACTCATGTAGAATTTGCATAAATTACAATACCCCCTCCCCAATTATCTCTGACTTTCTCTCCAACTACTCTTCCTCTTAATCATTCTGTATATACAAACTGATCTCTTTGCCATTTCTCAAAACCACAGGCACATTTTACTTTAGGGCCTTTGTACAAGGTTGTTCCCTCTTCTGGGAGTGCTCTTCTCCCAGGTGTCTGCTTCTACACCTCCTTCAGGTCTTTACTCAACTGTCACCTTCTCCATGAGGCTTCTCAGCTCATGTATTTAAAATTGTAACATCCTCCCTCCCCTGCTTTATATTTCACCATACCACTTTTCACAATGTAACAAATTATACATTTTACATTTTAAAAGTTTTAATTTATTGGGCCAGGCGTGGTGGCTCACGCCTGTAATCCTAGCACTCTGGGAGGCCGAGGCGGGCGGATCGCTCAAGGTCAGGAGTTCAAAACCAGCCTGATCAAGAGGGAGACCCCGTCTCTACTAAAAATAGAAATAAATTAATTGGCCAAGTAAAAATATAGAAAAAAAAATTAGCCGGGCATGGTGGCGCATGCCTGTAGTCCCAGCTACTCGGGAGGCTGAGGCAGAAGGATCGCTTGAGCCCAGGAGGCTGAGGTTGCTGTGAGCTAGGCTGATGCCACGGCACTCACTCTAGCCTGGGCAACAGAGTGAGACTCTGTCTCAAAAAAAAATAAATAAATAAATAAAAGTTTTAATTTATTATCTATTTATAAAATTATCTGGGCGGGTTTTCACTTTTTTCCTTTTTCTAGAACACAAAACAGTTTTAGAAATTGAGTTCAACTTCTTACTTTATAGAAAATTGGCGACAGATCCCAAAGTAAAAGGCTTACTTTTGACTGCTGGTCTAACTTAATCATTATCGATGATTTAATAAGGGGAATGAAATACATATACATAAAAAAAGCTAAACAATGTCCCCAAAAAACTATAAAGGGAAATTCATAGATCAGTAAGTGATAAAGTACCAATATACACTTATTTAAAGTTCAAAGATGAGAATGTTTAGGGAAGACATCTTGATGGTCAGGTATAATTTGCATAAACTAGGAAAGGAAAAGTAGCAAAGGCATTCCAGGTAGGGCAATAACAAAAGAATGGAAATAAAACATTCATGAATAGTGAACAGACCAGCCTGACTGGTATAAAAGGTTGATATTGTGCAACAGTGTGAAATAAGAATGCAAAGGTAAAAAGCTCTAATTTGTGGGTCTGGAACTGAATGCCAAGAAAACAAGTGAACTTCAGCCTATAGCAAAAAGAAATTAAATTAAAAGAAATTAAATCTTACTTAAGGATTGAGGGAGAACTGTTACGAGAAGAATGGTGGTCAGTTATTCTAACAGATCAAAACGGGGGACAGAGTGCAGACAGGGCAAGTTGAAAGTACCTATCTGAAAATAGATAAGGCTTGAATGTCAATGGAATTAAATGAATTTTTAAAAATTATTATTGTTGTTTTTAAGAGACAGGGTCTCACTCTGTGGTCCAAGCTGGAATGCACTGGTGTCATAATAGCTCACTGCAACTTTTAACTCCTAGGCTCAAACAATCCTCTTGCCTCACCTTCTTAGCCAGGAATAAAGGCAAGTGCCACCACACCTAGCTAATTAAAAACAATTTTTTTTTTTTACAGATGGGGTCTCACTATGTTGTCCAGGCTGGTCTCAAACTCCCAGCCTCAAGCGATCCTCCTGCCTCAGCCTCCTGAATAGCTAGGACTACAGGTGCCTACCACTGCATCCAGCTTTGGAAAGTAAGTTTTGAGGCTGAGTTAAGTACAGTTGAATCCAGATAGAAAGAACACAGAGAGAGAAGAAAACCAAACCCTGAGCTTTGGTGATTAACTGAGGCAGTGGAGAGGGATGTTGTTAATTCTTTCTAGAGCCTTTGAAGGATCACCATATACTCCATGAAAAACGATTTGTAATCCATTAGCCAAGATATTAAAGAACTGTGGAGCAGAGAGTAACAAGTAATTAACAGTGATGTTCTGATTTAATTCACTTAGTGCTATAGGAAGGTGGATGTTAGACAAGGCTAACATCCTTGTCTAAGAGAGATGGCAGAGCACAGAGGATTTTGGGGGCAGTGGAACTGTATTATACCATAATGGTAGATACATGTCATCAAACATTTGCCCAAACAAAGGAATGCACAGGAAAGAGTGAACCCTAATGTAAACTATGGTCTGTGGATAATAATTATGTGTCATTATAGGGCTCAATTAATTGTAACAAATGTACCACATGTTGGGCACTATTGATAAAGGAGGGGGAGCTACTATGTAGGTGTTGGGGTGGGAGGGGTTTATGGGAAAATCTCCATACCTTCTGTTCAATATTCTTGTGAACCTGCTCTAAAAAATAAAGTCTATTTAAAAAAAAAAGAAA
>VBSM01000272.1:59024442-59078246 GCA_008086735.1 Cheirogaleus medius
AAAAAAAAAAAAGAAAAAAGAAACAGCCAAGAGTGAAAACAAAGATTAAAACCATATAGAGATATAAGAGGCCTAACAAGTGACCAGAATATTATCAGAGGAGAAATAAAAGTACCAAGAATAAAGAGATGTATCAGTGATGAGGTAAAGATTATTATTAGCAGATTGTTAGTTTGCTGATAAAGATGAAGGTAGGGTATAAGTAATTGGAAATAATGGCATTGAATTAGGAAGAAAAAACTAAACCAGATACTATAGTCATCAATGTCAATAAAAAAAAAGATTTTGGTGTCCTCAGTAGGAAAATCAAATTGGAAGCAGGGCAGTCAGAGGAGAAAGTAAAGAGGAAATTGGTTTATTAGGATTTTTGGATTCCTGAAGATGTAGTAGAAGAGACCACTGAGTAAGAGCAGGTCTGGGACTACAAAAGACTGGAATATAAAAGGACAGAAAAAGATTTTCTAGAAACTACTTGGGAAAAAAAGAAAATTTAAAGACAAACATATTTAGCTGGAAAATGGATTGGGCAAAGTTTTCAAAGAAGTAGTGAACAAGCAAAAGAGGTCAAATTTCAGTCTTCAGAAAATCAAAGATTTTCAAAGTCAGAGGAGAACTTCATAATCATATAGTTTAACTTCCTCCCCAAATACATATATTTCCTCTTTAGCATTCATGATGCATGGTCATCTGCCATTAATGTGGAAACTGCATGAGATCCTGAGTCAGTAGACTTGAATCACATTCTGGTTCTACCAATGACATGCTGCAAATCAAAATCTCTTAATATCTTCATTTGAAAAATAGGACTAATGCTACCACCTACCCCAGAGCTATGATTAAAGTACAAATTTGTTTAAATGTTCCTTGTGAAATGTAAAATACTTATAAGAATTTCATCAGTAATACTACTATTTGAACAGGCCCTCAATTTTGGAAAGCCATTCTAAGAAATCTCCTGTTACAGAGTTCTGTCTTGTATTCAACCTAAATCTACTTCTCTGTAACTTCTTATGCTCTGGCCCTGTTTCTTCCAACTACTATGGTCACACAAGAGTATGTATGTTTCCTCACCAAGCAAATTCTCTTTAGTGCCTTCAACCGTTCCTCAAAGGATAACCTTTTTCAGAACCTTCACTCCTGAGGCTACCCTTTTGTGGAAGTATCTCATGACGTCAACATTTCTTTTAAAATGGTGCAAATGAAATGAAAACAATATTCTAGATGTTATGTGACTAAGAACTGAAGAGTACTACATCTATTCTGAATGCTTCTTTTTATTGAGAGACAGAAATCAAGGCTTTGAGTCAGAGAGACTGAGTTTGAATTTATGTGTCCTTGAGCAAATCAAATTATTTTATCCTTTTCAGCTTCAGTTACATGTGTAAAATCTAATGGGGTTGTTGTGAGGCACCTAACAGAAAAGTAATACTAATTTTATTTTGTTAATGCAAGCAAAGATTGCCTAATTTCTAAAAAGTGTCTAATGTAGTCTTATCTTCTTGTTCTCTGAACCAAATCTAGTCACTTAGTTTTTTCCCTAGCAATTATGTATATTTTACTGTAATTTTATTTTCTAAAAGCAATTAATTTTTTTAAGCATCGATGGTGTGCTAGCTACAAAACAACATCTAACCAGACTTGGGCAGGATGGGAGTGACTTAGAGGAGGTCAAGATGAGACTTCAAGGAGGTAGTGAAGTATACAGTAAAGCTTCCCTACAGATGGCTAAAATCTCCTGGGGTTCATGAAGGTGTTCTAGAAAGTTCATGAGGCAACAATGGTGTCTGTTCTGATTTCTTATTAAGTATTTAACATATCTTCCTCTTTAAAACTGAATAGTGAATGCCTCCAAATGTATGAGCAATGATCAGCAGAAATCAAATGGGTTTGTTCATGATTCAGCTATCTTGTGGGTTTATTAGTCAGCTGGATAATCCTAGCCACCATGGGAATTTTGATGATTCTATAGTTTTCAACTTTTTAATTCTTAGGCCTATATTATATAATTTATACCAAAGACTGTAGACATTAGGAACAGTGACATCAAACTAATAAGAGAATCGAGAGACTAAGTGATAAGTCTACAAATATACCTAAAGATGATTTATCAGATCCATAAATTTGCACTCATCTGATTAATATTCTTATATGGCAAGCCAAGATTATAAATACTTTTTGAAAAGTAGTTATAGACTCTTAAGAGTCTATTTAATTTCTAAAGTACTAGTTTCTGATAAGAGTTGGAAAATGTTTCCCTAGGTTCAGGAGTTTCACGCTCCAATCTCTTGACAGTTAAACACTGCAAGAAACTTCCAGGATTGGTCTAGGTTAACGGGCCCCCTTAGAGCACCAAAACTTTAACTTCCACAGCACTGATACAAGGGTTTCTACTATACTTCTCAAGCTTTTCCACCAAAGCATCCCAATTGCAGAAAAAAATTAAACACCAAAGTGAATAAGTAACCTCTTCTCCACACCCCACCACATTCTAGAATCTGGACAAGGAATAGGATGCTACGGCAGTAAATGGAAATTTCTTCATATGCTTTTGCTTATTCTTTTAAATCCGAAGAAGTTTTTCACTCTACTCCATCACATACAATATCTGTTTTATAAGAAAAATATGAAAGTGTTTCCTCCCCACAAATAAAAATTATTCATCAGGTAGACATGTTATAGTAACTTAACAACTGAATAGGGCTAACCATATAGCAGAGTTTGATAATCATGGTCATATAACACAGTAATTTGTTAACTTCCTTATTATCTACAAAAATAGTCAAAGATACTCCACTAAAATCTTATGCTTCACCATTAAATGCTTATGCCTCTAGGTGAAAAAGTTTAGGCCTTTAAAAATGTTAAGCAAATAACCTCCTAAAACACTGATTTTCAATAAGCAAATTACATTGCAAATTAGATTATACTGAAGTTAATCTTATCCCAAATCTACATGATATGAGGTCCAAACTAGGATATGATTTAATGCTACATAAAATAATTTCATAGGCTCTTTAATAACTCCTTCCTAAGACAATGTACAGCTGTTTTTGTATTTATCACTTAAAAATAAAAGCATGAATATCTACTACATGCTTCCATGAAAACAATGTGGTACACACAGCTGCACTCACAGAAAAATCAACCCAATAATTATATAAAAAATTTGCCTTTAGCTGAGCTAATTACCTTGTTTAAGAATAAAAAGTAAATGCAATTTCCAACTAAGATTCCTTTAGTCATAAATTATAGGGTTTTTTCACCCCCATATATGTGAAAGATTTATAAAAAACAAAACAAAAACCCTTGCTATAGAAGAGGAAAAATCCAGAAAGAAGACAGCATAAGCAACCATCTGAGCTAATGAGTCATCAGTCTCTCTCCCACAGCACTGCAGAACACTGCAGTGGCAAATAACATTAGAGGGAAAAAAATTTTTTTCCTTTCATTTTATAAGGTCCACTCCAAATTGCTGATTAATACACCTGGTAATTTCACTATTCCAGAAATAATTCTTTTTACTACCAGAGTCTTAGATGATATGGCTGTTGGGGGTGATGAGGAGGTGATAAGAGTTAAGTACTGAGATTCCAAGGCAATATGTATTTACATACAAAATCCTGAGGTGCTTCATTGATAATTAAGTATTATTTTAATGTTAACACTTGAAAAAGCACACTGTATCTGATTCAAGATTATCTTAGGAAATCACAGATTTTTTAAAAGATAAAGAAGAATCTAGTAGATTATAATCAAATACTTAATATTTTAATGCTTGGTCAAAAAGTTATAGAATAAGTAGAATTCCAGTTGATAACATTACCTTATTATATTTATAGAACATAGTACTAGCATACTACAGTGTAGTACTAGGTAAAATCTCTTGGGGAGCTTCAGGGAATAATTTCTTTGCTCTTTTAAAAGATACAGGCTATGAGAAATAACTCTTTCTCTCTTAGGATTTGGTCATCTACATGGGAAGTCTGGAACTGTGGCAGCCATCTCAGGACCTTGAGGGTAGCTAATTTAAGCAGTCAGGCCACTCTGCTAAGTATGACAAAAAGAAAAGGCATCTTCTGGTCCTTGTTGCTTTTATTCCACTGGAATTACCCAACATTACAAGAAGAAAGAGTTTTAAGTATAAATATTTTTATATTTATATATATTATACTTCATAGCACTATTTATTTTTAAATGAATAGACCAAAAGGTCTATTCTAATAAAGGCAAACAAACATAAGGTCATTAGTGAAACAGTTCATAAAAATTACTGAGGTGGACTACAAGAAAATGTGCAAGCTGAGGTGGAAATTAAAGAGTGAAGAAGTACAGCAAAATTCCAGATGGCAAACTAGACTAATAGAATCAGGGAAAATTTGTTCCTATTGGAATAAAATTTTTTGAGGATACACATACCCTTCTGTTTTAACCTTATATCAAAACAAAGGCATTCCTGAAAAAGAAATAATGAAGATAAAACCTACGGTGGACACTTAAGCTGGGAATGGAATTAAAATTTTATCAGCTAAATATGCTCAAGGTTTGTTGATAGGCTTGTCCATAATCAATTTTTATAGCATTACTAGAAATAGTCAAAGATTTTTTTCCCTTCAAGTTTTATAAATAAAATTATGCAATATGGAGTGTGAAAATCCAAAGTTTTAAAGAAAGTAACAAAATATTGATGTATTTTGTAAAATACAGTAAAATAATGTTGTATTTTACTAATGCCTAGCTTTATGACACAACAGACATAACCAACTAATTATATTAACCAAAAAGAAGATAAAATATTTTCAAGACCATTTAGTGTATACATTCCATAGTATCAATTTATGGGCTAGAAAACTATGATCAATGGTAAAACTGTTACATAAACAGATTCAAGTATCCCTGCCCTTAAGGAGCATATTTATCACTTTCCTACTCCCTCCGCTCCACAAAGCAGTAACTCTATAAAATGTTCTGAAATTAAAAACAGATACTAGAAACTATTATTTGTTATGCAAATCTCACATTCCAGGCATAATGTTTAAAAACAAACATGTTTCTTTGGTCCTTACTAACCATCTTATGAGGTAGGTATTGTTTGATAGGAAGTAAGGTTTTTTGACCCAAGCAACCCACTCAAGATGACAGAGCGATGACAACCAGATTTGGTCTGATTTCACTATCTAGGTATTTATTAACAAATAATTCAAAATACTTTATTTTAGCCAGTAGCTTCAACCTTTATCTACCACTTTTTAAAACAATGTGTCATGGACTGAATGCCTGTATCCCCTCAAATTTCATTTGTTGAAATCCTAACCCTCAATGTGATTGTATTAGGAAGTAGGACCTTTAGGATATAATTAGGTCATGAGGGTACAGCTCTCATGAATAGGATTAGGGCCCTTATAGAGACAGGCCAGAGATGATCTCTGCTCTTCACCCTGTGAAGATACAACATGAAGATGGGCATCTACAAACCAGGAAGCTGACCTCAAGGAGACACAGGATCAGCTGCACCTTGACTTTCAACTTCCCAGACTCCAGTACTATGAGAAAGGTTTGTTAAGCTACCCAGTCTACAGTTACAGTAGCCTAACTAAGACACCAGGAATGTCTCTTTTCCATTATATACAGACTCTATCTTAGATTGACAATGGATAATAAGCAGGCAAAAGGGAGGAGATGAAAAAAAAGTGACATAATGGGGCATTCACAACCTAAACAGTAAGGAGTGGAAGAAGAATTGACTGTTCCTCAATTATGCATCTCCTAAAGAACTAAGATTTTTAAAAAAACATAAGTTGTATTTTACTAATGCCTAGCTTTATGACACAAACATAACCAACTAATTATATTAACCAAAAAGAAGATAAAATATAAACGTAATTGCAAAGTAAATGGGCGTATCTAAGAGAAAAATGGGCATATTTGAGGCTAATAAGAATACTAATGAAAACAGATCCAATACAATTTGCTACTGTTAAAACAGAGAATAGCAGTGGAAATTTCTGGTTGATTAACTATCATAAATTCAGAACAATGAAGCTACCTAAAACAGAATCTGGGTAAGAAATTCCTCTTATTTTTATTTCTTAGATGAAACTTGATAAACTGAAGAGTAAAAAACCATAGTAGGCTGGGTGTGGTGGCTCACACCTATAATTCAGCACTTTGGGAGGCTGAGGCAATAGGATCACTTGAGCCCAGGAGTTCGAGACCAGCCTGGGCAACAAAGTGAGATCCCATCTCTACAAAAAAGTTTAAAAATCAGCTAGGCATGCTAGGACTTGCCTGTAGTCCCAGCTACTTGGGAGGCTGAGGCATGAAGATTGCTTGAGCCTCCAGGAGTTCTAGGCTGCAGTGGGCTATGATCACACCACTGTACTCCAGCTTGGGAGACAAAGCGAGACCCTATGTCAAAAATAAATAAATAAATAAATAAATAATAAAAATCTTAGTAAAGCTAACATTTAATATCTCAAGATTCTTTTGTGAATTTTCAGGAAAGTTTTCTGATTTTTTCAAAGAAAAAACAAGTCACCAAAGAGGTTCCTTTGATTTATAGCTTACTTTATCAATGATATAAATATTTAATAGCTAATAAGTCAATGATATAAACAGTAGAGAAAGTAGGCATTTGTTACATACCTTTCTTTAAAATTTGTTTTCATAAGCAATATGCTTATAATTTTAAAAATGTCCAAGGGAAGTTCTCACCACTTGACTTTATTATGTCCTCCAAAAAGGATTTTGTTTTGTACATAACTATAATCAATACTATAACTTTATATATTATTTCATTTCAATTTTTCCATGAGCTATAATATATAGTCTTCATAAATATCATCTTAAACTATATACTATTCCTTTAAATGAATATCATGTTTTACCTAACTACAAAAACTCTCTTTATTGGGTACCTAGACTGCTTCCTGTTTTGGGCTGTATTTATTTCTTACATTTTGCTAATATACCTTTATTCATTTTATCTTACTGACTAGGTGAGGTCAAGGTAAGGCAAACCACCTAAGGATCTATCCTGATGTCTCACAAGAGCAATTCTTACACACACACCCTACACCTAGAAGTAATACCATATTTCATCTAACCTAAGACAACATCAACTGTAATAAACTCAAGAAATCTCAGAACAGATATTAATTTCAGAGCTGTTAAAAATGTGAAAAAGAGTCCTATAAACAATAAAATATGGTATTAGAACTAAATATGATATATTATTTATATACAGGAAAGGTCAGACTTGCCAACCTCAATTGTAAAGTCAAGACCTAATAAAGAGAAAAAAAAAATTTTCTGAACTGGTGGAATGATAGTCTTAAAATTTCTTCACATTGCAAGAGACCTTAGTATAGCCTTACTGACACAATTTATGTATAGTTAAAAATTACTATCTAATATTTTAGACCACTGTAGATTCAAAGTAATGAATCAATAGAGAGCTACATTCTAAAAATAAATAGAAGGTAAACAAGGAAACAGGTTGTAAATTGATTAATGGTAGTAAGAATGACCCATAACCATCAAGAAACAATCAATTTGTATTTATTATTTTCTAAAAAATATGGGAGAAAATTTGGTAATATACAACCAGGCCCTTAAAGATGTTCACACCTTTTGATCCAAAATTTGTATCTCTGGGAATATTTCTGGCATGTGGATAAGGATTTTTTATATATGTGTTTACTGTAACATTGCACGGTGGCTCACGCCTGTAATCCTAATGACTAGGGAGACTGAGGCGTGAGGCTCTCTTGAGGCTAGGAGTTTGAGACTAGTGTGGGCAGCATAGCAAAACCTCATCTCCAAAAAAAATTTTAAAAATTAGCCAGGTGTAGTGGCGCACACCTGTAGTCCAAGCTATCTGGGAAGCTGAGGCAGAAGGATTGCTTGAACCCAGGAGTTTGATGTTGCAGTGTGCATGATAGTGCCATTGCACTCCAGCCTGAGCAACAGAGGAAGACCCTGTCTCTAAAGAAAAAAAAAATTGCAACAGTGAAAAAACTACAAAGAGCTTTAAAATTCAAAATAACAGAATGAAGTATTAGTTTATCTGAAATCCTTCAGTCTTCCCCTCTCAAATGTATTTAATAATAATAATGACATTTGTTGTGCTAAATGGTCTGCAACTCCAAGTTCATTATGCAAAGGACTTTCATTAGCAAATTCTCTTCTGGAAGGATATTCAACCTTCACAGCATATGAATTAGCAATGTAATGGTTGATTGGCTTTTGGATAGGCTTTTGTCAAATAAAGTGAATACCAATTTTTTTTAAATGCAGGCAATTTAAAAAAATGCAGGCAATCATACATGAGAATTATCTCCTTTGTAAGTAGTCACCCTAGAAATTGTACAACTACTTTAAAAAAATGATTTAAAATATTTAGAAACTTCTCTTAAAAACTGCCTACAATTACCATATCACTCTTTTGAATGTTACTGAGAAAATTTTCTTGATTGCTTTGCCAAAAAAACATATCGTGAGCAGCCAAACTAGCCAAATTTAAACAATGCAGGTATCTGAGATTGATGTACATACAAGGCACATGTTAGCGTTAGCATCTATTATACTTGTATCATAATATGATGTCTCTACATTCAAATGGATCTGTCCTATTACTTATGTCATGAATGGAACAGAAGAGAAATAAGGTTCACAAACTGTGAAAAGGCATATTAACACAATGTTTAAAAGGAAACACCATCATAAACAGTTCGCTTCCAACTGTGGAATTCATAAAATCTCTGCAATGAAACGTAGCCTAAAGTGTAAGGTAAGGACAAAAGAGGAAAAGAATGCTCCCTAATATAGGCAAAAACCACTTCATAACCTGGATTTAAATACATGTCTATAGTCAAAAGTCCACAGACATTTTCAATTCAGAGGGTAAGAAATCTGTCAGGGTTTATTTAACTGAATTGACTGTGGGGAAAGGAGAGGACTTAATCACAGATGGAGGTTTTAAATAGTATGGTTTGCTAAGGAATTAGTTTCCAGTTCCCCCTGGTCTGTACTCATAGTCTTCTATATCTTTTGTAGCACTCACCACTACTGTAATTAAAAACTGTGAAAGGAACTGTTGTTCAATGTCTGCCTCCACTGCCAGACTGTAAATGTTGGAAAACAGGGCCACAGCCCCCAACCTTTTTTGGTACCAGGGACCAGTTTTATGGAAGACAATTTTTCCATAGACTGGGGCTGGGGGGCTCAGGTGTCATGGGTGGGGAGAGGGTGATGCATGGCCTGTTTCCTAACAGGCCACGGACCGGTACCAGGTAAGGATGCAAAACAACTAGAATGCTCATATAGAAGTGTAAAATGGTACAACCATTTTGGAAAACAATTTGGTGGTTTCTTTAAAAAGTTAAACATATACCTATCATATGATTCAGCCATTCTACTCTTTGGTATTTACTCACAGGAAATGAAAGCCTATGTCCAAACAAAAACTTTTACATGGATGTTCATAGCAGCTTTATGCATAATGACCAAAAGGTGGAAACACAACCCAAATATCCATCAATGAATAAATGGATAAACTGTGCTATACTCATAAAATGGAATAATAGCCAGAAAAAGAAATGAATCATTGATGTATGTAACATGGAAGAATCTCAAAGACAGATCAAAAAAAAAGTTCCGGCCAGGCGCAGTGGCTCACACCTATAATCCTAGCACTCTGGGAGGCCAAGGCTGGAAGAATGTTTGAAGCCAGGAGTTCCAGACCAGCCTGATCAAGAGTGAGACCTCGTCTCTACTAAAAATAGAAAAATTAGCTGGGCGTGGTGATGTGTGCCTATAGTCCTTGCTACTTGGGAAGCTCAGGCAGAAAGATTGCTTGAACCCAGGAGTTTGAGGCTGCTGTAAGCTACCGTGTTTCCCCAAAAATAAGACCTACCCATAAAATAAGCCCTAGCAGGATTTCTAAGCATTTGCGAAATACAAGCCCTGCCCCAAAAATAAGACCTAGTGATGGGCATGGCTATGCAGCATATCTGTACAACCCATGCATTTTGTCAAGGAGCGGTAAAGACGAGTAGCCCTTCTCATCTGTCCCATGAGAGCTCTATTGCTTGACATGAGAGATTGAGGCCAATGGTTCTAAAGGAAATAGAGTCGCAAGAAATTCAGGATGGAATTCGGGGTTTGGAGAGTTATGATGATGTTCCAGAAGAAGACGACTTAACTATATTTGAATAAATGTAGATTGTTGTACTGTACTTAAAAACAAATAACATATCCCCTGAAAATAAGCCCTAGGGTATTTTTCTTGAAGAAAAATAAATGTAAGACCCTGTCTTATTTTTAAAGAAACACAGTAGGCTGATGCCACAGCACTCTAGCCCAGGGGACAGAGGAAGACTGTCTCAAAAAAAGAAAAAAAAAGTTCCATTTATATAAAATTCTAAAAAATGAAAACTAACCTACAGTGATAGAAAATAGAACGGGATGGTTAAGGAAGGGGGGTGGGGAGAAATGGAAGGGATTACAAAGAGACACAAGAAAACTTCTTTTGGGGGTGATGAATCTGTTCACTATGTTGAATGCAGTGATGGCTTCATGGATGTATACATACATCAAAACTTATCCAATTGTACACTTTAAATATGTGCAGGTATATGAATTATATCTCAATAGAAATTTTTAAGAAGCACAAAGTATTGGCAGTATGATTTCCATAATGACATAATGCTTCCACAGAATATATATTCACTTTTGTTTTTATGTCAACTAATAGAGTAGTAATAAAGGACTACATGGCCTATGAGAACCTAGTAAGAGAACCTTAACCCTTGGAACACCTTGGAGGAACAGATGAAAACCCACAAATCGTTTTTTTGAATGAATGTGACTCCTGATAAGGATGTGTAGGCACCCTCTGGTCCTGCCAAATTTAGTTAATCCTGAGGAATATAGTAGTCAGATATGGCTCTGAAGTACTTATTAATCCGTATTTTCAGAACAGGGCTTAATAGCAATATCAGCTTATATGTTGGGTGAAGATTTAGGAAAGCATTAACCCTATCTTGAATAAGCTTTTGTGCCATGAGGCATAGAAGGGTTTGTCTTCCAAGACTCAGGTTAAACTCTAATAATTTGGCCATTAAAGTTGATATGGTTCAATGGTTCAGTTGGAGGGTAGAGGTAGAATTTGTTCACAATAAAGAATTGTTATTGACAGCCTGTTTATCTCTATTTACAACTACTTTCCCAACCTTCCCTATCCCTAATATAGTATCTTTGGGAGAATGAGATCATATTTAAAACATACACACTGTCTCTCTCTGGACAACAGCAGGTACTACAAATCTTCATTCAAACACTGCATGTATATTAGGCTGGGACCTGAGCAGATTCTGTTTTTTAAGTGGCTGCTCTGGATTACATTGAAGAGTTTGGTGTCAGGCGATCTGCTTCTTAGAGTCATGATAAGAGATATTTTTTCTTTTCTTGAAAAAAATGAAATAAAGTACACTGAACAGAAGCATATTACACTCAATTGTAGATTTTATAATTCATCTGAATAAAGTCCCTCACTGCCTAATTTTGTATTACTTAAAACTAGGAGTCATGGATTATAGAAAACTCATTCCTTTCCACAAGAAAGGAAAGATTCTTACATTTAGATATCACATTCTTAATGTTTGTATTGTTAATCTGATTCCCTATTTAACTATTTGAAAGCTCTTACATAATTGTTTTGCTACATAAAACCAGCAACTTGCACAATTATTAACAATTATAGCATTTTACTCTTTCAATATACATTCAAATTTCAATTGATAAAATTTCAATGTATAAATCATATAAGGAGCATTTCAAATTATACCTAAAATACTGTTATTTGAAAGTAGTAAGTTGTCCAAATATCATACCTTGTTCTTATACTGAGAGTCATACATTGAGTCCATAGGAGGGTAACCTATGTTATCACATGATCGTAGATCACACACAATCCAGGGATGATAGAAATGGTAAAGGCCTTCCAAAGACTCAAATAAAATGGTAAATTTTGGGAAATTACTGAGGACAAAGCTTAACTTCTGCACGTCCCTAAACTGGAGAGAAATTTGGCAATACCTACCAAAATTCAAAATGTACTTACCTTTGACCCACATACACTGTATGTGTACAAAATGTTCTATTAATGAAATATAAATTACTGCACTGTTTCTTAAGCAAAAGATTGGAACGTCCATTAATATAGAGACTAGTTAAATATATTGTGGTAGTATGAGAGGCTGTATACTTCATGGTATCAAGACAGTAATTTCCGGAAAGAGACTCGCTGGGTTCAAATCCTGAGTCCTACCACTTACAAGCTTTGTGACTGTTGGGTATTTAATCACCCATGCCTAACTTTCCTTTTGTAAAATAGAGATAAAAAGAGTACCTATCTCATAGGTTGCTGTAAGGCTTCCATAAGCTAATACGACTAAAGTATTAAGAAAAAAGTGTCAATAAATAAGCTTTCCATAAATGTTACCTATGACAATGATGTCAGTACAACTGAACACGAAGCTATCATTAATAGAATGAGGCAGCTTTAATTGTATCAATGTAGAAAGATGGCCAAGATAACATTGTTAAGTGAAAAATGTGAAGTCCAGGATAATATGAAGAAGTGCTATCATTTCTGGACAAATACATGGGGGATAAAAGGAATAAGGAAGAGGAGAGAGAGATAGAGAACACACCTGCACGAATATATGATTTTTTACTATATTTGTATTATACATAATAAAGTATATTTGTACATATTATGTTTTTACTATGTGTTACCCATTTAACTTAATTAAAAATATTATTGAATGATTCAATAGATGCTAATTGAGCCAAGTAATAAAACTATTCTATATATATACTGTACCTAATTAACTGAGCAATGGCAAATATTTATATAGCTTGCGCCAGCTATTATTCTAATCTCTTTTCTTATATTATTCATTTAATCCTCACAATACCCAATAAAGCAAATACTCATTAACTCATTATTATTCTCTCTCTCTCTCCTTTCTCTATCCCTCTCTCCCCCTCACCTCCCTCCCTTCCTCCCTCCAGTCTTGCTCTGTTGCCCAGGTTAAAGTACCATTGCATCAGCCTAGCTCACAGCAACCTCAAACTCCTGGGATCAAGCAATCCTCCTTCCTCAACCTCACAAGTAGCTGGGACTACAGGCCCGCACCACCACCACACCTGGCTAATTCTTTATATTTTTTGTAGAGACGGGTCTCGTTCTTGCTCAGGCTGGTTGGTCTTGAACTACTGAGCTCAAGCAATCCTCCCGCCTTGGTCTCCCAGAGTGCTAGGATTCCAGGCGTGAGCCACTGTGCCCAGCCTCGTTATCCTTATTTTAAAGCTGAGGAAAGGCTAGGTATGGTGGCTCACGCCTGGAATCCTAGCACTCTGGGAGGCTGAGGCGGGCGGATAGCTCGAGGTCAGGAGTTCGAAACCAGCCTGAGCAAGAGCGAGACCCCGTCTCTACTAAAAATAGAAAGAAATTAATTGACCAACTAAAAATATATATATACAAAAAATTAGCCGGGCATGGGGGTGCGTGTCTATAGTCCCAGCTACTCAGGAGGCTGAGGCAGTAGGATTGCTTGAGCCCAGGAGACTGAGGTTGCTGTGAGCTAGACTGATGCCACGGCACTCACTCTAACCTGGACAACAAAGTGAGACTCTGTCTCAAAAAATTAATTAATTAATTAATTAAGCTGAGAAAAATGCAATACAAAAAAGATAAAAGTAACTTCCCCAAAGTCATACCACTAGGAAGCAGAAGAGCCAGGATTTCACCCACACAGTCTGGTGCCAGTACTTGTGCCCTTAACCTCTTTGCTACTTTAATACTACTCTAAAATTACTTTTTATTTACATAAATCCCAACTCTTTTCAAAAAGACTTTATATAGCTTACAATAAAGCTATAGATATTAACCTAATCATACAATATATAGCTTATATATAATGAGGTTAATGAAGTAAAACTGGTAATGAAAAAGGAAAAGCAAAAAAGAGCAATGTGAGAAATACAGCTACTTTAAATATGCAACAAATTCAACTCTAAAGCATCTGCCATTTTCTATTATGACCTTGAACAATGTATTAACTTCAGATTCTTCCCCCTACCCCCTAGGCCAACAGAGCAGATTCTTTTAAAAGGACAGAAATCAACTATTAAATAATTATAAATACTTTAAATTTTGTTTCTTTAAAGAAATTCTTATTTGAAGTTTTCTTAAGGAAAGCTAATCCTGTAATCTAGTTTTTTTTATTTGCCAAAACCCAAATGTGGACTTTTCTTATGACTCTTCAGGATTAAGTCAAGTGACAGATCTCATACTTGTGCAATAAGCTCTACGCCTACAAAGCAGAAAGCCTTTTAATTTAATACCCACATCAAACAAAATGTCAATTTGTAACCATATCTGGTAATGTCTATAATTTTCTGGTACATTTTTAATAACAAATTTCTCATTGGGTATCCAAGGGTTATCACAGGTATAAAATTAAGAATAATTTATGAATTATGAGGATAATTTATATACCTTCCTCTCAGATACCTAATTAAGATTCAAAAAATTTTTAGATAACTCTCATCTCTGGCCATATCAAATAGTATTTTTTCCTTTTGTTAATTTCTTCTTTGCCCTATTTGGTCTTCTATTACTTTTCCAAAATGTAATCAGTTTGGTTTTTTCTAATTACACAAACACTTCATGTTCATTGTAAAAATAAAAACACATAATATAGAAAAGTGTAAGGAAAGAAAAAAATCACCTAAATGCCAATCAAATCACTCTGAGATAACCACTAACACTTGATAATTATCCTTTCTGCAATTCATCTTGCACATACATGCACAAACATGTAGTTTTATATGCATATATTACTATAAATACTCTGCCTCTTTCTTTTCTTTTCTTTTCTGCTTATTTTGGCCTTTCAATGTTGATAGCCATGTAAGCATATACAAAATTCATGGTATTTTTCAACTGGTTTTATAAAAATGGGATCTGATTATATATTAATACATTTCTTTATACTTTGCCTTTCTCACTTAGGATACATGGTGGAAATCCTTTCAAATCACCAGCATAGATTTAATGCCTACCACTTAATGATTTCACAACATTCCTTAATATGCCTGTCCCATAATTTATATAACAATACCCCTATTGACAGGCATTCCCTTTGTTCCCTGATTTTAGCCACCACATACACTGTTATAATCAACACCCATGTAAACACTTTCTTACTGGTGTTTTTATTTCTAAGGAAAAGATTACAGGGAGGATTGACAGATGGAAAAATATATGTATTTCCAATACTAACAGATATTGTCTGATTGCTTATAAGAAAAAACCCTGTAACAATTCACAACTCCACTAGCATTTTATAAGAAAATCCTTCTACAAACATCCCTGCTAGCAGGTTTACCACTTAATTTTTGCTAGTCAGAGAAGTAATATTTCATTGTTAGTATATTGATCTAGTAAGGTTACACATCTTTTCATGTTTGCTGAATGTTTGGATTTCTCTTCTGTGAACTTGTGGTCACATGCTTTATCCATATTTCTACTGAGTGGACTTTTTCTTAGTCTGTAAGAGTTCTTACAACTGTCAGCTCTTCATCTGTTATATAGCTTCCAAAAAATTTTTTTAATCTGTCTTTTGTCCTTTATTTTTGCCACTTAAGAATTCTTCATTTCTATGTAGCCTCCTATGTCTATCTTTACTTTTATGACTTTTACGTTTCCTATCTTGGTTTAAAAGACTACAGCTAGATTGCAGGCATGAAGAAAATTTAGGCGATTAATATTTTACTGTTTAAATTTAATCCTTTAATCCATCTGAAATTAATTTTTGCATATGTTGCAAAGTACTGGCTCAACTTTATTTTATTCTAGATGGTCAAGTTGTATCCATTAAATTTATCATATATCTGTGCTTACCCCCACCCCACCAATGCACTGAAATATCACTTTGTCATGTGGTAAATTCCCTTATATACTGGGATTTACTCTATTTTTTTTTTTGAGAGAGAGTCTCACTCTGTTGCCCGGGCTAGACTGAGTGCCGTGGCGTCAGCCTTGCTCACAGCAACCTCAAACTCCTGGTCTCGAGCAATCCTCCTGCCTCAGCCTCCCGAGTAGCTGGGACTACAGGCATGCGCCACCATGCCCGGCTCATTTTTTCTATATATTTTTAGCTGGCCAATTAATTGCTTTCTATTTATAGTAGAGACGGGGTCTCGCTCTTGCTCAGGCTGGTTTCGAACTCCTCAACTCGAGCGATCCGCCCGTCTCGGCCTCCCAGGGATTTACTCTATTTTTTAAAATTCTGCTGCACTGATATACTTAAGCCTAAAAATATTATCTATATACCTACAAAATTAAATAACTTACTCAGCTATCTGGACAAGTAAAAACCCTTTCACTTGAGATATCCAAGTAATTGAGATCAAAGAATTATTTACACGTTTTAATTTTCTACATCAAACTTAAAAATTTTTTGTAACCTTCCTTTGATTATAGGAATTCAAATACACAAAAGGTATATAAATTTTAATTTTTCTTTAACGTCCTAGAGATAATTATTTTGATGCATTTCCTTCCAACTTTGACCACATATATACAATCACTGTAACACACCTACCTTTCTTCAATTTTACAAGTATTTTCCAATTTAATCAGTTTTCTCTATGTTACTTTTAAATAAACATTTTTAAAAAATTAAACTAAGAAAAAACTAAAACTTATAAAGTCTGGTTGCTTTTCATTTCTCAAGCACATCTGGAGCTCTTCTGCATCATATTGTGTACCAGCCATTTTATTTTCAATGAAATGAGCTCAATTATTTTTCAGAAAAGAAACAAAACATGGCATGTTGCAGATAAAATTTTTTAAAACATTTATCAGCAAAAGACCAATAGTTCATACAGATAGCATTAAGATCCAAAACTGAAAATCTTATTGTAGTTCGTTGTAATAGTACCAAAAATAATACTGACAAAAAAATCATAGCATATATAGATTAAAGTGCTTCATGTGAAAATTTAAACCTGAAAATGCTTATGATATACCATCAAATTTTAAAAACAGCTAATCACAGTCGTGGAATTTATTAAATAGAGCTAACTACAAAAAAATATACAGAAAGAGGAGTTTTAAACATGTAAACTAATTATTAAATAATTGTATTCACAAGTAGTAACTAATTTTAAAGATAGTTTTAATACTTTCAGGTAAAAATAAAGATCTGTTACTATGAAAATATACACCCATTCCAGCTGTCTTTATACACATATGCTATACACATATTTTCTTACATACATATTATTTAGCATATATACATTATGAATATACAGATACATAATGTGTATATACTATATATAAAAGAATACTCTTATATAAACCAGTCTTTCATTTCATCACAGGAAAAAAAGGGAATAGAAAAAACTTTCATTTCTCTACAGAAATTATATGGAAAACATTCTAATTGGTCACAATTTACTTACAATAAACTCACTGATTATAAATGAATAATAACTATTCATAAATCAAATTCATTTATTATTTATTTATAATAGATAATTGACATTAAAGATAATATTTGATAATCTCTTAATAAAATTCTTAAGACAACTGAGTAATTTTTTTCAGGATTAAAATGAAACATAAACTCATGATAGCTATACTTTAATTATGGTTTAATTTACTGATATTTTCCATTGCAAAGCCACTAATCCTCATGAGTCATCAATTTTATTCTAGTTCATGTGTCCATTATGTTCTCTACATTCCTTTGTCTATTTCATATGTGCATAAAAATAAGAAAAACATTTAAATTTTTCAAAAAAGCAACATTTTTAAACTTATAAGCATTAAATCAGAAGTTCCTGCTCTACAATCTGTACAATTTTAATATATTTCTATAATTCATTGTAGGAATAAAAATTTAGAAATAGAAGAACTACCGATTCCACATATTAATGATCATGAGATTTGGAAAATTTTTATATAGAAAATATTAAGTCACTGCAGTTGCCAAAATAAGGAACTTTATGTTGACATTTCTCAGATGCTATTAATAAACCTGTTTTAGAATTTTTGGTGGACATACATTTTTCTTGCTCCCCCATGTTTTTGGTAATAGCTTCATTTCAAATTCTATTCCCCTCTCCACACACCAAACCTGTTGCTCACAGAGGCATCAGTCAGTCAATTCTGTGGGATGCCTTAAGTCTCCTAGAAATTCACTACATAAAATCAAAGTCAATATTGGTAAAATAATAAAAAAATTTTACGAAGTGTGTGCTAGGCATTGTACACTCATGATCTAATTTAATAGCACCTATGGGATAGATTTAAACATGAGGAAACTTAACCTTATTTAAGCAAATGGTCCAAGGTCACACACTTATTAAGTGGCAGAGACAGAACCTGAACCTAAGTCTATATGACTAGGAAATCTATTCACATTAAGTCTGTACAATATTGCTTTATATCTACATACCATTTAGTTTGAAGATCCTCTGACGTTTAGTCTAGTGCTACTCCACTTATAGCTCATGCAGTACCATTTTTTTCATTTAGTACAATTCACTGCTCTCCCCTTCCTTCCCATATTTGGATGATAACCATACCTATTAGTAAACACACATGCTGTGAAAATAAGTTGCTCGGTGCATTAATAAAGTCCATTTGAGGTTTATACCTATTCTATTGTCCATGTTTTGGAAGGTTATTATTACTGATTTACATTTGAAAACTAATACCTAGTATACAACCCTAGGAGAAGCTATGATCTGCAAGAGTTAAAGTTGTTTAATCTCCTTGTCTAACTGTCCAACATACATTTAATAAACAATTTACTGAGTACCTACCATTTATTTCAGTATTCTGGTGCTGAAGGCACAACAGTAGAGACACAGTCCTTGAACACCTAGGAGCTTTATGGTTTACTGAGGAACAGCCCAGCAAACAACAATTAAATACAATGTGCTACAAGCACAACTAGAATAGAAAATATTGTGTGGTAGTGTACAGGACTGAGTGGCTACCGATGCCCAGGGGGGAAGAAAGCATTCGTGGTGGTGGCAATAAGTTAATTATCTACACAGGCAGTGAAAACAAGAAAGACCTCAGATTAAGAAAACAAGAGATATCAGAGGTCCTAAAACAAAAAATCTTTATGTGTTATTTAATGGTAGCACAATTTCCTAATAAATGTTAAGATTTCTACATTTAACTTTCATAAATTGATAAAACTAGTCTCATAAATGTCTTCTAAAGTTCAAATCACTTGTATGTATGAATTGTGTATAAAGTCAAAGCTTATTTTTATATTCAACCTTAGCAGCAATTTAGTCAGCCCTTCCTGCTGCTAATCTTCCAGATTTCATCAGTAAGCTATGTTATTGCTTTCTTAAGTTCTCTAAAATTGGAGGAATTGTGAAGTAAAACTGCAGACTCATTCGACCACTTTCATATTGACATTTTCTCCTCCAATACTCAAAGCTTTCTAGCTGGTTTTCTCTTTCCCATTTTGGTCTCAGCCAGACAGGACTGGTTAGGACTTCCAGAGCATTTAAGGTATTCTCCTTATTTGGTGGAATGTCACCTGGGCAATGAAGCAACACTACTTATTTTTTTCCTCTCCTCTAGAGATCAGGGAACCTAACTATGGAGAAAATTAATAGATAAAACTATATTTATATCTGTAGCAGGCATGGCTATGTAAACATATCATTAGTACTATTGTCCAGTATAGGTCATTAAGTACAAAATGCTAAAATTATAAATCCACAAGAGATATTAAGTCTTTATTACTTAAGGAAAGCAAGATCTTCAAGGTTATGTTTTCTAGTAAGGAGCATCAATAGGCCAGTTTTCCTATTTTGAACTTACTATAAGAAAATTTTTGTTAAATTGCTATTATTCTAGAATTATAACTTTTTGTTTTCCTTACCAAAATAAGACCAGTTTATTGTAGAGAATTTGGAAGACAGAGAATACATCTACTACTCAAAGATAATGATTCCATCTTCCTCATTTTTCAGCTGTCTTTTTAATGTATTCTTCAAATATATTAGTTAGAAAACTAAAAGGTTTAATGAGAATATGATTTTATATATTAACAAAAATGGCAATTTAAATTTTAAAAACAAATTTGTAATTTTTGTAAGGCCTTTGAGTGGAAAAGAAACACAAACATTCTGAGTTTGCAGTACAAATAAAAGAGTTTAACCCCAAACAAAAAAATACTCATCCCTAAAGCACACTGTTTGAGGTCAAAACATTGGCTACTACATTACATACCAGAAGGGAGTACAATGGGTTGGGCAAAAGCCTGGGCAAAACAATTTCTGTATTTTCACAAAATACAATTCATGAAAATCTAAAGAAGTCATTTGGAGTTTCACAAATGGGCAAAGCTAAGGAGGGATAAAAGTCCTCTTAATATAAATTTACTACACAGCTAGTCAAGGAATTGATTGGAAGTGGCCATTAGTTAGGATTTTAGGGAAGAATGGCAAAAACAGAAGGATCGAAGTCAGCAATATCTTGGCTTAATATTCTTACCTTTAAGTTTATGATCAAATAAATTTGTTTTAGTTATATTTCCAACCCACTCAGTTTTTGAAGAATTACTTCCCTCTCTGGGAAACCTAGTCACTTTTCCCTACGCTAGCCTGGGCCTCTGGCAGACCACGACACTGAAACACCATCTTTCAACGCCTCCCCATTCAATCGAGACTGTCGCATTACCAACATCCCCTGTTTTGAAAATAGTGTATCTTTATTCCTGCAACTGTCATCTCCCTCAGAAAAGAAAAAGCCCTGTTTTTGCCCTTCCAGTCCCACCCGAAGCATGTGAACACCTATAGAACCTTTCCTGCAGGGATGTCAGATTTTAAAACCCTTTGAATTACTGAGAAAGCACATTCAGAGGAAAGCTTTTCAGTGACTCCGCAGTGAGGGCCATATCAGGGACATTCCTTCCCAAGCCCGTCTCACCGGAGACGCCTCTGCCTCCAGGGTTTTTCCTACCTCCCCGCTCCCCAGCCCCGGGGAGCTTTACGGAGGATAAAAGACAGTGAGGCCCTTAGCCACAGAATGGGCTTTGAGGAATAGGACCTGACAACTATTGCAGACCCCGAGGAATGGCTGAAGCAATCCTGCTACCCGAAGCCCCAAAGACTCCCGAATAGGAATCATAATGGCCGCCCTCACTTCCAACCCTGGGACACCTCAATCCCCAGGTAGCGGGGTCGACCATAGTGGGCGAGTGGGGGTCAAGAGATGTGGAAAAATGAGCTCCTAGCCTGCGCACAGTGACAGCGGAGGCGGCCTTCACACTCCTTCTCTTCCTCCTCCCACCCCTTCTCCTATCACCGCCAGTCGCCAGTTACCGGTCGCCTCTCACCTGCTGGGGCGCGAGGTGCAGAATCTGTACGGATCACAGACCCAGAAGCTCTGTCACTACGGGAGGGGAAGTCTTCAGCCGCGGTGGGGGGCGGGTCTAACCAGTCACGCGACCTCGAGCTCCGCCCTGCCTCCCCCTTCACGGCGCGCCGCATCTCCGGGGCTTCTATTTTTGCAGATCGTTTGAATATTAATTTTCTTGCATTAAAGAAAAAAAGTAAATTTAAGTCTTCACAAAGATATGTTGTAAAGTGCAATGTAGAAGGCGTGGATGACAAGGGTTAAAGTGCATTGCTAAGGAAGTGACGTTGACATCACGATCTAGAGACCGGAAATGGCGATGGAGTTCCGACCTTTGGGGGCCCGTCGGTAAAATCCCAGGCTATAAGGTTTGGGCCAGTCACGTGACCTCAAAACTTGAGGCGCGTTGGAGGGTAGCCAAGTTATCCGGTCGATTTTTAACTTCATTAGTTTGTTTTTAAAATACCTCATTTACGTGAGTTTTCCACAGGCTTCGTTACATTTAGAAGAACCAGCTATATAAAACCCTATTAAGAGACAAGAACGTTTGAAGGTCACTCTGGAGACTATCAACTGGGAAGAACGGGGTCCGGAACGATCTTGCTGATGTGGGACAGGAAAGGGAGGGGTGTCAAGATCCGGATTTTACCGCCAGGGCCTACCGAGCAAGCCCCACAAGTAGTGTCGTAAGGGATGGGAGGAGGAGCATGCCGCCAGACGGCAGAGCCCTCCAGTAGAAAGATGGAGGTCCCAGAGTGGAGGGGGAAGGGTGCCTGGAGGCGAGCAGTGCGGCTGCGCGCGAGGCGCCGGACGCGCCGGCGCGCAGAGGGGGCGGGGTGAAAGGTCACAGCGCGGCGGCGGGTCTGGCTGGCGGCAGCTGCGGGCGGGAGCCGAGAGCCCCGTGTGCACGTGTGGAGAAGCGTCTGCACCAGCGCGGCGGCGGCGGCAGCCACCACTGCCGCTTCGGGAGACTCAGGGCCGCGCTCGACTCTCGCGGCCTCGGTCACCCGCTTAGCTTCCTGCCCAAGGCGAGGAGGCCAGCTTGCGGGGTTGGTGGCCCGAGCTGAGGGCGCGGAGAGCTCAGGGCGGCGAGGACTACGGCGTTGATATCGGCGGTAACGACGGCCTCAGTAGGCGGGGAAAATGAAAGGGTGAGGAAGGGCAGCTGGACTGGGCCCGGCCGGAGGGTAGAGGGTTCCGGGCCCATTTAGAGGGAGAGCTGCGAAGGAGGGCAGAGAGAGCGAAGACGGCGAAGGGAGATTTCTAGGTATCTCAGGGACGGAGGCGAAGCTTGGGCTGTTGGCGGGCTGAAGGGCCAGCGGAGGCAGGACCCGGGGAACCCAGGATTTTGGCCCGGAGGACGAGGGTGGGTTAATCGGAGATTAGCAGCTGAGTGGGCAACAGGGAAAAGCTATTGTGAGGTGCCTGGGGCCTCTTACCTGGGAGCGGACGACCGAGCCTTCGCGGCCCGCCACCCCAGGTGTAGTGGTGTGATTGTCCTCTTCTCCAAATCCACACTCAACACTGGAACTGCCGTCTTTGACACCTTTCATTTTTATTCACGTTTGGGAGCTGTGCAGAACCTTCTGGAGATAGAAGAAATTGGAATAAAGAGCATGGGAATGAGTATTAAGAGCTAGTGACTCAACTAGATTTGGGTTGGGTCAGAGCGAGTGGAGGAGGGGGAGAGAGCGCGATCACTGTATACTTGGGGTGCCAAAATGTTTTAGGAAGTATTGTGGATCAGTAGGTGGAGCTATTGCTGCAGTAGTTTGCTGTTGCCCCCGACTGCGGTGAGAGGGTCTTGGGGTTACGCTGCTTTCTTCAGGTGATTGGCAAAGTTAACATTCGGTCTGTCACAATTTTAGAAGAAATTAGGGACTATTTTGCAAGTCGGTTAAAGAATCGTAACAATGTTTTAAGCTTAGTGAAGCCTTTCAAACTTGCTGTTCAGCGCCCTTTTAAGGATGAAATAAGAGTCACTTTTCAGAGTAATCTCATACTACCTAAAGGATCTAAATATTATTTGTGTGTATCTGTGTTTGAGGTCGATGAAAAGATTTCGAGAAAGTTTAATTCAGTCTTAGGTCTGTAATATTTCCTTACTCTAATTTTGCTTTAAAAACTGGATAAGTCATTCTTATGTTGAATTGCATGTTTTATAATAAGAAATAAAAGTTTAGGAAACATGAAGATATTTTCACAGTACCTGCATTATTTCCCAAGTTCTAAAGAGTTTCAATTAAGAAACTAGTTGAGGAATATAGGGAGTATTCTCTCCACTTGGATCGTGATCTAGGGATTTTGGCTATTTTGTATATGGTCCAACATTCTTGGAGAGTTTTGTTTTCCTGGTGTACTGCGCTCCTTATGTGTGGTTGCGGTTACTTGTTTTTATATTCTCATACATATATATGTATTGAGTATTCTCAATACATATATCATGTTCTGTTAAAGTAAGAAAAATGAGGCCGAAGAGTTCCCAGTGTTGAAACTGCCATGAATTTATAAAGAGGGACTCTAAGAAATTATTCTGGATGTTTAGATCCAAAATCTTTGATCTAGCTCATCTCTATAGGGTGTAATGTTCATTCTGATACCTAACTTGGCAATTGAAATGGGGCCAAACAGTGATATTCACAATCTACCTTTAATTAATATACTTATGAAGCAATTATCTTTTTGTTTGGAATGGATATTTATGTGTAACCTAATGGAGGCAGATACCTAGAAATGAGAACTGGCCAGATTTAGAGGAAACAGTTCCTGAATCTGTACCTTATGCTAACAACTATGCCTGTATAATTCCTATTAATTCTTATGATTGGGAACTTGGGATTGTGTTCTTTTTAACTTTAAGATAATTTCATGGGAATAGTCCCTTTTACTTCCCAGATGAACTCCCAGGTAAGATGAGACTTTAAAAATTTTTTTGCTTCTAGGTCTGTATTTAAAGCACTGAACAAATTAGAACAGTATAAGTTTAAAAGATGTTAAGATCTTTGAGTTCCAAAACTTGTATCACCATGCACAATATGGTCATTTTGATAGTCTTGACTCTTGATTTGGAATGGCCTGTGAAAATGAAACAGTGGTCTGATGTGGTTTTGTACAAAATCTTATTTGCTAAGTGTTTTATTGTATATTGAGCTAACTGAAACAAAAGTTGAATAGAAATATCTAAAATCAGAAACTGCAGAACTCCCAACTCCAAGTCAATCTATTTAAATATTTTACATTGTTACCTATATTGCCTATCATTTTGAAACTTTTAAAACTTATTTTATCTGGTTTTTCCTCATTTTTACTATGAGTACTATTATTAGTTAGCACTAGGACAGTCCATTGTATTGGCATGTATTTGCCTTTCTTCCATAGTAAATTTCCAGTTATTAACTACTGTATGTGTTTATGTGCGTGTCTAGAAGTGTGAGATCTAGAAAATGTTGCTTCCTTTTTACTGAAGTTGCTTGTTTTTATGAACCAGGGACATTGTAGTTTGAATTTGTGGATGAATTTTTATCTGTTGTTTCTTTCTGGGGAAGATTATTTCAAGAAAGAAGGTATGCCATAGACATCCAAGACTGAGGTGGCAATGTAATTAGTGTAATAGAAGATAAAACTAAATCCATTTACCCTTCAATTGTAGTAAAGAGGTACAAATTCTAGTAAAAATGTCTTTAACAAGCTATGAATATTATATGTGACTAAAGTAAACATGGGACTGTAGCTAGCAATAATATAAATATAGAACAGTGTAGTTTACTAATTGAAATATTTAAAGAAGCCATTTTGACTACATGTTACTAGAAAATAAAATTAAAATAAAAGATTCTACAGTCAAACAAAACTATGAAGAACTCAGAATAATGGTTACCTCTGACAGCATGTGAACTGGGAAGGGGCACAAAGTAATTTTCTGGAATGCTAGAAATATTTGGTATCTTATCTGGGTGTTGATTGTGTGCGGGGGGGGGGTTTGAGCTGTACACAGGATCTGTGATTTTTTTACGCTTTAATAATTAAACTTTTTTAAGGTTATAAGCCAGGCTGAAGCCATATTTGACAATTTTTATAAGCCTACAATTCATACTACTTGCTTCTGTGAAGCCAGTAATTGGTGTTTTATTGGTTGAGATAGTGAATTTTAACAAATACTTCATGGTTTTTTAAAACTCATACATTCATCTTTTTATCAGATGCTTTGTTATGTTATATATAACAAATACTGTGTTGAGGTGAACCATATAAAATATAACCTATGTGGACCATAGTTTTTTTAAAAAATTCTATGTAATATCCTAATATAAAGAAGAAATATAAGGAAAATAAATTACAATAAAATCTATTTCAGTATGTAATGATTTGGTATAACTATGCCACAAAGCATAAGAAGATCAAATGTTTGCATCTGTCTGTAAATTGAATCACTGTATAATTTAGAAAGTATATCTACTACATATATAGGTTTGTGTTTTGGTGACTCATGCTGTGTTGCCACCTGGTGTGATTTCTTCCCAGAATTGCAGACAACTTTTGGTAAAGGTCTTAATGAAAAATAATCAAGAATTTCTAGATTGGAAAATATTTTTAAAAGTCATTCAGTAGGCCAAGCACTCAGCTATTGCACCAAAATATTAATGTATTCCCTGTTTACTATAATTTCAAACATCCTGACTGCTGTTATGTGAATATTACTGCACATGTGATTGGTAGAATGAGAAAGTGGGACTACTGTCATTGGTCTAAATATGTATTCCTGTTATTGCAATTTATGGTCAAATTAATTTTACATTGTTGAACATTTAACTGTATTATCAACTAAAATCTCTTCCTAAATCATGTAAAGCATTCTCTTTCAAACTCAATGCTTTTGCCAGACCAAGCCAATATTTATATTAAATTTCGCTTTGCTATTTCCTTTATTTTGGCCTGTGGAAATATTTTTGACTCCTGATTTTCTTGTCCAGTTATTAAACACAGCCTACGGTAACCAGTAGACTATCAGTAGAAGCCAATAGAAACATCCTTTCCTTCTTGAAAATGTGAATTGTGTGGTTTATGGTTTAATAGCTACAAAATTATATAATTGTGTTATCACCCGACCCTGCTTTTCTCTTTATCTTTCCTCTTCTATCACCTGTTTAAATCTAGTACCTACCTTATTGGCAAAATGTTAGTCTTGTCTTGTCTAATACGTTGTGACTAGCTACAATTGTCTGTTGAGCAGTTGAAGTGTGCCTTGTGTGACTGAGGAATTCTAAATTTTAATTAAAAATTTAATTTTAAATTAAAATTTAAAAACTGATACTGAAAATCAGCTACTGGACAATTTTTAAAGGATATTTGAAACAACTTGGATATGTGAATCTACTGTAAATTTTATGAAATGTAAATACAGATAAAATATTTACAGGGAAAATTAACACCTGAATTTTTGATGTATGCTATAAGTGTAATAAATTGATTTTAATTTTAAAGTTATTCATTAATAAGTTTTATTTTACTTACATGTTAAAATCGTTTGTCTTTCCTTGTTAATGTGGATGTTAAAAAATTTTAAATTTTTATGTGACTCCAGTTGTATTTCTTTTGGGCAGTGCTATGCTAAACCCATAAAAAAAACCCAAAGTTGTGTAAAATATGTCTTTCCTTGGAATCTAGTTCCTGGATGAATCCTGGCGATGCAGCTCATGCCTCTGTAATCCTAGCACTCTGGGAGGTCAAGGCAGGAGGATCACTTGAGGTCAGGAGTTCGAGACCAGCCTAAACAAGAGCGAGATCCTGTTTCTACTAAAAACAGAAAAATTAGCCATGCTACTCAGGAGGCTGAGGCAGGAGAATTGCTTGAGCCCAGGAGTTTGAGATTGCTGTGAGCTAGGCTTATGCCATGGCACTCTAGCCCAGGTGACAGAGTGAGACTCTGTCTCTAAATAAATAGTTCCTAGATGATAGATATTTCTAAAGGTTTCAATTTGTGGGCCAACACATATAGTTTATGACTGTTTATACCTCTGGTGAAGGATTCTGAGGTCACTCCTGGTTTTTGATAAAGGTGTTATAATCCAATTACCTTGTGTGCAGTAGGTGGGGAAGGAATGGTTGCAAGTATTTGTCTTTCCTGAACTAGTGCAATTCTTAAGGGAATACCTTGTTTTCTGAGTCTAGAGGCTCCTCATCTCAGTCCCCTATAGTGCTGTAGTGAACACTTGTTTATAAAACTGCTCGGCACACATACTTAATGATTTCTTTTGGATAATTTCGCAGGAGTGAATTTTTTGGATCAAAAGATGCTGGCATTTTTAAACCTCTGATATTTGCAGCCAATTGACCTCCAAAATGATAGTAGCAATTTATACTGTCAGCAGTGTATAAGAGTACCCTTCTCTCTCCAAGGGCTGATTGATTGGGAAGGGGAGGAGCACTTGGAAAAACCTTAAGAAAATGGAAGGAGACATTGTGGCTGCCATTTCAGCCATGAGTGGTATAAATTTCTGTTATTTGGGGTATGTTCCATACATTGATAGTTTCCTTACAAGTTGGTTTTGAGTAAATATTAACATATTGCCCTAACTCTAGTTTTACTTTGCTGATTAGGTAATAAATGGCATTCCCCGCCCCCCTTTTTTAAACCATTTGACTGGTCATTCGTATATCTTTGTGACTTGTTTATTTGTATAATTTACAAACAAGTCTCAGAGTTTTTGTGGGATATTGTTTGCCTTAACTTTGAATTACAAAACAATCAAGAGATCATGTTGTTTAGAAAATGGGATTGAGACATTCAGATTAGTAAATATTGTCCACATGTTGCCTGTGTTTGGGGCCCACATCATTTGAAAGAAAATTTTTTGCAGGTGGGAACTTGTTGAACAAGGGTAAGCAAGGAAAATATTTTGTACTTTTCCAGAAAAGGTATATTTAAAGGCATATTTGCATTTCCGCCTTCTAGTCTATGTTGTAGTTTATTATTTATCTTAAAAAGGAAACTAACTGTAATGCAAAAAGCAATGAACTAAAACCAACCAAGTTTTAGTTCTGTGTGCCACAAATGATAGTAGGGTCACTGAGAAGTTTCTTGACCTCTGGGCCTTGGTTTCTTTTTCTTTAAAGAGAATGACTTGAACCTGAACAGGAACTCATATGCCAGTTTTAATCTGTTAATGGTATCTAGTCTGTTGATAGCTTTGATGAGTTCTCAGACTACCAAAAAAAGGGGGTAGGGGGGATACTATTGCTGATACCTACCATGACTGCTGTGGCATGTGTGTCACATGTTAGCCATTCCTGATCTCTGTCAGTGCTAACTTTCCATGATACCAAGAAACAAAACCTTGGAGTCATATTTGAATTGTTCTGTTTTAAGCTGCTTTCTTCAGTTTGCTCTTATACATGCCTACTCTTCCACCCTGCCCCCTTATGACACTTTTTTATAGCTACCTAATATGCCTACTGGGCCAACCAATAGATTCTCATTTAATCTTCTCAGTATCTCTGTAAAGATGGCATGTTATCTATAATCCACTAATGAAAAAAACAGGTACAGAAGTAAGCCAAACAGGAAAGAGACCTTGGTGGGTTCTCAGATTTTTGAGTAGTTTTGTATGACCCAGAAACAGTGGGGGAAGGGGATTAGACTAGTGGCTACTGGTCTAGTTATTATAGCCATAGCTTGGTGACAGAGAGCTTTGTATTGTATGTATGTAGTAGTATGTGCAGCTATTGAAAGATTTTACGCAGAGAAGTAAAGCAATCAGGTTTGTGTTTTAGAAAGATTATTCTGATTGCGTTGTGGTGGAGTTATCTCCTTAGCTCTTAGTGTTCGTCTTCATTAGGTTCTTAGAATTTGCACTGAAATGGCCTGAACTATAGTGCTAAGAGAAAGGGTATAGGAACAAGTTATGAAGATATTTGAGGGAGCAGAATTAACAGGGATTAAAATAGGACGTAAGGATACATCTAAAACTAAATATCTGTATTGGGTGAATTATAGAGAATAGTGGTAGATGCTTTTTTCAACACACTTTTGGGTGTGTTGAATTTGAGATTCTTGTGGAGATCACTAGTAAGCATTCAGAAATATATGCCTAGATTCAGAGATTTGGAAATAAAAACAACATCGTTTAGGTGGTCATTAATTAGGAAAAGCCATAGCTGGGAAGGAGCTTTCCTAATTGAATACATGGATGACACTAGAAAAAAATTTTCAGAGAATAATTTGTTCTTTTTAGGTTATAATTGAGTAGATTTTATCTGTGTATTTATCATTAGTAACCAACCAAATGATTGCTGAAATTTTTTCACCTCTAAGTATTACAGTCCACCCCACCACTACAGTTTTGATTCCTGCTAAACCTGTAAAACAGGACTGTCAACCAGGGGCAAACCTCCCCCCATGCCCATGCTCCTCCACCCCCTTCTAATTATTGGTAATGTCTGGAGATGCTTTCCATTGTCATAACGGGGTGGGAAGAGTTCTGACATCTAGTGAGTAGAGACTAGAGATGTTTCCAAAACATCCTACAATGCACAGGAAAGCCCTCCACAACAAAGAATGTTCCAGCCCCAAATGCTAGTAGTATTGAGATTGAGAAACCCTGCTGTAAAATCTAGATGAAATGGGAGAGCCCATCAATTATATTAAGGATTTAGAGATTCTTGGATTTGCTGAAAGTTTAGTAATTTCTTGAACTATTTGAGGTCCTTCCCCTAAGTCTTATAGTTTAGAAGAGGTAAGGTGTAAAAAGAAATGCTTATATCAGTGCAGAATTATGCCTTGGAAGGGGAGAAATAGACCGGGCGTGGTGGTTCATGCCTATAATCCTAGCACTTGGGAGGCCAAGGCAGGAGGGTCCTTTAAGCTCAGGAGTTCAAGACCAGCTTGAGCAAGAGCAAGACTCGTCTCTACCAAAAATAGAAAAAATTTGCTGGAAGTAGTGGCGCACACCTGTAGTCCCAACTACTGCTGAGGCAGGAGGATTGCTTGAGCCCAGGACTTTGAGGTTGCTGTGAGCTAGGATGACACCATTGCACTCTAGCCAGGGTGAAAGAGTGAGACTGTCTCATAAAAGGGGGACAGGGGGAGGAAAAACAGTAATATAGTTCATATGAGGTAGAAATCTCAGTGGGTGACAGGTTAAGACCTCATGAACAGTGAGTATTTAAGCTGTTATTTGATAAATTCTGAGTGGGCTTACTTTTAGGTTGAAGGAATTTATTCTCTAGAGGAATCCCTCTTTCATGTAATTTTCTTGAAGCAAGAGTTTAGAACCAGATTACTGCCAGCTTAGAAAAAAATCACCTACTCTCTAACCCCTTGAAATTTTTAAATCAAAGGACCATGGGCATACTTTGATCCTTGCTAAAAAATGCTTTGAGTTTTATGCAAATGTACACATCAGAAAATCGTTTCCCAATGGATCTCTCTCCTTTTTAAAATAACCTTGAGGAATAAAGATGACTCCTTTGAGGGAACATGGTGTAGCTGATCTAACACTGTAGCAGAAGTTCGTGGATACAGGCCTGATTCTGGCTTTATTGATAACTGTCTGTATAACTATAGGTACATTTGTCTCGGGGTTTCAGTTTTGTCATCTGTAAAATGAAGACCCAGTCCAGATCAAATACTTCACAACAAACCACCAAGCAGGTAAAATTTTGTGCCAATGTGCACTTAATACCCATTAAAAGTATAAATAGGCTTTAAGCTTTTTCTATACTTCATTTTCACTTTTTGCTATATAACTTTAAAAGTCACACTTTGGACCAGACAGCATGTGCCTGTAGTTTCACCTACTCTGGAAGCTGAGGTGGGAGATCACTTGAGCCAGGGAGTTGGAGGCCAGCCTGGGCAATGTAGCAAGACCCCTGTTTTTTGTTTTTCTTTTTTTTAAAGTCACACTTTTATGGAGTCATGTCCCCATCTTGTGGCCTTTCGGAATATTGCTACTAAGTTTGCTTTTCAATTATGGGCATAACTGGCATTACCTAGTAGCTAAAAACTTTTGAATGCCTTTTAAAATTTTTTTTTATTTTATTTTTTTAAGAGATGAAGTCTTGCTCTGGCTCTGTCACCCAGGCTGGAGTACAGTGGCGCGATCAAAACTCACTGTAACCTCGAACTCATGGGCTCAAGTGATCCTCTTGCCTCAGCCTCCCAGATTGCTGGGATTACAAACGTGAGCCACCGTGCCTGGATTGAGTGTTTATAGTCTGATGTTGCTGTGCTTAAATTTAGCATGGTTATCTCATTTTATCACACTGCTTGTTTTATAAGCCAAGGGTACTACTACCATATTCTAAGCCCAAAGATTACAAATATGAAATTTGACTGAATAACAAACTAATTTTGTGGTGTTGACACAAATTAATAGCTAATGGGCTCTATAAAGAGCAGGCTAGTAGCTGCATTTTCACATCTATGGACTACTAAGTGGGCACTTTTGCAATTGTTCTTATTTATGTCACAGTCTATCCCACTTTTAGTTCTTTAGTGTGAAAACTTTGGTTTGTAGATGCTTTGGAGTTTGATTGTTATAGATTTGAAAAAGAAGAAAAAAATAGCATGTCAAATGAGTTTACTTGAGCTAAGAGAATAATTTAGTTTCTTTAATAACTGCTGTCTTCAATTTTCTGTAGTTAGGGTTGTAAACTCTAGTGCTAACAGGGGCCGAGCAGATAAGGTAAATTAGTAAGGCAAGAGAAGCTGTAAATTTAGGCTTTATGAAAAATCTTCTCATTTAAATATTAGCAACCAACTTAAACACAAGAAAGAAAAACTATGGGTCAAATAGATATGACTACATGGCTGATTTAACTTTTAGGCCAGCAATTCGGGGCTTATCTACAGAGCAAAGGTCTTAAACTACCGATAAGATAGCCTACATTGGTAAAGTATATTGGAATCTTAGAAGTAAGCATGCAGTAAGCAAGCAGTGTACTGGTCTAAAACCCGGGTTTTAGAGTCACAGCTCTCTATATTAGCTGTGTTACACATATAGTAAAGCTAAAGGGTACTTTCCTGTACTACTTGTTTAGGGGAAATTATTTGCATTTTAAGTGAAACCCCTTCTGATATATGGCATATTTTTTCCAGTTACCTATTCCACTTCTCTGTACCCATCCTTAACCTCTATTTCCTCCCCAGATTTCTCAGATTTGGAAATGTAGACACATGCAGTGGGAAGTTTACTTTAGCTGAGTGTTAAATTTGGATGTTTTACATAACAAGCTTAATTACAAAAGTAAAGATTCCAAGGTGGGACTTCAGAGTCTGAATTTTTAACTGGCAAGGTTATCCCTTTATAGCCAGGTTGGGAATCCACTTTGTGACAATACTCCAGGTTTTTAGTGATGTGTTATAAAAGGGAATTCTTTCATGTAAAAAGTCTAGGTGCATTCCCTCTACAATCTAGTTGTTTTTATCTATTTAACATTAGCACTGCTTCCAGTCACATTAGGTAACATTTAAACTGCATTATTTAAGTAATTTTTTTAACGTACTCATTCTTGCCTTAAAAGTGTTTGACACTATTTTGATAGGGAAAAAAATCAGGATATGTAAATATTTACAACAAAGGCAAAAACTATGACAGACTAGCCTGAGACTACTGAATTTGGAAGAGGGGGTGGTATGTATAGGAATGGAAGGCTCATTCTTATCCAGTTCTTATTCTATGTTTCTTCTATAAATCGAAGGCTTGGTATAGCTGGAGATTGAGAAGTTGCAGTTTGCTAAAGGCTTAAAGGTCTTGGCTCCTTTTACTTGTTCTTTCCAACAGTAAGGCATAAATAAGGCATCAGTTGCTTTCTACTTTGAATTTTAGTGTCAAAAATAACATGCCTGCAAAGTACTACAGCTTGTGTCTATGTAATGAGTAATTTTTTTTTTAACTTTGTAGTGGAAATTTCAAACACAAATGAAAATAAACAGTATAATGAACCCCATCATCCAACTCCAGAAAGTAGGATGGATCAGTCCCCATGTTATTTTATCTTTGCCTGACCCACACTTCCCTTTTCATTTTTAGCTGGAGCATTTCTAAGGAAATCCTAGGTATAGCATCCTACTCTGCCTATAAATATTTCTGTATGAATCTTTAACATACATAGAAGGACTTTTAAAAATACAATTGCAATACCTAATACCATCTTCTGATCTAATACCTGGTCTATATTTAGTTTTTTCCTGTGTCTCCTAAATGTCTTTTTAAAATAGACTTTCACATCAGAATCCAAAAAGGTCCACAAACTGTAATTAGCTGATATAAGGAGTTGTATCCAGAATATATAAAGAACTCGTACAATTCAGTAATAAGACAGATAATCCAATTAAAAAGTAGGAATTCTTATGGATTAAATTAGTGTAAGAATTCTAAGTTTTTTCCTAGGCCTAGACTATAGGAAAAATAAATAGACATTTCACCAAACAAGATACACCAGTGGCTAACAACCATACAGAAACGTACTCAGCATCATCAGTCATTAGAGAAACGCATGTCCTATGAGATATCACATCACACCACTAGAATGGCTATTAACAAAAAGGCAATAAAAAGTGTTGGCAAGGATACATAGAGAAACTAGAACCCTAAACGTTACCGATGGGAATGTAAATGTAGCCTATCAAGAATATTACAAGGATGAGGTGGGAGTATCGCTTTAGCCCAGGCATTGGGAGGCTACAGTGAGCCATAATCATGCCACTGCACTCCAGTATGAGTGACAGAGCGAGACCCTGTCTCTAAAATAAGAAATATTACAAGGAAAGAAATCCAGATAAGTCAGAGTAAGGCTTGTGATATCATTTGAACAAAGACTTCAAGGAGGCATGAGTAATCTGTAGCCAAGGATGGAGAGTCCATGCACTGACGTAGAAAAAGCTGCCGCAGTTGGGGATCAGAACTTTAGTTCTCAGTATGTTTGCTTTGAAGTGCCCCGTAGACATGCTTTGGATCTAGGAGTTGTACAAACTGGCTAAAGTTTTAGGAATGTATCATTGCTGTTTTGTTCATGTTTTACCTTCTGTATAGAGTGCATCTCTTGTCCTCCCACAAAACAAACTCCTAGTTATCCTTTAAACCTAATATTCTAATATATTAAAATGGAGGGTCACCCCATTAGAATGGTAACGTGCCATTCTAATATTATTTCCGTACTTTGCGTACATAAACTATTTACTAGCACATTGTATTGTATATACTTGTCTTTCTTACTAAGTGTAAGCTCCTTTGCATTCCAGTTACTTAGCGCATAGGTATTCAAATATTTATTGGACTAGAACTGATTTATGCTTTGAATAGGCAACTCTACTGTGTTCATGGACCTTTAGAAAAATTTAGCTTTTCTTTCTTTTTTTTTTTTTTGGGAGACACACACACTTGCTCTGTTGCCCTGGGTAGAGTGCAGTAGTGTCATCGTAGCTCACAGCAACCCCAAACTCCTGGGCTAAAAAGATCCTTTTGCCTCAGCTTCCCGAGTAGCTCGGTGTACAGATGCGCACCACCATGACTGGCTGATTTTTCTCTTTTTAGTAAAGACGGGGTCTTGCTCTTGATCAGGCTGGTCTCATACTCTTGAGCTCAAGAAATCCTCCGGCCTTGGCCTCCCAGAGTGCTAGGATTACAGGCATGAGCCGCCGCGCCCGGCTAAGCTCTATTCTTAGATTAATTTTCTAGTAGAAACTTTGGACTTTTTTTAACTTAATTTTTTAGTTCTTTAAACTTCTAAAAACTTTTTGGTTGTTTACAACCTATTCATGTTCTTATGTTCTTGACAATTCTACATATCCCTGTTCTTATGCCTTTAATACTACATGTTCTTTGCTAAATTATATTTACAAGTTGATATTACTATGATATATTTAGAATATCCATGTCTTAAAATAATTTGGAGCTAAGTAATCAGGATTACAGAAGTATTCCATTTCATATCATGTTGATGAGAGTTAAACTATATTTGAACCTGAATTTTTGCTGACAAAGTTACATTTAATGGATGCTTTGAAATTATTTCTAGCAAGTTCTGACAGTCCAGCAAGAATCAACTTGATTAATTTCTCAAACAGTTACCAAGCTATTTATAATATACCAGATCTATTTAAAACACATATGTATATATGAGCATAGAAAAAATATTGGAAGAGTATATCAACAAAATTATTTCTGGTTGTTTTTACGGGATAGTTTTACTTCTTAAGTCATTTCTTTGATGTACTTTTTTTTTTTTTTTTTTGAGACAGAATCTCACTTTGTTTCCCTGGGCTAGAATGCTGTGCCTGTCAGCCTAGCTCACAGCAACCTCAAACTCCTGGGCTCACGCTATCCTCCTGCCTCAGCCTCCTGAGTAGCTAGGAGTACAGGCATACGCCACCATGCCCGACTAATTATATATATATGTGTGTGTGTGTTTATTTATTTATTTTTTTAGTTGTCCAGCTAATTTCTTTCTATTTTTTTAGTAAAGACGGGGTCTCATTCTTGCTCAGGCTGATCTGGAACTCCTGAGCTCAAATGATCGGCCCGCCTCAGCCTCCCAGAGTGCTAGGATTACAGGTGTGAGTCACCACGCTTGGCCTTCTTTGATGTACTTTTTTAAAAAAATCAAGATGTGTTTCTTTTTAGTTAGGTGGGGAAAGATTAAACTACCTGTTTTTTAGTGATTCAATATTGTTTTGTCTATTTAGGCTTGATCTGCCCATCCTCATGGGAACATTTTTTAGTAGTTAATTTGTTAGACTCAATCTAACACAGTGCACTGTAACCACCTTTTTCTTCCTGTATGAAGTCAAGAGATACCTGATTATTAACCTTTCAAAAATTATAAATATGCATGAAGCCTAGTAATTATCCAGAAATCATTCTTAAAATTAAAAAAATCTCAAGTTCTTTCACTTATAATTTAGAAGCTTGACTTCCTAGGTTCTTAAATTACTCTGTATTATTGTTTACAATTATACTTCATAATGTATTTTTTAAAAAAGACTAAGATTTTTTTAAAGTGGAATAGAGTAATTTTTAAATATGCTCTAAATATAATCAATGTAAATTATACTAGATGTAAAATAAACTATTGCACCCAATTTGTGGCACTATGGTAAGTTTAAGAGCAGTGTAGGTGAGGCATGATCTCTATTTCAGGATTTTAAAGTATCCTATATTTTATAGAATAACACTACCTGCAGATTTTTTTTAAAAAATGTGTAGTAGACAGTGGGGAAGTAAACCCAGTATGTTTTAGTCAGAAAAAGGTTTGGGGGAAAATGTCATTTACTTAAGCCTTAAAGAAGAAAAATCAGAGTGTGGTTTAATGAAGAGGAGGAGTTCCGTGAATGAGATGTAACCTACTTAAAGATGACATGAGTCTCACACAGAATTCATTATAGTTGTCAGTGCTTGAGAGAAGGGCATATTTCCTCAGGTGGCTAGAAACTGGAAGGAACTATAACAAGAAAATCTTTTTCTTTTTTTTTTTTTCTTACTAACATTTTGTATCTTTTTTTTTTTTTTTGAGACAGATTCTCACTCTGTTACCCAGGCTAGAGTGACAGCAACCTCAAACTCCTGGGCTCAAGCAATCCTCCTGCCTCAGCCTCCCTAGTAGCTGGGACTACAGGCATGTGCCACCATGCCCGGCTAATTTTTTCGATATATTTTTAGTTGTCCAATTAATTTCTTTCTATTTTTAGTAGAGACGGGGTCTCGCTCTTGCTCAGGCTGGTTTTGAACTCCTGACCTTGAGCGATCCACCCTCCTCAGCCTCCCAGAGTGCTAGGATTACAGGCGTAAGCCACCTGGCACCCAGCCTGACATTTTGCATCTTTAACCTGTGTGGCTGCTAGGAAACTGTTCAGATTTTAAGAAAACATACATGATATGCCAGGATGATTAGTCATAATAAGTAATACAAAACAGTGGCATAAAAATTAAATAATTGAGTTAAGAAAGCTAAAGTTCCAAATGAATTAAGCCTTTCAAAATTGCCAAATATGACAGAAAGGGCACTTTGCACCATCTTTTGTGTTCTTGGTACAGAGTACTTAAATATTAGGTAAACTTTCCTTTCAATTTTTGCTGCTGACTCCTTAGCAAGGAGCATGTTCTCCAAACTGGACATTACAGAGTAATAAAGTTTAGAGAATTTTAGCATAAGATAAAATACTACATCATATTTGCCTCTATCCAGATATATCAACTTTGGAAATTGCTTCCATTTTTCATTTTCTTGGGTCATTCTGTTATAATGTGTAATTGTTGCTGCTGTTTTTTAAAAAACGGGTTTGATTTGATTGTCTGAATTTTAACATTTCAGAGAATACTGTTTTAAAAACCACAATTTCTACACATTTTTAAAATAACCCTTCATTTTTCTGTGTCAACAAAAATTGGATCAATGGTGAAGGGGAAGGCAGAGAGAGAAAAAAAGTTGGATCTATAAATATAGTTGGAAAGTATTTTTTTCCCCCACAAAACAATGTATTGCATCTTTTTGTGCTGATAAGGTAGATGTAGCATACTTTATTTAACCAGTCCTGTGTTAGTGGACACTTAGATTATTCTTTTCTTTTTTTGCTATTATGAAAGTGTGGTAATTAACATTCTCATTTAATCATTTTTCCAAGATATTTTCATAACTGAATATGATGGAAATGATTGCTAGAGTGCATTGTTTGCATTTTGCTGCTGTTGACTCTATTGCTGATATGATCTGTTGACATCTCTGCCAGCATAACAACTTTGTTATTATTAGTCTGAAACTTTTTAGCTTTAATCCCTTTTCCCATGTGACCAATTGTTTTGATTACATGTGGTTTCCTAGAAATGCTACTGTTGCATTCTTGATTGGTAGTTTTCAAACTGGGTTGTGTTTCAATGTGTAGATTCCCTTGTTTCCAGAAATTCTAGTTCTGAAAGTGTGGGTGAAGGGTGTGTGTCCAGGCTTGTGAATTTTGAATACCACATCTATGACTGATACAGGTGGTTCCTGGACCACTGTTCTCAATGGGTAGAATGCACGTAATTATTGCATACTTGGATTATTTTCTTAGAATAAATCACTAGAAGTAGGATCACTTGGAAAAAGGAGGTGTAATTTTTAGGCTTTCAATACATAGTGCTAGATTGTCCTAAAGAGATATTGTATCTATATACATACCATCTGCAGGGTGTAAGAATATGCTACCCTCTAGCCAATGTTAAGTATCATCAGTCTTTTTTCATCAGTAATAGGTGGATCTAAATTTTTCTGAACTATAAACTACAAGGACAATGTTGGCATTTAACGTAGAATATTATTCTGGCCTTAGTATTTGTTGTGTGCTGTTATTTGTCCCTAAATGTGTACAATTGTATGAAAACTATGAATAGAATTTGGATTAAATGAAAAAACAAAAAGAAAAGAGAATTTGGATTAAATGGTTGGCGGGATTTGCTTATAAATAGTAATCTTCATAGGAATATAACGTCACTGTGAAAGGGTTGGGTTTGTCAGTCATGTGAAAAAGACTTGGTATCCTTTTGATATGTTCATCTTAGCAAATTAAGCTAATTATATTTTATTGAGTACATTTTGGTTTGTTCCAGTAGCCGGATCGAGCTGGGAGATGTAACACCACACAATATTAAACAGTTGAAGAGATTGAACCAGGTCATCTTTCCAGTCAGCTACAATGACAAGTTCTACAAGGATGTGCTGGAGGTTGGCGAATTAGCAAAACTTGGTATAATATGTTTTTTTCTCTCTTCATTTGTTTGTGTTCTTGAACTCTTGTTTTTAATATTAGAGCAGAAAGAGTTAACTGATTTAGTCTCCATATTTTACAAGTGAGGAAAATGGAGGTGGTCTACGTTCTAAGAAAAATGTCAGAGAAATCAAAATAAAATATTTGAATTTTAAAAGAAATGCTAAGTGTTCTTTATTATTTAGTGTATGCCTGTGTATTTTCACTTATTTAGCTTTACTCTAGAGGAGGCTTAAACTTCCCTAAAACAGTGTATGATTTTTGAGGCCACTGATATTCACAAAGGAGCTGATAAAATTTAATGTTGATAGCAACAGTGTAGTCCTTTAGAAGGGAAGAGTGTTAAATAAAATGTGTTATTCTGTCTGTTGAACGTTATTATCTTTATATTTTCCATGGCAGCCTATTTCAATGATATTGCTGTAGGTGCGGTGTGCTGTAGGGTGGATCATTCACAGAACCAGAAGAGACTTTACATCATGACGCTAGGATGTCTGGCACCTTACCGAAGGCTAGGAATAGGTAAGATTATTTGTGATTGTTTTACTTCTTCAAAAAAGCATAAATACATTGTTAATGTATCTAATCTCGTTGGTCAATTTCTTTCTTTTTTGGGAATACTGGGAATGGGTTACTGAATATATAAAATAAGGTGAAAAATAACTAGTGTTTATTAACATAATTGAGTTGGAAGCCCTACATAGATTTGTTATTCACATCCCCTTTTGCTTTTTCTGTATTTCTTCTACCTAGAAGTGCTTGTATAAAAAGGTTAATTTTCTGATAACAGTTTAAAACATATTATAGTTACTGTAGAGAGAGAACAAAATTTTGGAAAATAAGGATGTCTATTGTATACCTCATAAATTCTATTAGGAAAGAGTAGCTAAGATAGCAGGTGGATAGATGTGTAATTTAGAGGTTAATTTATGAAATTACTTATTTGTTGTTTATCTTAATAGGAACTAAAATGTTAAATCATGTCTTAAACATCTGTGAAAAAGATGGCACTTTTGACAACATCTATCTGTAAGTAAAATGATATTTAATGTTCTTATCTAAAGAGTTTAATTGACAGTAGAAATCTTTACTGGAATAAAATCTGGTCATTTATTTCACTATGTCTTTGGAAACACCATGGAAGTAGTTGTTATAGTTGTTACAAAGCATAGGTAGTTTGTTTTGTTTGTTTTAGATAGATAAAGAAGATAAGGAAGCTGAGATAAAACACACAACTTTATTATGTTGGGATGGGAGTTCCAAAGTCATAGGGATGAAACCAGGATCAGAGCTCAGGTCTTCAGAATTCAAGACCATTAATACCATTAATATTAATTTTCTTTTGCCATGCTGTTTATACTTTGTATATTTTGTTTGAGGCTATCGATGACATGCTCATTTGCAGTAGAGTATAATAATCAAAATCAGAGATTACCTAGGTATATCAGAGATTATACTTGAATCTCAAGAGGCTGTAGATTAAGACCCACGACTAAGATCACAGCCATATTTGATAATTCATTTTGGTAATGGGAGAGATTAAATTGTGCAGTGTTATTTTGAGGAGTAATTAAGAAAGCTCAAATTTTTTATTTTCAAAATATACCTTGTTTTTCATCAATCAAAAGAAGGATATGTTCAGGTTTTGAAATTCTAGTTTTTTATTTTTCATCCTTTTTTTTCTGTATGTTTATATGGCCTACGAGTCATTCCTATGGTTATTTATCCATTATATTTATTTACAAGAATCTTTTCCCCCCTTACAATAAAAAATATGATAGAAAGGGCAGAGTACTTTGCCCTTTGTTTACTTCAAGAATAAGCCCTGTTACTGAACTTTCTAATCTTAGCCAGCTGTCTTGCAAATGTAAGAATTAGGTTAAAAGTGTTAAAATTATCATGAGAAGGTTTTCAGGAAACAAGTACCTGATCTTTGTTGATTACTGGTAATTGTGAAGAGACTGTAATAAATGTCTGCAATATCCTAGTTCCAACTAATTTGGAACTATCTGTAGAGAACACTTAAAACAAACCTTAATTTTAATTTTTTTTCTGATACTTTTATATCTCAGGCATGTCCAGATCAGCAATGAGTCAGCAATTGACTTCTACAGGAAGTTTGGCTTTGAGATTATTGAGACAAAGAAGAACTACTATAAGAGGATAGAGCCTGCAGATGCTCATGTGCTGCAGAAAAACCTCAAAATCCCTTCTGGTCAGAATGCAGATGTACAAAAGACAGACAACTGAACAAATAACAAATGAACTTTCTTGCACTTGCTTGTCGCCAAATAAAAGAGAGGCCCATTGATTTTTCCCCCCTCTTTCTTTTAGAGCTTTTTCTTCTCCTAGTTCTTGTTTTTCCTTCTTTTCTTTTCTTTTTCTCCAAAAATTTAAAACTTTCAAGGACTTTAAAAAATAATCATGCTTGGATTGTTTTAGTTCTCTTATTTCTGTGAGGTGGTTCAATTGAAGGAAGGAGAAGGTAGAGCTGTTTGATTTCATGGTTAAGATATATGATCCCAAAAAGTTGGGTGTCAAATAATTTCAAATTTTTTAGCTGTTTTTTTTTTTTTTTAATGTCCTGCTTTCACATTGAAGGGCAGAGCCTACAAAATATTGTATATTTCAAAAGGCAAAAAGAAGCAGCAGCAATATGTTGTTCTCTAATTAATAGACAAGTTTAGTGTATTTGTGGTACTTTGGATTTTTAAAGATTTTTGTGGGATACAAATCCCTAGATATTGCCTTCACTCCACCTTTAGTCCTTCTGAGCACTCTCAGAAATTGGACCATTGTTATCCTTGTAAAAAATACTAAGCTTATTTTGATTTTTTTTTTTTTAAGCAGTTATTTCTTCTCTTCTTGTTGGTGGGTGGGGCAGTTTGGGTAGGTAGTGTTATACTTTGGTCTAAGTATTTGAGTTAAACTGCTTTTTTGCTAATGAGTGGGCTGGTTGTTAGCAGGTTTGTTTTTCCTGCTGTTGATTGTTACTAGTGGCATTAACTTTTAGAGTGTGGGCTGGTGAGATTAATTTTTTTTAATATCCCAGCTAGAGATATGGCCTTTAACTGACATAAAGAAGTTTTTGGTGATTTAATTTTTTTCTCCTGTCATTTTTCTTCAGTAAACCCAACAATAGTTAGTCTAACCTTAAAAATGGAGTTGATGTCCTTATAGGTCACTACCCCTAAATAAGCCTAAAACAGGTGTTTTATCTTGGACATATTAAAAAATACCTACAAGGAAGCTTAGATGGACTTATGGCACAATAAATGCATTAAATGTCAACTAATGCAGGCTGTAAAAAGTGTGGCCACTGAGCGTTTGGTTATAGGAAAGCATATCTAGACAGTATTTTTGAGAATAACATAGCTATTGCTTATCTGTTGAAGAACATCCCAGAGTTGTTTACACTGTGTGCCTACAATATTGAGTTTAAGGATTTAGGGTAAGGGGAATTATTAAACATATTGCTTCTATTCTTGGAAAAGTAGAAGTATAAAGTGTTAATAGTGCAGATGTCACTGTGACCTCCTGTACTGACAGTACTGATTTATGCCAAGATCATTTTCTGGCACGTAGGGATTACCTTTGACAGGTTGCTAACTTTTTGTAGGATGGAAACATCTGAAATATTCATGTTTTCTTCCCATAGTCCCATCTCTAATATTTAGAAATTTTTTTAAATTACCAGTACTGATGGCCCAAGAAATATCTCAATTACACTTTAAAACAATGCATGGGCTTGAGTTTTCTGTCAGTAGACTTTAAAAGGAAGTTTGATTCATAATATTTATCGTCTTATGTAAAATTTTGGTGTAAAAGTCTCATCTCCAAATATGTTAAATGACAGAATTATTTTATAAAATGTTTATGCACACTTTATAACCTTAAGTTTTTATTTGAGAATGTGAAGTACAAAGTACATAGACTTCAGCAGTCTTGAGTGCCAAGAATAAAACAGAAGAAGAAGATAGTTGATATAGGGTTCTAATCTTAAGATGGTAAAAATGTAGACACACCATGCTGGTTTTTTGGGTATCAGTTTCTTAAACAGTCCAAACCTAAGCTTAGAAGAAAAGTTTAGTGTTGAGCACCTTTACCTTCATAGATAAGCTTCAGCTTGCTCTTGCCAAGAGAATAGTGCTTGAGTTACAGAAGGCGTAATTAGTTTGAAGAATTCAGCCTTTTTGTAAACTTTCAAGATATCAAAATAGATTTTGATATATAAATGAGTTTTCTGAGATGACACTGCCTCAATTTCTATAACCGTTTCACCTGGACTATCTAATCAGTCCTATGAATGTATCCCTAAATGTGGTTGTTAAAAACCGAATAGCTGCCTCATGACAATTTAAATACATGTTATTTAAGGAGGAAAAAATATTAAATTTTGAATTGAGTGTGTAGGCTCCCTATGATTATAGAGTTTTGTTTTCCACACTAGTCCGTGACTTAACATAAATTGTAAATGTTCGTAAAGGGTTAATTGTCCTACATCAAACTTGTATTAAATAATTTCATCCACTTACAGAGGAGGAGGAAGATTTGGAAGAGGTAGAAGCTGGGCACTAGTTCATATGCCTGTGAGTCAGTAAAGACTGAAGTAATGTCCCATCTGTAGTTGGTTATTTCAATAAAAGTATCTTTCAGATAAAACAATTCTATTAACTGGAAGATCACAGGATATATCCATCATATTTTTCAGTACAAATAGTTTTATGTGGGGCAAATAGGTTAAAATTATACTGTATGGTAATTGCATTTAGGTTCTAAAGAAAAGAATCTGTAGAGAAATCTATGCAATATATAGTTTGTCCAGATTAATTTTCATTTGGGGAATAAAGTTCTGCAGTATTTCTAAAGCAGTTTATTCATCAATTGAAAGTCCTCCAAAAAGAGAACTATTGAGAAACCATAGTGTGTGGTGGTGGAAAAGAAAAGCTCCCTCAGTTTTTTGGAGGGAAAAACTTTAAAAATACTTAAATGGCTGAGTTTACTTGGTGCAGTTAAGAATTAAACTTGTCAATTTTAACATTGCTGTTACATCTGAAATAAATTTATGTGATGTTCTGGTAGTGATCTGTGATGTCTATAAATGTCAAAGAAAACTCTTACTTTGTGTTGAATTCTGCAGTCAGTGACTGTATGTAGACATTGTGTACTATTGCCCATACTGCTTTTATTTACTTTCTCATTTCTTTAAGATCGAATTTAAAACTCATTAAAACAGTCCAGGTATAATCAAGGCATCCTAATTCAGACCTTTTGGAACTTGGTGGATACATTGCCCAATATCTATAGTCCATTCCCAAAGAGAGAGAAAATAAGATCTAAGGAATTGTCCTGCTGCTGTATTTTGAATGTAATTGTTAAAAATACCTGACACTTTAGGCCATGATCTGATGACTGGTGTGTATTGGCTGCTGATAAGGTATGTTCAATATTCTTTATTTTTTTTTTGTAGTGAGGAAGGAGTTTAGTAGTTGAGTGAGTTGGGAATTGGTTTTTAAGTTTTTTCCTAAATATTAGACAAATATGAATTTAAAAATTTGTCTTTAACAAAATTAACTCGATAGTTAATAATTTCTGTTCAAAACTGTTAAAATTAGAGTTTTGCTTTTCCCATCAACAAACAATTGGTGATTTTTGCCCAGTGTATCTTGTTATCACTGAGCTCTTGGACCTCAGTTCCTCACTATGTGGGTATCCTCATAGGGCTGCCTGACTGACAGTTGGCACCTGGCTTCCCTCAGAGCGAGTAATTCAAGAGCATGAGCAGAAGCCATACTTTTTTTTTATTACTTAGCCTTAGGTGACATTACTTCTGCCATATTCTATTGGTCACACAGAGCAACCATTGCGCCAGCATGGTACAATGTGGGAGGGGACTACACAAGGATATGAATACTGGGAAGGTAGGGATCATTGTACCTTCTCGGAGACTGCCTATCACACTGCTTGGAGAAAATGCTGAGGTTTACTGACTACCAAGGCAGGGTAGTTGGTAAAGTTATGTTTTACTAGTTTCTGAAGGGATTATTTTCCTAAATGAGGGTTAGAAATCACTGTACTTTACAATTCAGAATATAAAAAATAGAGAGTGGTCCTAAAAGTTGATGGGTTTTTGGAGGGGGCGGGGCGCTAATCTATCTCTCAGATTGATGCTTTTCTAGCTGAGTGATCTGAATATTTATGGGAAGTTAGATATTGCAGTCACAAGTAGGAACAGTAAGACGCTCGGGATTTTTCAGGAAATATTTTCTATTGCAGAGCGTCCTGAATTGGACCTCCTTTGCAAGGCTGAACTACAGGAACTTAGTCCTAGTTTACGATACAGCCAAGTAACATCCATATGGAAGAAAGGGCTTGAGTCAGATTTTTAAATGTAGGTGTAGTTAACTTGGTAGAACATTGGGGAATGTGGAAGTCAGGGAACAATCTGTTACTGGACAGGAATTCAACACTTTCAATTCTCCAAAATTTAAAACACTCGATTTCTTGGGTAAAAATTGTTTATCAAGAATCAATGTGGCTCATTGCCTGTAATCCTAGCACTCTGGGAGGCTGAGGTGGAAGGATTGCTTGAGGCCAGGAGTTTAAGACCAGTCTGAGCAAAAGTGAGACCCCTGTCTCTACTAAAAATAGAAAAATTAGCCGGACATTTGTAGCATGCACCTGTAGTCCCAGCTACTGGAGAGGCTGAGGCAGAAGGGTCGCGTGAGCCCAGGAATTGGAGGTTGCAGTGAGCTATGATGATGCCACTGCACTCTAGCCGGGGCGACAGTGAGAACCTATTTCCAAAGGGAAAAAAGGTGATAAAGAATGTTATGAAACTGCTTTGAAGGTGCTATAACAAAGCCCTCATCTCATTAAGAGCACTGGGTTTTGCTTATAGATATTAATTCAAGTTGTGTATTCACATTTCACTTACATAACCAATTATACATACAATGCCTGGTAGTTTTATTACACTTTAGAGTAGGAGTAAAATTGCTAGTAACAAATAGAATTTAAGATTGCTTAAATCTTTATAGAGGACTTTCGATATTACCAAATGGTTTCTCAAAGTGAGCTAAGTAGATGAGTTCAAGTTTGGTCAAAAAGCAAAGAAAAAACTTAGATATACTGTTAAAAACTACAGCCATTTAACATGTGCTTTAATTTATACTGCTTAGATCCTTTATGAGCTCAGATGTCTTGAGGACAGCAAATAAAACATTAAAACAGATAAAATTAAGCTATGTGACAAATTAGTTTCAGTAAATCAGGAATATCTACTTCAAAGTTCACAAACTCCAAAATATTCCATCCAATAAAGTATATTCCCAAATGTTGAATTCAAGCTTTTATCACAAATTAATATAAGTAGGTGATAATTCTTCAAGATTTAAACTGTAAGCTTTGTAAGTAGCAACTGCTTCATTTAACTTCCTGCTCCCATTTCTAGACCAGACCCTGTCTCAAAAACAAAACAAAACAAAACAAAAAATCCACCAACAAAACAGACTAACTCAACTCTGATAGAGATCATAGCAGACAAATGAGGAGTGACCTTCCACACATTTTGACCTTTTGCATCAGGATCCAAAGAGTAAATTCATTGTTCTGATCAACACAAAATTCTTCCTCAAATGATTGACACTAGGAATGAGCTATTAGGGATTTGAATCAATTCATTTATTTTACATATAAGCAAATCTATATGACCTTTGTTTACATTTATCTTGCTCACGCTTTGTCTTATTTACTTTGTTATAGTTAAAGCAGTATTAATTCCTGTAAGAGTATCTTCCGCAACTACTCAGTACCTACTGGCTTACCCTTTTCTTCCCTTTTTTCTACATAAAATTGTCTTGTGTCTCTTCACAGCAAATGGAAATTCAGCCTATAACATGTACCCTGGGACAAATTTAGAACATGGTTTCTGGATTATCACCAGTCATCAAAGTTTAAAAAAAAAAGTGCTCCTTATAACTTGTGAAGCATAGTACACTGCCTTACATGAAATTTGGTCATGGAGTGTACTCACAAGGGAGCAAGCACTGACAATGAAAAGGATGGGTATGGCTGTGCCCTCTTGATGCCTAACAGTCTGGCAAGAAACAAATGTTACGTTTTTTCAATTGCCATGAGGAAATATGTTGGGGTGGGAGACATAATAATTTTACAGAATTTGGGGGAAAACTCATTTAAATTAATTTAGTTCTCTTAATACAAGCAAAATAAATAATTGTTCTGTATGGTTCTTTTGACATAGGAAAGAATGATTCAGTAAAAACTGAGTTTATTACAAAGTATGAGCTTCCTTTGGAATTTACATATGAGAACATACTGAGTGAATTAATGAAAGAGATAAAAGTATAGTATACCATATTCAAGATATAAAGTGTATAAATTGTCTATGAAAGTGTAAAAACAGTGAAGTTTAACAAAATTCTAACAGGCATACCTGCAAGGAAAGTTAAAATTGAACTGCTGATATAAGGGGATAAATGTGCTTAGAGAATCAGGTGTCTCCACTGAGGCACAATAAAGCAACAGGAAAGATAATGGGTGTGAGGTAACTGGCTAGCAATTGGGAAAATAATGTAGGACCAAAGTAATTGACCAAAAAAGGAAAAACTGTGGGGGGAGGCAGTGGGGAAGAATAATTGAACATGTCATTTGCAAAGCTCTGGAGTTGGACAACAAGTAATAAGAATCAAAATTTTAAAAATATGTTTGGATTTAGGCCAGGTGTGGTGGCTCATGTCTATAATCCCAGCACTTTGGGAGGCCAAGGGGAGAGGATCGCTTGAGGCTGAGAATTTGAAACCAGCTTGGGCGACATAGCAAGACTGTCTCTACAAAAGAATTTTAAAAAGTGTGGTGTCATATACCTGTAGTCTCAGCTACTGGGGAGGGTGAGGCTGGAGAATCGCTTGAGCCCAGGAGTTTGAGGCTGCATTGAGCTGTGATGGCACACTGCACTCCAGCCCAGCCTGGGCAACAGAGTGAGACCTTATCTCTTAAAATAAATAAATAGCTCAGATTTACCAAAATTGCAAATGTGTACATTAAGAAGGACTGGGAAAGTTTGCATTAAGAACTTAAATTTATTCAGTGTTCAAAGAGCTCATACTCTAAGAAAAACATTAAAATCTTTTGATAATGAAAAGAGAATTCACAAAGGAAATAATGGGAAAGGGAATTCTAATAAATAGACAGCTTACAAAAATATGTCTTTACTTTTGACTAATGATGAAAGTTTGGAAATATTTTATGTCAGGCCTAACCCAACTGCCTTTCATTGGATTCATTCATTATAATAACATTTATTGAGTTTACCATCTATTAGACACTGTGATTGATGCTACCATACAGAACAGTGCCTGTAGTTAATATTGTGTACTTAAAAATTTGCCAAGAGGGTAAATCTTATGTAAGTGTTCTTATAACAAAATAATAAAGAGGGTGGGAGGAAACTTGTAAGTGATAGATGATGTTTATGACATTTAGTGATGGTTTCATGGATATATACTTATCTCCAAGCTCATCCAGTCGTATATGTTAAATATGTACAGCTTTTTATATGTCAATTATACCTCAAGTGCTTTTTTAAAAAAAATGCAAAATAGATCATATCCTGGACCATGAAATAAGTCACAATGCATTTAAGAAGCTTGATACCATATCTGGAAAATCCCTAAATATTTGGAAATTAAACACTTCTAAATAACTTGTTTAAAAAGAAATTACAAGAGAAATGAGAAAATATGTTGAACTGAAGGAAAATGAAAACAATTTACCAAAAGCTTCATAATGCAGCTAAAGAAGTGCTTAAAGGATAACTTATAGTATTAAATGCATATGTGAAAAAAGAAGAAAGATCTTGAATCAAGCATCTTAGTTTCCATCCTAAAACTAGAGAAGAGCCAGTTAAACCTAAAGTAAGGCAGAGGAAAGAAATGATAGAGTAGAAACCAATAAAATTGAAAAAACAGCAGAAAAAAAAAAAGAAAAAGAAAATGGAAGACACTTTGAAAAAAAATTGATAAACCTTTAACCAGATTGACCAAAAGACAGAGAAGACACAAAGTGCTGATATCAGTAATGAAAGGGGATATCAATACAGAATTTACTGACAATAAATATAAACTCATTCAATAAATTTATTAACAGATGAAATGGACAATTTTTTGAAAGACACAAATTACTGAGGTCACTCAAGAAAGTCTAACAGTTCGCAAAAGGTTAAACAGTCACTATATAACTCAGTATGTATACACACTTACATATATGCACCAAAGAAATGAAAACATGTCCACATAGTAACTTGTACATGCTTGTTCATAGCAGCATTATTCATGATAGCCAAACAGTGAAAATAACCCAATTGTCCATCAGCTGATGAATGGATGAATAAAATGTACTATATCCACAAAAAGGAATATTCTTCAGCTGTAATAGATGAATTGTATGTTATGTGACTTATATGTCAATAAAGCTGTTTTCAAAAAACAAAGGATATAGGAAACCTGAATAGTCATATACAGGAAAGAAATTGAATTTTTAATTCAAATCTGTCCCACAAAGAAAATTCTAGTTCCAGAAGGCTGCTTTTGTGAATTCCATCAAACACTTAAGAAAAAATAATACCAATTTTACTCTTTTCAAGAAAATGGGGGGGAGAAGAGGGAAAAAAAAAGTATTGCTCAACTTATGATAACAGCATTATACTGATACCAAAGTTAAAAACATTACAGAGAAACTACAGGCTAATATACCTCACAAATGAAGACCAGGAAAATCCATATGAAAATATTAGCAAATCAAATCCAACAATATATTAAAAGGATAAACCATGATAAATAGGATTAGTTCCAGGAGTGAAAGGTTGATTTAACAGTTGAAAATCAATTTGTGTAATTTCATCATATTAATAACCTTAAAAGGAAATGCAGTAGATGCAGAAAAAAAAAGTATTTGACAATTCAACGCCCATTCATGATGAAAACTTCAAACAATATAGAAATAAAAAGGAACTTACATAATCTGAAAAAGTTATCTATACAAGCCTATAGCTACCATCATAATGGTGAAAAACTGAATGCTTTATTCCTAATATTAGAGGAAGACAAGGATGGTTGTTTCACCACTTCTATACATATTGCAGTAGATGCCTCTTCCAATCCAATAAAACAAGAAAAAGAAATAAGCATGCAGATTGAAAAGAAAGAAGTAAAATGGTCTTTATTTGCAGATGACATGATTCGGTAGAAAACACTGACATCTTTTTTTTTAAAAAAAAGTTAGAATTAATAAGTGAGTGTAGCAAAGGTCACAAAATACAAACATCATTGTATTTCTAGCAATAAAAATTAGAAATTGAAAAATTTTACATATTTTTTTAAATTATTTTTAATAGTATTTATATAATAGCATGAAATATGTAGAAATACATTTAATGAAATATATGCAAGACATGTATACAAAAAGCTATAAAACACTGCTGAGAGAAATTTTTAAAGACTCAAACAGAGATAACATGTTCATGGATCTAAGACCCAATATTAAGTTGTCACTTGTCCCCACATTGAATTGAATTATAGATTCCAGTCAAAATTTTGGAAGGCTTTCTCTTTTATTTGACAAATTTAAGTCTATATGGAAATGCAAAGGACCTAAAATAGTTAATACAATTTCTAAAAGAAGAACCTTGGAGGACTTACACTATTTATAAAGCTGTGTGAAGACTGTGGTGTTGGTGTCAAAGCAGATGAACATAGCAATGGAATAGAATAGAGTCCAGAAATACATCTGCACATATATGGTTACTTGTAAGGTACAAGTGGAGGAAAGATAGCTTTTCCAACAATTAGTGATGGAAAAATTGAGTTTCTCAGTACAAAAGTATGAACTTTGATCCATACCTCTACAATATACAAAATTTAGTTTTAAATGCAGGATAGATATAAATGTAACACATAAAAAAAATCTAAAAGACGGTATAGGAGAAAAATCTTTGTGACCTTGTGTTAGTCAAAGATTTCTTAGAAATTACACCATAAGCATGAATGATCCATAGAAGAAATAATTGATAAGTTGGACTTGACCTTCTAAAGAAAATGAAAAGACAAACCAGGAAATGGGAAAAATATTTACATAGCACATATCTGCTAAAGAATATGTAATCAGGTATATAATGAACCCATTAAACTCAGTAAACAACAAATAGCCCAATAAAAATGGGCAAAAGATTTGAACAATTCACAAAAGATATACAAATAGCTAATAAGATGTGTAGCATCATTAGTCAATAGGGAAATGCAAATTAAAATTACAGTGAAATACTACTATGTACTATTAGAATGACTAAAATTTAAAAAGACTGACCATAGCAGGAATGGAATTTAATATCTCAACCATTTAAAAAAACTAATTTGCAATTTTAAATAAAATGGTATGATACCTTTTTATGTTCACTTTTTGCAAATGAAGCTGCCCCTGCTTTTAACTTTCTGGAGTCTTATTTGTGAATAAAGTTTGTACTATTAAAAAATAAAAATTAAAAAAATAAAAAGACTGACCATATCAAGTGTTGGCAAGGATATGGAACAATTCAACCTCATACACTACTGGTGGGAACATAAAATGGTACTACAATTTTGCAAAGCAGTTTGGCAGTTTTTTAAAAGGGTAAGCTTAAACCTATTATATGACTCAATCATTCTACTAGACATTTACCAAAATATTACCCAAAGAAAATGAAAGCAAATGTCTATACAAAGATTTGTACATGAATGTTCATAGCATCTTAAAAACTGGAATCGATCCCACTGCCCACCAACAGATGAGTATGTATGATAAAGCCAGATAATGGAAAACTACTCAGCAAATAAAGCTAATGAATGATTGATACACACAACCAAGTGGATGAATCTTTATTTTATTTTTTAAATTTTTATATTTAAAAAAATATGTAGCACTTCATGAATTTGTGTGTCATCCTTGCACAAAGGCTATGCTAATCTTCTCTGTATTGTTCCAATTTTAGTATATGTGCTGCTGAAACAAGCACTGAATCTTTTTAAAAAATTAAAAAATAAGATGGACAAAACATATATATTGAATGATTTCATTTATACAAAATTCTAGAAAATGAAAACTAATGTATAGTGACAGAAAGCACATTAGTGGTTGTCTGAGGAATAGAATGAGGGTGGGAGGAAGGAATTAATTAGCATGAGGAAATTTGGGAGGCAAGATGGATGTGTTCATTTTATATTGTGTAGATGGTTTCACAAGTGAATACATGTGTCAAAATGTATCACTTTACACATTTTAAATATTTGTTTATTGTAGGTCAGTCATACCTCCATAAAGCTATAGGCATATCTCATTTTATTGCACTTCACTTTGTTGAGCTTCACAGATGGCGCACTTTTTACAAATTGAAGATTTGTGTCAACACTGCACCAAGCAAGTCTATCAGCACCATTTTTTTTTTAACAACATATGCTCACTTTGTTTCTTTGTGTCACATTTCTTGCAATATTCCAAACTTTTAAATAATATATTAGTTATGGTGATCTGTGATCAGTGATCTTTGATGTTATTGTAATTGTTTTGGGGCACCATAAACTGTTCCCATATAAAATGGTGAACTTAATTGATACATGTTGTGTGTGTTCTGACTCCTCTACTGACCAGCCACTCTTCCATCTCTCTCCCTCTCCTCAGGCCTCCCTGAGACACAACAATATTGAAATTAGGCTAAATAATAACCCTATGTATTCAAGTGAAAGGAAGAGTCACATATCTCTCATTTTAAATCAAAAGCTAGAAATGATTAAGTGTACTGAGAAAGGCATGTCAAAAGCTGTGACAAGCCAAAAGCTAGGTCTCTTGCACTAAACAGTTAGCCAAGTTGTAAATGCAAAGTTCTAGAAGGAAATCGAAAGTGCTACTCCAGCAAACATATGAATGATAAGAAAGAAAAATAGCCTTATCACAGATATGGAGAAAGTTTTAGTGGTCTGGTTAGAAGATCAAACCAGCCACAACATTCCCTAAGCCAAAGCCTAATACAGAGCAAGGCACTCTCATCAATTCTTTGAAGACTGAGAGGTGAGGAAGCTGTAGAAGTAAAGTTTGTGGCTAACAGAGGTTTGAGAAAAGCCATTTCTGTAACATAAAAACACAAGGTGAAGGAACAAGTGCTGATGTAGAAGCTGCAACAAGTTATCCAGAAGATCTAACTAAGGTAATTGTTGAAAGTAGCTACACTAAACAACAGATTTTCACTGTAGACAAAACAGCCATCTATTGGAAGATGCCATCTTAGGACTTTCATAGTTAGAGAGGATAAGTCAATACCTGGTTTCAAAGTTTCAAAAAACAGGCTGACTCCCTTGTTAGGGATTAATGTGACAGGTGACTTTAATTTGAAGCCAATGCTCATTTACCATTCTGAAAAATCCTAGGGCCCTTAAGAATTATGCTAAATCTACTCTACCTGTGCTCTATAAATGGAACAACGAAGCCTGGATGACAGCATTTGTTTACAGCATGGTTTACTGAATATTTTATGCCCACTGTTGAGACCTACTG
>VBSM01000272.1:59091241-59107331 GCA_008086735.1 Cheirogaleus medius
TTTTAGTGATTTTTTTATAGTGTAGCCAGAGTTGAGAACCACTATGTTGAGAAAACCATTGTTAGCCACCAATTTATTTAACTAAGAATCACTAAATAAGGAAAATCAACAGGATAAAAGAGGGACACCAAGCTAAACAGAGGAATCAATCATTGAGAAAATAAATTGAATGTGCTAGACAAAGGGCCATATTTTTTGTTCGAAATATCCTAAAAGATTTGAGAGAATATCATTTTCACAAAATAATGGTGGGTTGCTATGAATAAAGAAATGAAAACTAGAAATTTTTTAGAAATTGAAAACGTGTTTTCTGAAATGAAACTTCAATAGCAGGCTGAAGAGCAACATGGCTGTAATAGAAGACTAAATTAATGAGCTAGAAGATAGACCAAGGAAATCTTCTGAAATATGGTGCAAAAGCACAAAGAAAAAAATGAGATATTGAGACATGGAATATAGATCTAGGAGAAAAACTACTATTCTAGTACTAAGATTCTAGACAATTTCAATAAGTCCTTGGCAGAAGTGGATGGTGAGTGGTTGTTGGATAAGAAATAGAGTATGTTAAAACTTGGAGGGGAGGAGACCATAAATACAATTTTTATAGGAGGAAAAATATTGAAATTTTAACATTAAGATATTTTAGTTGATTGATAAGCAACTCCTTTTCTCTGATGTCCTCTCCTTTGCTTTTCATTGTTTGGCAGTTTCATACTCAGCCTCTTTGCAATAGGCCTGCAAGTTCAGTATTTGGAATTATATACTTTCTTTTTAAATCAGGGAGAGAAATCATAGCTACTCATACCTTCAAAGAAAAGTCCTGGCTTTTCTATAATTCAACCAACCTGAGACCAATCACTGTGGCTGGAAAAAAGTCATTTGCAAAGACCTGCCAAGAGCTGGTACTGAAAGGATAAGGTGAGGGATACATACCAAAATGAAAATTGGGGAATTTCATGAAATGGAGAGGAGAAAATATTTAATACATGTCCACTGCAGTGTTTCTTAAAATTGTTAAGGATGTTCACAAATAGAATAGAAATAAAAGGAAAAAACATATTGAGGAAAATAAAGAGAAAACATTTATCAGACAAATAAAAGTAAAAAAGGGTGAGGAGGAGAGAGGGAACAGAATATGACCAAATATAACAACAGATGTGACTGTAATAAATCCTCATTAAACAAAAAAAAAGGCTCTAAGATTGTATCGAAATAAAACTCCAGATTTGTGTTATTTTAGACAAATTTTTAAAAAATCAATGCAGAAAGGTTAAAAATAGAATACATGCATACACACTCCAAGCAAATGTTAAATGAAAGACAATGCATGGTAATATTAGATGAAATTTAATTCTAGACAACTATCATTTAATTTCTAAAATAATTTAATATAACTTTGTACCTAAGGAACTAATAATATACACTCATAGAACACTTAACAAAAATTTATAAGATGGCTATAAAGAAAATCTCAAATTCCAAAAAGTAGATAATTATTTCCAATTATAATGTAAGAAAACAGTTAACAACAGCAACAACAAAATTAGCAAAGGGAAACCAAAAAAGAAATATCACTACTTGGAAAGCTTTTAATTTCAACTCAGGTTGAATGGGATATAAAAATTGAAATTACAAGGAAGAAAAAGTCATGGTAATAATAATAATCAAATCACAGAAAAAATAAGTGATTTATAGTGTATGAAAGGGTAGTCAGCCTAACTAGTCATCAAGGAAATTCAAATGAAGCAATAACAAGATACTCTTTTTGTCTTTGGAATGATAAAAATTTAAAAGGCATTTTAATTTAATTTTTTTAGAGACAGAGTAACAGAATCTCTCTCTGTTGTCTAGGCTGGAGTGCAGCGGCACTATCATAGCTTACTGCAGCCTCGAACTCCTGGGCTTAAGCAGTCCTCCTGCCTCAGCCTCCTAAGTGGCTGGGACTATAGGCACTAGCCACCACACCTGGCTTAAAAGATTTTTTCTTTTTCTATCTTTCCCCCTTCCCCTTCCTCTGTCCCTTCTCCTTCCCCTTCCCTTCAGACAAGGTCTTGCTCTTTTGCCCAGGGTAGAGTGCATGGTGTCATAGCTCACTGCAACCTCAAACTCCTTGGCTCAAGCAGTCCTCCTGCCTCGGCCTCCCAAGTAGCTGGCACTACTTGGGAAGCACATGCCACCACGCCTGGCTAATTTTTTCTATTTTTGGTAGAGATGGGGTCTTGCTCTTGCTCAGGCTAGTCTCGAACTCCTGGCCTCAAACAATCCTCCTGCCTCAGCCTCCCATAGTGCTAGAATTATAGGCATGAGCCACCACATCCAGCCTTAAAAGAGATTTATTACAGTATTTTTTAAAGCATTGTTTTTAATAGAAGGAAAAAAAAAGAGGGAATAAAGATATATTCATCAATGAGGAATAGCTAAATAAACTATAGCTCATCTATTCTATGTAATGCTATGGAGGCATTAGAAAGAATAAGGTAAATTGATATATTGATATATATTTACCTGAAGATGTCCATAATATATTTCTATGTAAAAATAAAGCATGTTTCAAAGTGACATATATAACATAATTTCATTTTTTTCTTTTTTCAAACCACCTACTTTTGAAATGATTTTATGTTTATAATAAAATTCTGTGTATATGATAATAGATAGATAGATAGATAGATAACCCTGTGGGAAGATCAGAAAAATTGATGCCAAATTGATTCTCAGCTGGGAGAGGGTAGAATTGAATACGTAGTAGTAGGTAGTTTAATCCTTTTCCTCAAAAAAGGGGATGTTAGAGGTAATGCTTTTTTGTTGTTCCAGACTTTAAAGTAATTTAAAATTTAACTTAAATTGCATACTATTTAGAAATCAATGACTATGGCAATATTGCATTAAGAAGTTTATGGGCTGTGGCCAAAATTATACCTTGAGAAAATACCATAGCCGTAAATGTTTTGGAATAGAAATGCACGCATGTAACAAAAAATTAAACTTGTATATAGGGATATACAGTAAATCTTCTTGTACCCTGTCCCCCATTTCCTTTCCTCAAAAGCAATGCTTCCAGAGATACATTTATTAACATAGACATATATATTTGCCCCATTCCCAAAGGGATAGGTATTATATAATATAATAGTTTATGACTTTAAATTTTAAAAAATTATATATAATAGTATTAGTTTGCTAGGGCTACCATAACAAAAATACCACAGACTGGGTGGCTTAATCAACAGAAATATATTTCCTTAGAGTCAGAGGCTAGCAGTTCAAGATCAAGGTTTTGGTGGGTTTGGTTTCTTATGAGGCTTCTCTGCTTGGCTTGCAGGCTTGCTTCTTGATGTACCCTTATGTGGGTGTCCCTATGTCTGAGTTGTCTATGTCCTGATTTCCTCTTATAAAGACACCAGTAATATTGGATTATAGCCCACCCTAATGTCCCCCTTTTAACTTAATTATCTCTTTAAATATTGTATCTCCAGATACAGTCACTTTTTGCTGTACTAGGGGTTAGGACTTCAACATATAAATTTTTGGGGAACACAGTGTAACACATCTCTCTCTCTCTCTATCTCTCTTCCTCTCCCTCCCTCTCCCTCTCTCTCCCTCCTTCCCTCCCTCTCCCCCCTCTCCCTCCTTCCCTCCTTCTCCCCCCTCCCCCAGTACATAATACAAAGTATGAGTGCAGATATTAAATTCCATCATAAACTGCAGTTTCAAGAGACAGAAAAAGTTAAATATAGGCAATTTCAGATAGTTCAACACAATACCATGACATATTTTATCAGTCTCCTTTTGATGAGCTTCTAGGGTGTTTCCTTGTCTTTTGCTCCTTGAAACAACTATTTCAGTGAATATCCTTGAATAAATGTCTTTTTATACATATATGAATATGCCTGTAGGGTAAATTTCTAGGAGTTGCTGCATCAAAGAGGTGTGTGTTTCTGTGGACCAGATTTGGACCAGTCAAGGGAGCTGGTCTGGGCACCCTGCCACAGGCCTTCCTGACAGGGGCAAGGCTGCTTCAGCAGACAGAGGGGAGCTGTAAGGTGAGAGGCAGAAGTTGGTGGGTAGAGGGAGAGTATAAGATACTGGGTGGGAAGAGACATTATCCATTCAAGAGAAATGTATGGAGATGTTCCCAATGGATTCATTTTGTGACTAAAAAGATCTAGAGGATTTTTATTATATAATTGTGACCAGTAAAATCATAGGATCTGCCCTAAATTTTATACAAGGAAAAGGAAAACCCTACAGAGAAGATTTGAACTGTCAGTGGAAAGGATTTTATACTATCTGAATTTTATGTGTCTTGCTCTTTCAGTGTAACAGTTACTAATGTGTACATGGTAACACAGTACATAAGTAATTGCTTGGACATACATAGGAAGATGTCTGGAATTGATACTACCAGACTGTTAAAAGTAGAGGGGCGTTGGTACTTGATATACATCTGTGCTGTATAAAATTTTTGTGAAGAGAAGGGGTTAATTTTGCAATTGATTTTTTTTTTAAGAAAAGCTTTAAAGCATGAAGTTCTCTTTGAACTTAATTATGATATAATTTCTGTGTCAGAAGTGTTTGTAGTTTGTATGGTCAAGAACAAGGAAAAGGTCTAAAAAAAAAAAAAGTCAAGCTGTTTACAGTGGTTATCCCTGAAGGGTAGGATTGTAGAGCAAACGAGCTTTTTCATTTAACTTTATACATTTCTGTATTCTTCAAAAATAATTTTTTATGCAAACAGATTATTTGTATATTTTGAAAGTAAAAGTTTAAAACTGTATCCAGCAAATTATGCCTTTGGCTTATGTCTTTTTTGCAAGATATAGTTTGGCTCAACTTCCCAGTGAAAGCTCTAGTTGCAGGACTTCATTTTTTCATGTTCTCTTATATGTGTCATAGTATCTCAAGATTGACATTATGAACCTCTGCAACTGATAGTGCCAAACATCATGGTCATGTGGTTGACAGGAAGGAGCCAAGATTGAAGGATGTTGTTGAAGGATGTAAGATTTCTTTAATGGCACAGGAAATTAGAACTTCTGGTAGCAGTTACACAAAACAGAAGACAGCACAGCACACCCCACCCATAAATAGGTCCTCAAGTTCCCACTGAGGTGTAACGTAGCTGCTGAAACCACATACACAGATGAAGGATTCTTCCGGGTGTGACAAGCACCCCTGTGCTGTCCCTGTGCTATCATACAGATATGTCCAAAGAGTTCAAGATTTAATGAGTTGAAGCAGGTAGACCAGTAATAGGACATTCCAGGTAGAAGATTTTTAACCTAAAATATAGCTTCAAGTATTATAATAATAGCTCATATAGCAAAGTCCAGAGAGCAAAGATGCATAAAGCATTACATAAAATGATAGAAGTTAGAGCATGTGTATATAATATGATATTATAAATGCTGTAATCATGATTTTGAATATTTAATGAAATGGGGAAATGTTCATGCTAAGTAAAAAGCAGAGTACAAAAATTGTGTATGGTCCAACATTTGTGAAAAATCAGGTGTATATAGAAAAAAATCCAGAAGGAAATCCCTAAAACCCCACAGTGATTCTTGTGGATTCTTGTTGAGTGATGTGATGGAGAGTGATTTTAATTTTTTTTTTATTTTGCTTTGCTTTCTTGGTATGTTACTTTTATTACAAGGAAAAACTGTTTAAGCAAAGGGATCAAAATAAGTAAAGCTCTTTTTGTTAAAGAGTGTAAGATGAACAGTTGGTATAATGGCTGTGACCCAGAGCAAGGATTTAGGCTTAGTTGTTATATAATTTCAGTGGATCATATTCTAGGATAAGTCATTTTGATTGGAGAGGACTGAGGGTTTACTGGAGATGTCAGATAAAGAAATAGAACACATTTATGGATATATCCATGTAGCCATTCCATAAAACATTTTTTATATAGTTGCTCTTCAATTTATGATGGGTTACATCCCAATAAACCCATCCTAAGTTGAAAATGCATTTAATACACCTAACTTACTGAACATCATAGCTTAGCCTAGCCTACCTTAAACATGCTCAAAACTTACATTAGCTTGCAGTTGGCAAAGGCATCTACCACAAAGTCTATTTTATAATAAAGTATTGAATATCTCACTTAATTTATTGAATGTATTTAGTGAAAACAGAGTGGTTGTATGGGTGCTCAAAGTATGGTTTCTACTGAGTGCATATCACTTTTGCACCACAGTAAAGTTGAAAAATCTTGTTGAACCATCTTGTTGAACTATCATTAAGTCAGGATCCTTCTATAATTGTAAAACCTTTAGAAATGCATTAAACAACAGCAAAACAGAATTAAGTAAAGAGATTGAAAATATTGCACTAAAACCATGAACAAATAAAGTTTAAGCAATGTACCATAAAATATTTTCAATTAAGACACTTTAATTCTAACTTGAAAATTTTATGGTAAGAATTAGATTTTTATCTTCATCATATCTAAAGACATAATTTAAATGAACCCTTTCCCACTAATTTGCTTCTTAGTGGAAAGAAGAAAAGGTTTGCCACTGACCCGTTAGACTTAGTTTTCTCCTAAATAAATGCTAGTACTTATTTTTGGTGACTTCATATTGTCTCCACATTGAGGAGATTGGAGATGATTGGTAACTAAATAGAATTTTGGAATTATATACTGAAAGAAATCTGATGTATAAACTAATGGAAAAAGGATGGATGGGTGGAGAATTACAAATTGTGCAAAGAGACTTTTATCAAAGGCTTCCTTTTTTGAAAAAAAATAGCTTTATTAAGAAATAGTTAACATACAATAAAGTTCACCCAGTTAAAGTATAATTCTTTGGCTTTTAGTGTATTTACAGAGTTGTGCAACCATTATCATAATCTGTTTTTAGAACATTTCATCATCCCCAAAAGAAATCCACACCCATTAGCAATCATTCACCATCCCCACCCCCCACCCCCAGCTTCTTGCAACCACTAGTCTGCCTTTTATCCCTATAGATTTCCTATTCTGGACATTTAATGTAAATGAGATCATACAATATGTAGTCTTCTGTGACTGGCTTCTTTCACATTGCTTAATGTTTTTAAGGTTCATTCATGCTGTAGCATGTATCATTATTTCATTCCTTTTTCTTGTTGCATAATATTCCATTGTGTGAATGTATCACATTTTATTTATCCCTTCATCAATTTATATACTTTTGGGTTGTTTCTACTTTTTTGGCTGTTATGAATATTGCTACTGTAAACATTCAAATACCAGTTTTTGTGTGAATATATGTTTTCAGTTCTCTTGGGTATAAACCTGGGAGTATATTGGTCATATTGTAACCTGATATTTAAATTTTGATGAACTGCCAAACTATTTTCCAAAGCAGCTGTGCCATTTTTCAGTCCCACAAGCAACATCTGAGTGTTCTGATTTCTCTACATTCTCACCAGCACTCATAATTAACTGTTTTTTAATTTTAGTTATCCTAGTGGGTATGAGGTCATATCTCACATGGTTTTTATTTACATTTTTCTAGTGGCTAATGATGTGGAACATCTTTTCATGTGCTTGCTGGCGATTTGTGTGTCTTCTTTGGATCCATTCAAATCGTTTGCCCATTTAAAAATTGTTGTCTTTAATTATTGAGTTGTAAAAGTTCTTCATATATTCTGGGTACAATTCCTTATTAGATATATGTTTGTAAAAAATTTCTCCCGTAGGTTATCTTTTCACTTTCTTTTTAAAATTTATTTTATTTATTTATTTTTTTTCCAGACACATGGTCTTGCTATGTTGTCCAGGCTGGTCTCGAACTCCTGGCCTCAATTAGTCCTCCTGTCTTGGCCTCTCAAAGTACCGGGATTATAGGCATGAGCCACCACACCCCACCTTTTCACTCTCATTTTTTTAAAGAAAAATTTTTAATTTCCAGATACTAAGAGGGTACACGTTTTTGTTAAATGGATACTGTATATGATGCTTAATTTGGGGAATATAGTGTGCCCGTCACCAGAATAGTGTTCACTATACCCAAAAAGTAAATTTACACTTCTCTCCTTCCCACCCTCCCCGCTTCTTAGTTTCCAATGACCTTTACACCTCTTTGTGCCTATGTGTGTCCATTGTTTAGCTCCCAATTATTAGAGAGTACATGTGTTGTTTGTTATTCCATTTCTGTGATACTTCACTTAGGATAATGGTCTCTAGTTCCATCCAAGTTGCTTCAAGAGACATTATTTCATTCCTTTTTATGGCTGGATAGTACTCCATGATGTATATATGTACCACATTTTCTTCATCCAGTCATGAGTTGATGGGCATTTAGATTGATTACACATCTTTGCAATTTTGAATTGTGCTGCAATAAATATTCAAGTGCAGGTGTCTTTTTGGTAAAATGACTTTTTTTCCTTTGGGTAGATAACTAGTAGTGGAATTGTTGGGTCGAATGGTAGGTCTACATTTCTTTCTTTGAGGAATCTCCATACTGTTTTGCATAAAAAATGTACTAATTTGCAGTCCCACCAACAGTGTATAAGCATTCCTTTCTCTCTGCAACCATGCCAGCATCTATTGTTTTTTGACTTTTTTTTTTTGAGACAGAGTCTTGCTCTGTTGCCTGGTAGAGTGCCGTGGCATCAGCTTAGCTCACAGCAACCTCAAACTTTGGGATTCAAGAGATCCTCCTGCCTCAGCCTCCCAAGTTGCTGGGACTATAGGCATATGCCACTATGTCCGGCTAATTTTTTATATTTTTAGTTGCCTGGCCAAATTTCTTTCTATTTTTTAGTAGAGACGGGGTCTCACTCTTGCTCAGGCTGGTCTCGAACTCCTGAGCTCAAGCGATCCTCCCAGAGTGCTAGGATTACAGGCATGAGCTACCACGCCCAGCTTGTTTTTTGACTTTTTAATAATGGCCTTTCTAATAATGGGTAAGGTGGTATCTCACTGTGGTTTTAATTGTATTTCCCTAATGATTAGTAATGTTGGACATTTCTTCATATGTTCACTGGCCATTTATCTTCTTCTGAAAAACTTCTGTTCATGTCTTTTGGACACTTTTTAATGGGGTTGTTCATTTTTTTCTTGAGTTCTTTGTAGATTCTGGATATTAACCCTTTATTGGATATTTAGTTTGTGAATATTTTCTCTGATTCTGTAGGTTCTCTATTTACTCTGTTGATTATTTCCTTTCCTGTGCAGAAACTTTTTAATTTAATTAAGTCCCATTTATTTATTTTTGTTGTTGTATTTGCCTTTGGGGTCTTAGTCATAAATTCTCTGCGTAGGCTGATGTCTAGAAGAGATTTTCCTACATTTTCTTCTAGAATTTTGTAAGGTTTCATGCCTTACATTTATGTCTTTTATCCATCTTGAATTAATTTTTGTATATAGTCAGACATAGGGGTCCTGCTTAATTTATCTGCAAGTGGCTGTCCAGTTTTCCCAGCACTGTTTCTTCAATAGAGCTTCCTTTCCCCAGTGTATGCTGTTGTCTGCTTTGTTGAAGATCAACTGGTTGTAGGTAGATAGTTTTATTTCTGGGCCCTCTATTTTGTTCCACTGGTCTATGTTTCTACTTTTATACTATAATAGTACCATGCTGTTTTGGTTACTATTGCCTTGTAGTATAATATGAAGTCTGATCATGTGATGCCTCCAGATTTGTTCTTTTTGCTTAGGATTACTTTAACTATCTGGGTGTTTTTTGGTTCCAAATGAAGCTTAAGATTATTTTTACTAGGTCTGTGAAATAAGATGTTGGTGTTTTGATAGGAATTGCACTGACTCTGTAAATCACTTTGGGCAGTATGGACATTTAAACAATGTTGATTCTGCCAATCTGTGAGCAAGGGATATTTTTCCATTTGTTTGTGCCATCTGTGATTTCTTTCATCAGCATTTTATAGTTCTCCTTATAGAGATCTTTCACCTCCTTGGTTAAGTATATTCCTAGGTATTTTATTTCTTTGTAGCTGTTGTGAATGGTATTGAGTCCTTGATTTGACTCTCAGCTTGACGGTTATTAGTTTATAGAATGCTACTGTTTGGTGTACATTGATTTTTGTAACCTGAGACTTTGCTGAATTTATTTATCAACTCTAGGAGTCTTTTGGTGAAGTTTTTAGAGTTTTCTAGGTACAAGATCATATCATCAGCAAACAGGGATAGTTTGATACCCTATTTCCCAATGTGAATACCCTTTATCTCTTTCTCTTGCCTGATTCCTCTGGCTAGGACTTCCAGTACTATGTTAAATAGAAGTGGTGACAGTAGATACCCTAGTCTTGTTCCAATTCTTAGGGGGAATGCTTTCAACTTTTCCTCTTTCAGTATTATGTTTGCTGTGGGTTTGTCATATATGGCTTTTATTATTTTTAGGTATGTTCCTTCTATGCCTAGTTTATTGAGGGTTTTTATCTTGAAAGAGAGCTGGATTTTATGGAATGCTTTTTATGCATTTGTTGAGACGATCATATCATCTTTGTTTTTGCTTCTATTTATGTGGTGCGTCACATTTATTGATTTTCATATATTAAACCATCCTTGCATCCCTGGAAGCTTCTTGGAATTTCATTGCCCTTGCAGTTACTCTTCCTTCTACCTGATATCCTCCCATCTCTACATGGTAAAATCCTACTATTTTCCAAGACCTAGTTTTCTTTGAGTCCCACAGGAAACATGCTTGATTCTCTGTTCTCACATAGCATTTTATTAATAAATATTTGAGGTAGCACTTACCAATTTTTAAATTTACTTTTTTTTTTTTTTTTTTGATACAGAGTCTTACTCTCTTGCCTGGGCTAGAGTGCCATGGCATCAGCCTAGCTCACAGCAACCTCAAACTCCTGGGGTCAAGCAATCCTGCTGCCTCAGCCTCCCAGGTAGCTGGGACTACAGGCATGCGACACCATGCCTGCCTAATTGTTTCTATTTTTAGTAGAGATGGGGTCTCACTCTTGCTCAGACTGGTCTCAAACTCCTGAGCTCAAGCAATCCTCCCGCCTCGGCCTCCCACAGTGCTAGGATTACAGGCGTGAGCCACCGCACCAGGCTTTAAATTTACTTTTGAGAGAAGGAGGCCTTAAATTTACTTTTGAGAGAGGCAAAGATATAAAATGTAACCAAAATGTTCCTACTTTCATATTTTCTTGAAATAAAATAAAAAAAATTATTTCCACCCCCCAAAAAATTTACTTTTGAAACCTTTTTATTTTAAATAATTATAGACTCACAGGGAGTTAAAAAATAGTACAATGAGTCTGCTTACTCTTCACCTAGCTTCCCCCAGTGGTGCTATCTTATATATAGTTGTAGGACAATGTGAAAACCTGGAAGTTGACATTCACTAATCAATTCTGTTATTTATCTTTTTACTTATCTTTTCCTTTTCCTGTGCTATTGAATAAGGTAGCCACTGGCCATGTGTAGCTATTTAAATTTAAATATAAATTACTTAAAATTATATACAATTAAAAATTTAGTTCCATAGTCTCACTAACCACTTATCAAGCCGCATTTCATTAGTGGTGACTATATTAAACAGTGCAGATATAGAATATTTCCATTATTGCACACAAAGTTGTTTTGGATAGCTCTGATCTACCATGTGTTGTTGTTGAGGGCAGACATGCCTTATTCATCTTTATATCTGCAATTCCTAGAACAGTGTGTACACTTAATCCATACTTGAATGACTGAGTCTAGTGTTGTCCTCTTGTTTTACACATGAAGAAACTTAGGCTCTGATAAATAAAATGATACCACTAGGTGTGATGGCATGTCCCAACTACTCAGGAAGGTGAGGCGGGAGGATTGCTTGAGCCAGGAGTTCAAGACCAGTCTGGGCAACATAGTGAGTTTCTCATTTCTAAATAGATACATACATACATACATACATGCATAAAATGATATCTAGATATTGAGTAGCAAATCTAGAACTAGAACTCAGGTTTCCTAATTCTAAGTTCACTGGTCTTTCCATATGGACCTTAATTTGTGAGCTCCTCAGCTTTTGTAAGTTTTAGAGTAAGAAGTATTAAAGTAATGTAATACTTCTCAAACTTTAGGTTGCATTAGAATCAACTGAGAAACTTGCATATTTAGAACTTAGAAGTGCATATTTCTGGACTCTCCTTCCCAAGATTCTGATTTATTAGATCTGGGTGGGGCATGGGAATCTATATTTTAAACCTGTACTTAAGACTGTGTGGTAGTGGCATAAGGATAGATCAGAGTAGAGAGCAACAGAATAGACAGTCTAGAAATGGAATCACACTTATATGACACTTGATTTTCAACAAAGGTGCCAGAACAATGCATTGAGGAAATCTTTTTAACTAATGGTATTGGAATAACTAAATATACATATGGGAAAAAAAATGAATTTTGACCCCTACCTCTTACCATATGTAGTATGAATCATTGACCTAAATGTAACAGTTAAAACTATAAACTTTCTAGAGGCAATCATAAAACAATATCTTGGAGATAGGTAAAGGTTTTGGGACAGGACAGAAAAAAAGAATAATTGTAAAAGAAAAAATTGGTAATTTATGCTTCATCAAGAACTTTTGTACACCAATAGACAGACTAAGAAAATGAATAGGCAGGCCACATAATGAATAGGCAGGTTTTCATATTTTGAAAACATTTACAAAATATATTTCAGATTACAGGTAAAGGACAGGTATCCAGAAAATACATAAAGACTTTCTATAAATCAATAATAAAAAGATAAACAGCACAATTAAAAAATCAGCAAAAGATATGAACAGACAAAGGAAGATCTACAAATGGCCTTGATATGCACCTAAAAAAGTATCCAATATCATTAGTTATCCAGGAAATGCAAATTAAACCATGAGATTCCGTTATATACCTACCAGAATGGCTAAAATTAATAGGCTGACAATGTCACATGTCAGACAGGATGTGGAGCAATCAGAATTCTCCTACATTTTAGGTCAGAGTGCAAAATGGTACTACCACTCTGGATAAATTGGGATTAACTTTTTTTTTTTTTCCTGAGACAGGATCTCGTTTTGTTGCTGGGGCTAGAGTGCAGTGGTATCACCATAACTCACTGCAACCTCAAACTCCTGGGCTTAAGTGATCCTCTTGCCTCAGCCTCCTAAGTAGCTGGGACTATAGGCACATGCCACCCTACCCAGCTAATTTTTAATTTTTTGTAGAGATAGGGGTCTCGCTATTGCCCAGGCCGGTTTTGAACTCCTGGCTTCAAGGGATCCTCCTCCTCCGCCTCCCAAAGTGCTAGGATTACAGGTGTGAGCCGCTGCAGTCAGCCAGGATTAATATACTTATAGAAATATTTTTGTGGATATTATCTTTCATTTCTTTTTGGTGAAGATCAAGGTGTAGAATACTGGGATGTATAATATAATTAGCAATTCCCTCCTAGATATTTACCCAAGAGAAATGAAGGATGATATTCATAAAGAGTCTTATACAAGAATGTTTTTAGCAGCTTTATTTGCAATAAATAGCCAAAACATAGAAACAGTCCAGGTGTCCATCAACAGAAAAATGGATAAACAAACTCTCTTATAAATTCATATGCAGTTACATATTTATACTCAGCAATAAAAAGGAACAAACTACCAGATGAATTTCAAAACATTATGCTGAGTGAAAGTTTGACACAAAATAATTTTCAATCAATACAATTAATACATTTATATAAAGTTTTATGGTAAAAAATATTAGGGTACTTGTTGCCTCTGCAGTAGGGGGAGGGACTGACTAGGAAGAGTCATGAAAGAGCTTTTGATGATGTTCTGTACCTTGGTGGGGGTTGGGTCACACAAGCGTGTGCATTTGTCAAACTCACTGAATGTTATACTTAAGATTTGTACAATTTATTATTTGTAAGTTTTACCTCAAGGAGAAAAAAAGTTTGAAAAGATGTGATTTTGATGCCGATGATCAGAGGACCATATTTTGAGAATCGTTGAGTTTGACTAGTTTTAGAAATAATTATTTCTTAGACTATAAAAACATAATTCATATATTACTAATGTAATATTTTGGTATTTTTTAAAACTCATGGGACTTTAAATATTTTTAAGGGTATATTTGTATTTAGTTATGTAAATATTACATTAAAATGTCATTTCTTTATTAGTTGGTTAATTAGTAAGTAGACAAGGATTTATGAAAATATAGTTTCATATTCCAATCCTTTTTTTTTTTTGGAGACAGAGTCTTACTCTGTCACTCTAGCTAGAGTGCAGTGATGTCATCATAGCTCAATGCAACCTCAAACTCCTGGGTTCAAGCAATCCTCCTGCCTCAGCCTCCCAAGTAGCTGGAACTGTATCCCTTTGGTTAAATCTGGGATGAAGCCCCCAAATCTATACTTTTTTTTAGAGCACATGCAATGCACAGGTCTGAGGGCTGTCTTCTTATTGTCACAGACTTTGTGGAAAGTTCCTGAGTAACTTTTAGTCACTCTTACAAGAGAGAAATGGGAGGTGGGAAATTGAAGGAAAGATAATTTTATTTATTTATTTTTTAAATTTCAGTAGATTTTTAAAGTTTTAAAATTTCAGTAGTTTTAGAGGGTACACTTTTTTTTTTTGATATATGGATGAATAATTGTATAGTGGTGAAGTTGGGGCTTTTAGTATGCCTGTCACACGAACAGTGTACATTGTACCCGATAGGTAATTTTTGATCCCTCACTTCCCTCCCATCCTTCTCCCTCCTGAGTCTCCAAAGTCTATTAGACCAGGCATGACTGAAATTAAAGGAAAAATAATTTTAGAATTGAGGACAGATGTAGGTGGACGACTTGGAGTAACCAATAGGCAATGAGGACCTAAGGAAAGGTGAACATGCAAAAGAGAAAGGGGGCCGGAGCATGGGTAACCAACTGGAAAGTGACTTTGGAGAGCAACTGCATTTGTTTGTTTTCAAGAGGTGGGGAGAATTCAGGATCATCCTACATGCCACTAAAAATCTGCCTATATGCCATAGGTTGCCAGCCCTTGTCTTATGTGCTACTAATGGACATCAAGCGACTATAAACATTCGTTGCTTTTTCTTTTGTGTAGTAAGAAGAAAACATAACCTATAGACCATCTTCTGGCAGAAGATGATAGATTTGGATCAGAAACGGGAGGCGTTGGAAGCCAGGAATCAAAAGTGAAGAAACTCTGTAAGCCCTTGGGTGAGAAAGGTGACAGGGATTATTTATTTATTTATTTAATGACATGTCTGGCATCATTGTTATATGGTCATCTAACGTCAGTGCATTGCTTGTAGCCAATAGGTACCTTCACAAATGGTAGTGAGAAAATGGAATAGGAATACGCTGCTGGAAATGGGTCTCGACCACACATTTCTCCGCAGGCTGCTTCAGTCAGTACTTTGTGTCGTCCCTTTGCCTGCATTCACTTCCGCTTATTTCCCAGGACACTTCCCTCTCCTTCCTAGGGCTGAAGGTAACTTGAAATACCTCATTAATATCCACAGCTAACATTTATTGAGTCCTTGTTACTGCTAGTCAGCATAGTGTTGTGCTGTCCCTGCATAATTTCATTCCCTTCTCAAAACAACCCAATACTGTAGATACTGTTATTATGATCCATGTTGTAGATGAACCATCTGAGGTTCTGAGAGGTTATGTGTCTTGCCTGAGACCTGACAGCTAGGAAATGGCAGGACCAGACTTTAATGCTTTCTGACTTCAGATTCCATACTTGTGCCTTCTTTCTCTCTCAGAGAAAAAAAAAAAAATGGGAAACTACCTTTATACCTCCTCCTCTATACCAGAACAGGTATTTCACCTTGGCAGACCTCTTTATGAAAGGTTGTCAATCCCTGGGATTTAAAAACATTAAAGTTTTCATTATGAAATTTTTGAATATCAGAGATGAGAAAGAAATCACCTATAATATTGCTGACCTTATATAACTATGATTAATATATTAATGTATTTGTTTTCAGGCTTCTTCCATATAATGTGCATATTTCCCAAAAGTACATATATTCTTTTGTATCCTGATCTTTTAAATATACATAGGATTTTCATGCCCAGATTTTTTTTTTTATTTCATTATATTGTGGGAGTACAAATATTGTTAGGATTACATA
>VBSM01000272.1:59118730-59139057 GCA_008086735.1 Cheirogaleus medius
TCTCACTCTTGCTCAGGCTGGTCTCAAACTCCTGAGTTCAAGCAATCCTCCTGCTTCAGCCTCTCAGAGTGCTAGGATTACAGGCATGAGCCACCGCTCCCGGCCAAGTTTCTCAATCTTAAAATGATAATGATCATAGTGTATACCTGGCCAACTTTAGGAAAATTATGTGTAACTACTCTGAGCCCATTTCTCACATCTAAAAATGGTGATAATAATAGGTAGTTCCCATCTTAGGGTTCCTATGAAGATTAAAAGAGATAATAACAATAAAGCGCTCAGATTAAAGCCTAGCACATAGTAAATGCTTGATAAATGTTAGCTGTTATCATCATTGTTGTTACTGTTGTTGTTGTTATTGTTAAATAAGACAGTGAATGAAAAGTGCCAAGCAGTAAATGTGCAATAAGTGAGAACAGTGATCATTACTTGGTCCATAATGTCCGTGGCACACTGGCATCTTTCTTTTGCCTCTTAGTTCAAATATCTGAGAAAAATAATCTGTTAGTCTCAGCTCATCCTTGTTGGAATGGAACTTTTCATTTCAGGCTATTTCCTAGGGCATTAATTAGCCTTGAGGTTTGGTGGGGGATGGATTAGAATACTCACCACTATGCATGGCAGATAGGGACACAGGAGGTCACAGAACACAATACCAGCAGTCCAGGCTGCCCCATTAGTAGGGCCTGTGGGTGAAACTGTCTCCCTTAGAAAGGAGTAGGGCTGTGACAGACGCCTTCACCGTTCAATAGCATACCGCACTGGCCCTCCCACCGCAAACGCAGGTTTTATTGTAGATGCTCTCTGTGCTGCTCTGCCACTTTGCTTCTTACATGTTCTTGTTCCTTTCAGTCTTCCTGGTTTCAAAGAGTAAAATAGAAACTAAAGCCATTTGTAAAAGAGAGACTATCTGTTACCACCACTGGTAATGTTAGCTGTTGCAGCATTTAAATGGTTTTATATTGATATTCAGTGTCATTTTCCTAGCATGTTACCATGATATCAATATGTCTTCTCTTGCTTCACCTATGTAGCTACCCTGTTGAAAATTTTTGAATTAGGAATTTTGAGATCTCTATATTATGAGTAAATTTTCAGTTGTTGACCTTTAAAGGTTTACACTTTTAAAAGGAAGGGATAGGGGTTTGAGATACCATTCTAAAAAAGAAGAAAGAAGGTGTGTTAGAAAAGAGCTGACGATTCTCAGTTGAGGTATTTAGAATGCTAGAATTAGAATTCAGTAGTTAAGGGCACAGTTCTTTCCCAAGTTATTATAAATACTATCATTCACCAGTATTTTTAATTTTTACTTTTAATATTATAGCTGAAGAAATTAAAAAGCTACGGAAACAACTGGAAGAAATCCAAAAAGAAAATGGCCGATATATTGAATTACTGAAAGCAAATGACATATGCTTATATGATGATCCTACAATCCACTGGAAAGGAAATCTTAAAAACTCAAAGGTCTCTGTTGTTATTCCTAGTGACCAGGTTCAAAAAAATATCATTGTTTATTCCAATGGGAGTCAGCCTGGTGGAAACAGCCAGGGAACAGCTGTTCAGGGGATAACCTTTAATGTTGGTCATAATTTACAAAAGCAAACTGCCAATGTGGTGCCAGTACAGAGGACTTGCAATCTTGTGACTCCTGTGTCTATTTCTGGAGTTTACCCTCCTGAAAACAAGCCATGGCATCAGACCACGGTTTCTGCATTAGCTACCAACCAGCCTGTTCCTCTTTGTCTTCCTGCTACCATTTCTGCTCAAAATATTCTCGAGCTTTCCACCTCTGAAAGCGAATCGAGTGTGCTTGGTGCCACTGGTAGCGCACTGATTGCTGTTCCAGTTGGGCCTGAACCTCATCAACATCGTTCCTTGAACACATGTTTAAATGATCAAAATTCTACTGAAAATAAGAATGGACAAGAGAGCCCACAATTATTGAAGAAAACAGCCCCTTGTGCTACAAGCATTCCCCCCAGTTCCTCAGCAGCTGCTACTAAAGTGCACCATGGAAACAAGTCCTGCCTGAACATACAGGACTTCAGAGGTGATTTTCAAAACACCTTTGTTGTTTCAGTTACCACCGCAGTCTGCTCCCAGCCTCCTAGATCTGCAGGTGATTCCTCTCCAGTGAGCACTAGCAAGAGTGCAGGCTCAACAAGCACAACCACAGTGGTGGCACCATCTGCCCCTGGAGCAGGGAAGACCACCACTCTTGCGAGCACTCTTTCTGCAAACCCTTTGGACAATGGTTGGACTCTTTCTTGTTCTTTGCCTTCTTCAAGTGTTAGTGCTTCAGATTTGAAAAACATTAATAGCCTTACCCGAATTTCTTCAGCTGGAAACACACAGACAACGTGGACTACTTTGCAACTGGCAGGAAACACTATTCAGCCCTTAAGCCAGACACCATCTTCCACTGTGACTCCAGTATTAAATGAGTCTGGAACTAGCCCCACCACAAGCAACCACAATAGACATGTGGCCGCAGGCATTAACTTGAGTAATTCCTTTCCAGCAGATGGGCAGCCAGTTGAGCAAGTAGTTGTAACCTTGCCTTCGTGTCCATCTCTACCTATGCAGCCACTAATTGCCCAGCCACAAGGTAAATCTCAGCCTCCAAAAAATATCCTTCCACTGAATTCAACAATGCAAGTGATTCATATGGCTCAGCCAGTTGGCCCAGCTGTGAATGCAGCTCCAGCTAATCAAAATGTTATCATTCTCCAGCCACCCAGCACCACCCCGTGCCCAACAGTGATGAGGGCAGAGGTTCCCAACCAAACAGTAGGTCAGCAGATAGTAATCATACAGGCAGCTAATCAGAATCCTTTGCCACTTCTCTCTGCTCCACCTGCTGGTTCTGTTCGACTGCCTGTCAATGGAGCCAATGCTATAATAGGGTCTAGTAATTCAGTGCAAAATGTTTCAACCCCACAGACTTTTGGAGGAAAGCATCTTGTCCACATATTACCAAGACCTTCATCTTTATCACCATCTAATTCAACCCAAACTTTTTCTGTTACTATGTCAAACCAACAACAGCCTCAAACCATTTCTTTAAATGGGCAGCTCTTTGCTTTGCAGCCTGTGATGTCTTCATCAGGAACTACAAATCAAACCCCTATGCAAATTATTCAACCTACCACCAGCGAAGATCCAAATACCAATGTTGCCCTGAATACATTTGGTGCTTTGGCCAGCCTCAATCAAAGCATATCGCAAATGGCTGGGCAAAGCTGTGTACAACTGTCTATTAGCCAGCAGGCCAATCCTCCAACTACTGCAAATACTCAAACCACCCCAGCTAACTGTGTTTCTTTAACAACAACTGTAGCACCTCCCATGACAACAGAGAATTCAGCCACACTACCCAGTACTTATAATCTAGCGACTACTCCCTCAGTGAACACTGTTGCTTGTTTGCCACCTAATGTGAAGTCAAAAAGGTTGAATAAGAAGCCAGGTGCCAAGAAACACTTAGCAGCAAACAAGTCAGCATGTCCCCTGAATCCAATCAAAGATGTGAGCAAGTTGGACTGCCCCAGCACTGAAGGCTCAGCAGAGCCACCCTGTAACGAGGGACTGCTGGAAAGCCTCTCTGTTGTGTTGCCATCTGTCCCTGCATCCCAGGCAAATAGTGTAAGTGTTTCTGCTTCACATTCTTTGGATGTTCTCAATTCAGAATCAGTAATACCTGAGTCTGTATCCAAATCTAAGTCATCAGAAGAGTACAGCTCGCCCTCCCAAGAATCTGTAACAAGTGAACATTTTGAAATGGCCCCAGCAAAATCCAAAGATTCTACCCCCAATTTGCAACGAGAGGCATCTCAGGATAGACCACCAACTAGTTTAGCATTGTCAGATGCTGCCAAATCCTGCACTTCAGCCACTGCGTTGATTCCATCTCCAAACGATCCTCACATTTTGGTTTCTCAGGTTTCTGGTTTGTCATCTACCACAAACACTACAAGTGCTGACTGTGTTTCTGAGGTAGAAATCATTGCTGAACCTTGCAGAGTGGAGCAAGAGTCATCAGATACAATGCAAACCACAGGTCTCTTAAAGGGGCAAGGTTTAAATACATTGCTATCTGATCTTGCTAAAGAAAAAAACCCTCAGAAATCATCTCTTTCAGATCAGATGGATCATCCTGAATTTTCTTCAGAAAATTCTAAAATAGTTGACTCGAGTGTTAATTTACATCCCAAACAGGAACTGTTACTGATGAACAATGATGATAGAGACCCACCACAGCATCATTCCTGCCTCCCTGATCAGGAGGTTATTAATGGTTCTTTGCTCACCAGTAGGCAGGCTGACTCTCCCATGTCAACCAGCTCTGGCAGCAGTCGTAGTTTCTCTGTTGCATCCATGCTTCCTGAAACGACTAGAGAGGATGTGACCAGCAATGCAACAACTAATACGTGTGACAGCTGTACCTTTGCAGAGCAAACTGATATAGTAGCTCTTGCAGCAAGAGCTATTTTTGACCAGGAGAACCTTGAGAAGGGAAGAGTTGGCCTCCAGGCTGATGTAAGAGAAGTTACTTCAAAGCCTTCTGAAGCATCATCTTTAGAGGGAGACTCAGCTTTCAAATCACAGACACCTAAAGAGAATGGCACAGGACAGGCAAAAGCAACAGCAAATGAATTCAATTCTCAGGATTCGATTGAAGCAACCGTGGATAGGCCCCTGGAGAAACCAAGTTGTTCTCTAGGAATTAAAACATCAAATGCCTCTTTACAGGCTTCGCCGTCTCAGCCACCAAGCATCACCAGTTTAAGTGTGAATAACCTTATTCATCAGAGCAGCATCAGCCATCCTTTGGTCAGCTGTGCGGGTTTAGCCCAAACTTCAGAGCAAACAACTGTTCCTGCAACAGTCAGTCTGACGGTTTCGTCTAGCTCTTACGGCAGTCAGCCCCCTGGACCATCTCTGATGACCGAATATTCCCAAGAACAGCTAAACACTATGACCAGTACCATACCAAATTCACAGATTCAAGAGCCACTCTTAAAGCCAAGTCATGAAAGCCGTAAGGATTCTGCCAAGCGTGCTGTCCAAGATGACCTTTTACTGTCTTCAGCAAAACGTCAAAAGCATTGTCAGCCAGCCCCCCTCAGGCTTGAAAGTATGTCCCTGATGAGCAGAACTCCAGACAACATTTCTGACCAAACTCAAATGATGGTTAGTCAGATTCCCCCCAACTCTTCAAACTCAGCTGTGCCTGTTAGCAACCCAGCACATGGAGATGGCCTTGCACGATTGTTTCCACCTGGTAACAACTTTGTGGCCCCTGCATTGAGGCAAACTGAAGTTCAATGTAGTTCTCAGCCTTCAGTTGCTGAGCAGCAGCAAACCCAGGCAAGTCAACATCTACAGGCCCTGCAACAGCATGTTCCAGCTCAAGGGGTATCTCACCTTCATAGTAACCATCTCTACATAAAGCAGCAGCAGCAGCAGCAACAGCAGCAGCAACAGCAAGCAGGGCAGTTAAGAGAGAGGCATCACTTATATCAACTGCAGCATCATGTACCTCATGCAGATAGCTCTGTCCACTCTCAGCCCCATAATGTCCACCAACAGAGGACTCTACAGCAGGAAGTTCAGATGCAGAAAAAGAGGAATCTTGTTCAGGGCAGTCAGGCCTCTCAGCTTTCCTTACAACCGAAGCACCATGGAACTGACCAGTCCCGACCCAAGAGTGGTCAGCCACATCCCCACCACCAACAGATGCAGCAACAAATGCAGCAGCACTTTGGAAGTTCCCAGCCAGAGAAGAGTTGTGAAAACCCTTCAACTAGCCGGAACCACCATAACCATCCCCAGAACCATCTCAATCAAGATATTATGCACCAACAGCAGGATGTTGGAAGCAGACAACAAGGCTCAGGGGTTTCTTCTGAACATGTATCTGGACATAATCCATTGCAGAGGCTTTTGACATCAAGAGGCTTAGAGCAGCAAATGGTGTCCCAACCAAGTATTGTGACTAGACCTTCAGACATGACCTGTACTCCACATAGGCCGGAGAGAAATAGAGTTTCAAGTTATTCTGCTGAGGCACTCATTGGAAAGACATCTTCTAATTCGGAGCAGAGAATGGGTATATCAATTCAGGGTTCCAGAGTTTCAGATCAGCTTGAAATGAGAAGCTATCTTGATGTTCCTAGAAATAAGAGTTTGGCTATTCATAATATGCAGGGTCGTGTGGACCATACTGTAGCCTCAGATATCCGCCTTTCTGATTGTCAGACATTTAAACCAAGTGGAGCCAGTCAACAGCCCCAGAGTAATTTTGATGTACAATCTTCAAGAAATAATGAAATAGGTAACCCTGTATCCTCATTGAGGAGTATGCAGCCCCAGGCTTTTCGAATCAGTCAAAACACTGGCCCACCACCAATTGACCGTCAAAAGAGATTACCTTACCCACCAGTTCAGAGCATCCCAACAGGAAATGCTATTCCACCAAGGGACAGTGAAAATACATGTCACCAAAGTTTCATGCAGAGTTTACTTGCCCCTCATCTTGGTGATCAGGTCATTGGGAGCCAGAGACCACTCTCAGAACATCAGAGGAATACACAGTGTGGTCCATCCTCTGCAATTGAGTACAGTTGTCCTCCAACTCATGAAAGTGTCCACATTAGAAGAGAGAGTGAGAGTCAGAACAGGGAAAGTTGTGACATGTCTTTAGGTGCAATTAACACTAGGAACAGCACCTTGAATATTCCTTTTTCAAGTTCTTCTTCCTCAGGAGATATTCAAGGTCGAAACACAAGTCCCAATGTTTCTGTACAGAAATCCAATCCCATAAGGATTACTGACAGTCATGGGACCAAGGGCCACATGAACCCTCCAGTCACAACCAACATGCATGGGGTTGCAAGGCCAGCTTTGCCACATCCGTCTGTGTCTCATGGAAATGCTGATCAAGGGCCTCCTGTACGCCAAGCTAATTCTTCAGTTCCCCAGAGATCAAGGCATCCCTTGCAAGACAGCAGTGGTTCCAAAATTCGTCAGCCTGAAAGGAACCGTTCTGGAAACCAAAGACATAGTAATGTCTTTGATCCAAGTCTTCCCCATCTTCCTCTCTCTACCAGTGGCAGTATGATTCTTGGACGTCAACAACCTGCTGCGGAGAAGAGAGGAAGTATTGTTCGTTTTATGCCTGATAGCCCACAAGTACCTAATGATAATTCAGGTCCTGACCAGCATACGCTATCACAGAATTTTGGTTTTCCCTTTATTCCTGAGGGTGGCATGAATCCACCAATAAATGCTAATACTTCTTTCATTCCACAGGTTACTCAGCCTAGTGCCACTCGAGCACCAGCTCTCATCCCAGTAGATCCCCAAAATACCCTGCCCTCCTTCTACCCCCCATACTCTCCTGCCCATCCTACACTGTCCAATGATATCTCGATCCCTTATTTTTCTAATCAAATGTTCTCAAATCCTAGCACAGAGAAGGTAAACGGTGGAAGTTTAAATAACCGATTTGGATCAATTTTATCTCCTCCCAGACCCGTTGGCTTTGCCCAACCAAGTTTTCCTCTTCTTCCTGATATGCCACCAATGCACATGACCAACTCTCACTTATCCAATTTTAATATGACATCTTTGTTTCCAGAAATAGCTACAGCTCTTCCTGATGGTTCAGCAATGTCACCTTTGCTTACAATAGCAAACTCCTCTGCCTCTGACTCTTCTAAGCAGTCCTCAAACAGACCTGCCCACAACATAAGCCATATTTTGGGTCATGATTGTAGTTCAGCTGTTTAAATACCAATAAACTAAAAATAAAGGTAACGGGTAAGATTACAAATGTATTTGTGTGTGCATGCACACATACATGTACATGAGGAGAGAGGTTGTGTGTGTGTGTCTTCGTGTTTGTATAATCAATTTTACTTGTTACCTTCTGAATGTAGGGAATGCTGTGTCAGAGATGAAGCAAACATGGGATTGTCAAAAATAAGTTATCTTTCATTTTCAACTGCATGGCATGCTTTTTTATTTTCCAAGCACATTTGCATTTCCAAGTTTGATTTGTAATCTTATATTCCCTAAATACTAATCACCTGGAAGTTGGGGGAGATCATCTTGGCATGTGCTGGGTAGTAGGAAGGAGTCTAGATTTTAAATTTAATTGTTGATAATTTATAGGATAGATAGTTGAGATAGTTGAGTGGCTATCTAAAAACACAGGCAACTTGATAAAACACAGTGGCTCATAACCAAATGCTGGCTAACGTCAACATCTAGAATAGTTTCTTACCCATGGCAGGTATTGAATTGATATTGAATTGAAAGTCTGTAGTTAAATTAAAATCAAGCAGTTAACAAATAAATGAAATGTTTAATCAGCCTTTATTCCCAAGGTTTGGTTTAGGTAGAGGCTTCTTTCTTAATTATAACAATCCGTAAATTATCTGAATTCCATGTCTTATTCTTTAAATTCTTTAATGTGCCAAGATCCTTTAAAACAAAGGTCTTCCTTAGACAATTAGCCTTAAAAAGAAAAAGCTAAAAAGTACATAGATGTTCTCCATTTTGTAATTGCGTTTGCATCAGGGCCATAGGGATGAAAGCAGTTAGATTGTGGAGTTTTGCATGAGTTCAGTTAGTGATTGGTGTTTCATCAATTGAATTTTGATTTAATATTCTCTCTTCATTCGTTTATTTGATCTTCAAATAAATTCTTCTGCATTCATTTAAATATTAGGATCAATCAGTAAATATGTGTGTTTGGAATCTACATATTCGAGCCTTACTTTTAAAATATTTCTGAACAGAGTTTTAAGCTCTGTTACTATTTTAATTTACTGATGGTATTTATATTTTTAAATATGGCATTGTATATTGCATTGTTAGTCATTATAGAATTATAATGAGAAGGTGAATTTGTTCATTATTTTTCTTATTGGTAGATGTGAAATGGTGCTTCAAAAAAATAGTCTTTATCTGTGTGTGTGTGTGTGTGTGTGTACACAGACAGATTTTTAGAGTATAAACTCGCCCTTTAAAGATAGGCCTGCCATCTGAAAATGGAAAATTGACTCCTGAGACCTGATAAAGTATAGAGAAACTTCACGTAGGGAGGAGTTTTTAAAAGTCCCACTGACGTTAATAATAAATTTAAAAATGCATATATTCAATTTTGAATACTTTAAAAACCTAAGAAAATAACAGTATACACTCATTTTCTTAAACCCATTAAGCCCATTACTTTTATTGTTATATTCTGCCAAAAAAACCAGGATGGGGTGGGAGAGATGCATATAAATTGTTCTGTCTGCTCTATTAACAAAGTGAACACAAGGACCAGCATTTTTTTTTTTTTTTTCTTATCCTAAAAAAGCCTGCTAAGGCCTGGTCAGAGCAGTTAACTCCAGTGAATACCTCTTCTAAAGACTCAGCAAAAGGGTCAGTTGTGCCTCTTTAACTGTTCTTACCAAACTCTCCTATCTTTTTCTGCTGCTAACTAAAGCAGCTTCCTGGAGGCAAAAAAAAAATTGTAAACAAGAAAAAACTGTATTTTCTTCCTTCAAAATGGTCTTGGGAAGGAATAGGAGAGCTTCATGAATAAGTTACTTAAAAAAGACAACAGAGAAAACACGGTAGTCAAAACTTTTTATTGAGGAAAAAAAGTGACATTTACAACTTGCTTTTTCATTCTCTTAACTGAATTTTAAGCTTTAACGTTCAAGTTTTTCTTTGTACTTGAAAGGTCTAATCTTCCAATTTCAAGAGGGGCAGTTTTCTGTGTGTTTGGCATTCATCTTCCCTCCCTCTCTCTGCTCTCTCTCCCTCCTCCCCCTCTCCCTTACCTCCCTCCCCAGTGCACACCCCACCCCCACAGCGGCTGTTGAGTTCTGGAGGACTGGGGACTCTAGATATAATTGGAATTAAGGTAACAGGCTAAGGAGAAGGTCAATTTGAACATTGCAATGCAAAGGCCTCAAAGCCTGCTACTTTCAGATATTTCTGTTGCATTGACTATATTTTCCTGCTCAGCTTCATTCAGAGAGCATTTGCATTTCTCAGAGCTTTCATTCCAACAATATAACATTTTGATCTTGATTGAGTCTCAGAAGGTTTATTTGATCATCTGAAGAAAGATGTGACCACCTGCAAATAATTGGGCCCCTGCTTACTTGTAGCTCTAATTATTTTACACAGGTGCATGTATATGTAAGAGTTCATTTCATATATGGGCTCAATTCTGAAAGTGTTCAGACTATAGTACTTATTTGATTTAAAAGCATGAGTGTATGAAATTTACTAGCAGTATTAAGTATTTGATATTTAGAGCTACATAATTTCTGGGAGGAAATTTGTTACACAATATCTAGGGGTATCTGGATATAATTTTGGTAAAGTAATGGCAGAAAACATAGTCAATTTTGGTTATAATGAATGTAATGTTATCCTTGGCTTACTAATATATGACTAGAGAAAGTAAAACTAGTTCCACAAATAATTTTGTAACTTCTGGAAATACACACAGTTATGTCTGAGTCATAAGTGAGAATCGTTGATTGAATCATTTCTCCTTGGTTTTTTTTTTTTTTGGCATTATTGATCACATGTAATCAGTTATAGAAATTGGTTGATTCTTCTCAACATTTAACCGTAACTTCTAATGAAGTGAAAAATTTCAGATTTCATGTATAAGCTTTTTTTTTTCTTTTGAGATAGAGTCTTACTCTGTCACCCAGGTACCCAGGCTAGAGTGCAGTGGGGTCATGATAGCTCATTGCAACCTCAAACTCCTGGGCTCCCTCAATCCTCCTGCCTCAGCCTAGCACACCCAGTTAATTTTTCTTATGTTTTGTAGAGACGGAGGTCCCTATTGCCCAGACTGGTCTCGAACTCTTGGCCTCACACATCCTCCCACCTTGGCATCCCAAAGTGCTGGGAGTACCTTCGTGGAGCCACCAAGCCGCTGGCCTATGTATAAGCTTTTAATGAGTCGGTCATAGATGAAAGGAATCCAGTTTGATGTCATTTCTTTTTTTGTGTGTGGAAAGTACAAGTTGCTTTGAGATGGCTTATATGTTTTATACCACTTCAGTAAATTTATTTTTGTTTTAATTGTAAGACCTCTTGGAATACCAGAGATGGCACCTTTTTTTCTAAGTAAGGCGTGGGAATTCCACAGTGATCATGTTTCGTAAAATTTAACATATCAGAACTGTGAAAGAAAAGGGAGGAATTGTTCTTTTGCAGCAATTTCCAGTCACATATCAGGATTATGTTGAACTGCAACAAAGATCAAGTTTTAAAAATTAACCTTTGTAAAATACAAAATTATTTAAGTATTTTAAAGATAATTCATTTGCCTTTTTCTTGCCTTGTTACATTAGCAATTTCTTGGAGAGCCTAAAACTTATACTCCAGAAAATGTGGAAACATATTTTAATGGGAGTAAAATTTTGAAAAAGGGTACAATATTATTAACATACATCTTCTTAGTTTTATCTTCCCTACATAGGTACTTAGGCTCTTATTTTCTTCTCTCTACTCCATTTCAAATAGCAGGGAGGAAGCCTGGTCATTTCCTTAGGATGATTACTCCTTTGCCTTGAACCGCTTATGGGGCCCACCATCTCTTAGATCAACGTGTGGTAGCGAATCATGCTCCCAAATCAGTGATTTCCAATTCCTGGCTTCGGGAACCACCATGCCACCTATTCTCTTAAAGGGCAACAACAATTTCTTGAAAAAAAAAAAAAAAAAACAAGTTCAAAATTGATTTAAAATATTTCAGTGTGCCACATAGCTCTGCATCTTGGTTTGGGGGACTTGTTTTTTCCCATGGAGGAATGAAGAAAGGGCAAAGGTGGTACCAAAATGAACCAACTTGGTTGTAATTCTGTTATCTGTATAAGTGCTGTCTTTGCCTGGACGCAGTGTGCCTGTGGCTGTGTACATCCAGAGGGCAACAGTAACAGCCACAGGCAGATGATCTAGTGTGAGGTTAATCTGTGAGGGATGATTTTGTGAAACCTATATGCAAATGAAAGGCAGAAGTTAGTTTCTTTGCAAGATGCCTTTTTTGGCTGAATGTTATCATTTTTCCTTCCCCAGAGTTTAACAGAAAAGGATCCTTTTTGAATTTAACTTTATTCTCTCTGCATTCTACTCTTCTCTGTAGGTTTCTACTAGAGTGAAACCTAGAGAGCGTTTCCACTAGAGTCTGTGGGGGGACACAAAGTTTAGATTGAGATAGTTCAGATACGCTGGTGAGAAGCCCAAGGACCTTGTTGGACACAGAGCTTCTACATTTGTCCACATGCCTCTACCCTGGTACTGCACTTTATCTGAAACTGTGCCTCTGGTCCTTAGACCAGCTATTGGAACTTATCACTCACCCACTCCTCTGTTACAGCACAGGATCAGCTGGGATGGGACATGCTGTGTAATCAAACACCTCCTAGAAGACAAGTACAGCTGATGTTTCTCACTGTTGCCTTATCATTCTCTGAGCCATCTTTGATGCTGATCTTGTAAAAAACCACTTTACTAGTTAGTAGCAAAACTCCTTTTAAACTCAGAGCTTGTATGTGGTAGTCAACATCCTTATTTCTAGATTTACACAAATTGTATCAACTGTAATCTTTTTCTGGCGCATGTACATGGTCAGATGCTTCATAAACATGAGCCAACTTGGGTTGCAAATATTGGGCATAATATCCAAAGTGGTGTTATATAGGATGACTGCATAATCTGTCACTAGAGATTTCATGAAACATAGGAGATAACTCTTCATTTGTATTTTAACACATTTTTTAAAAAGATCTTTAATTTTTTTTTTTTTTGCCTAATTGTGTGTACAGCTATACACCATACTATGTCATAGGCGCTTAAAGTTTGATCCATCCAAATCTCTTCTTCACTTTTCTGAGACTTCTCTGTCCTCCCACCCCTGAAGTCTTAAAATCATTTTTCATCTATGAGGTCACTGAGGCACTGGACTTGACTGTGGTGGTAACCTTTAAGGGGCGTTGAACTGTTGATCTTCCAAGAAGAGAGGGACCAGACAGTGTTGCTTAAGATGCTGCAGTTGTGTTACTGTGAAGAAAAGATTCACTTCCACTTTCAGCAGGCCATATATATGTATATACACACACACATATATTTTCACTTTGGTAAAAAAATGTTGAAAAATCTGAGAACATAATTACCTTCACAAATTATTTATAGATACACTGGGCGAGAAGCTTACTGTAGGGCAGTCACCAGAAAAAAACTAATTTTAGTGCTTTCAATAGTGTAATATTTGTATCTATTCCCATGGCAGCAGTGTCTGCTGTGCACTGTGTCCTATTACTGTAAATCATCCGGTTTATAATTCTAATGGAAGCTAATTTGTTTTGTAACGGAATCCAGAGCAGATATGTATAATATGATCAGGATTGTCCTACAGTTGTAAATAAGAATAGGTCCTGTTTATTTTGACATCTTTTTACAAATGCATTGTATTAGGGTGTGAATATTCTGAACCATGCTCTTGTTTAAAGTTTTGAAATTTTTATTGTTAAATGTAACATTTTAATGGTTGTAATAATTATTTGTATAGATATGAATATAGTATTTTATTTAAGAAAATAAACTTTGCATTTTTGCATTGTGAATTCTGTCTTTTCTGATCATTGCCACTTCAGACCTGCTATTAAATGACTTGTCTTGCATGCTGAAGTATTATATTCAAGTAACCTTTAAATTTTGCCAACATGTCTGAAAATAATGCCATGACACATTTGCCAAAGGGATTGTGTCCCTTATCAAACAGTCAACCTCACCTCATAATTATGACCAGAACTATATTGTTGGAACAAACTGTATATCTCTGTACTTATGAAAAGTAAAATTAAGATTTCAGATCTGAAGAGTATTTAGAGATGATCCAGTTTAAACTCTCTCTGCATACTCTATAGTGGGGGAAACTGAATCACAGAGCTTTGAGACAAGAGTTCTTTCACTACTGCTACCCATATCAACTAGTCAAAATTCACAAATGTGAAATTCAAGGGGAAAAAATTGCAGAGGTACTTGTACAGTATAAAACTATGTAAAGTGTTAAGTGCCTATAAATCAAACAATTAATTGCTTAGGGATAGCCTACAGATGTGGTAAAAATGATAAGAAAATGATAAACCCCAAATTCAAGATAATGGATACTTCTTAGAAAAGGATGAAGGGTGGTATCAAGGAGAAGTACTTCAAAAGTACTGGTATGTTCTATTGCACTGGGTACCAGATACTCGGGTGTTGGTCTCATTTATGCCCACAGTCTTTGTCTTATGGATGTATAAAATATATCTGAATATTTTAAAAGGTAGCATGAGGACCTTAGATATCATTTACTTGCATATGTACTGCAGGAACTTAAAGCTCACAATGTTTTACTTGACCTCTAGGAAGTCTTGGGAATTCAAATTAAAACTCAGTATTTTGACTGTCAAGTGTTCTTTCTACTATTGCATACCACCTCCCACACAGATGTCATAGGTGTAGCATACATTTTGATTAAACAAGAAGCCCTACTGTGCCATATCAAAGGATATGAAAAAACCATAAAATTGCAAACATTCTGCTAAATTCAGTCTCCCTAAAAGGAACATGCAAGTTATAGCAGCTATACACTGTACAGTTTTGTTAGTTTCCAGTTAAGTTAGGTGTTTGAGGTAAAAGGATTTTAATAACTTATATATCTTTAGAAAGCTGTCCAGGGGATTTTCACTTTAAGGTAGTACCTGGTAGTAGGACATCCATCTCACTGCAACAACTAGAACCAAAAGATAAATTAATCATACCATAAAGAAAACTTCAAGCCTAAGTGGTTTCAGTGGTAAATTCCTCTAAATGTCAAAGGAAGAAGTAAGAACAACCTACACAAACTCATGAACTAGAGAAAGAGGGAACACTCCTAAACTTGTTTTTGGGAAGTTAACATACCCTTGATAGCAAAACTTGTCATGACATTACAGTAAAAGAAAACTGTAGACCAATATCCCTAATACACATAAATATGAAAATTCTAAACAAAATGTCAACAAAGTGAATCTGGTATATAGGAAAAGAATAGTAAGTACATCATGACTAAATGGTGTTCAGGAGTTCAAGATTGTTTTAACACTTTAAAATTGATTTATGCAACTCATTGTATCAACAGAAAAAAGGAAAAAAACACATAGCAACTCAAACAGTTGATAAAATGCAGCATCTATTTAGGTAATAACTCTAAACAAAATAGGAAGAGACAGGAACATTCTCAATCTGGTAAAGCATGTTTACCAAAAAACTCCACAAACCCACGAAAAACCTACAGCTAATATACTTAATCATATTCCCTTGAAGTTGGAAACAAGACAAGAATGATCATTACCAATCTGTTTGACATTATAGTGATATTTCTCGCCAGTATATTACCAAGGAACAAAGCTTCCCACCAAAAACTATAAAATGTTGCTGGGAGAAATTAAAGGAGACTCAAAAGAAGCAGAAATGACACAGTGTTATTAAGTTGTTAATTCTCCTCAAATATATCTGGATTTGTGCAGTTGCAACTTAAATTACAGCTGGCACTTTTTTAAAAGTGTTTATCCTGAAATTTATGTAATATTTAATATAATAATTACATTAATATAAAGATCCTAGAACAGCCTAGACCATCTTGAAGAACAAAGTTGGAAAACTTAAACTACCAAAAAAATCAGTGTAAAATTTGGTAGTTAAAACAGTGTGACATTGGCATAGTGATAGTAGATCAATGGAAGAAAACAAATTTCCAAAATAGATTACACACATACAGTCACTTGATTGATGGCAAAGGTGCCAATTGCATTTCAGTTCTTTTCAATAAATTGTGCTGGAGCAACTGGATATCCAAGAGGGAGGGGACCTAGACCCCTACGTTACAACACACACAAAAATTAACTTAAGATGGATCATAGACCTAATTGTGAAAGGTAAAACACTAAAGCATCTTGAATAGTGGTTCTTAAATGTGGTCCCTGGAATCCCTGGGTTTTTTCTGAGACCCTTTTAGGGAGTCTATAATAAGGTCGAAAGTATTTTTATGATAGCACTAAGATGTGGCATGTGCAAATGTTGACACATTGGTGCAAAAGCAACAGTGAGTAAAACTTCTGGTATGAATCACGGCAGTGGCCCCACGACTGCACTAACAGTGATTGTATTCTTGATCATCGTAAACTCATAGGAAAAAGAAAAGCCGATTCACTTTAGAATGTCCTTGACAAAGCAATAAAATGTATTAATTTTATTAAATCCAATTAATTTTATTAATAAATTTTATTAAATTTTATCAAATACACTTCTTCTTACTATTCTTTTTAAACATTACGTTAATATTTTGTATCCTGTGGCCACATGGAAAGCAAACACAAAGCACTTCCATTGTAAACGTAAAAAGTGTAATGGTTATCGCAAGGAAAAGCACTAGTGCAATTATTTGAATTGTGGGAGGAAATAGTGGCTTTTTTTCATGGAATACTATTTTTAGTTGAAAGAATGACTAAAATCTATGGTTATTCAGACTTGGATATTTGGCAGACATTTTCTCAAAAATGAATGAAATGAACCCATCAGAGTATTTACCACTGTGAGCTTGACAAGTTCCCAATAAGACTTCTCTGATGAGATCAGTGACAATATTAATGAATAGTATATATGCATTTTACTAATAATTACATAATAAAATGTGTCAATGTTTGAAATGTTTATATAATTCAGTGAATCAGTATTTTCCAAATGGCCAAGGCATGCTGTTACAAAATCATGTATAGGTTAAAAAAAATCCATTCCAGTGCAAGATAGACCAATGGATTTCAAAGTAACAAAACATGAAAAGTTCACTGATACGGTTTCAAATTCCACATTACAACTAATCTTGGGAAACTACCATTTTGTTGAGTTTTGGGATAGTATCAAAGAAGAATACCTACAATTATCTAAAAGGGCTACTAAAATGCTCCTCCCTTTCCAATTGCATATTTCTCTGAGGCTAAATTTCATTCATGTATAGTCATGCACTAGTAAGGACGTTTTGGTCAACAACAGACTGCATATCCACAATGGTGGTTCCATAAGATTATAATGGAGCTGAAAAATTCCTATTGCCTAGTGAGCTAGTATAACTGTTGTAATGTCCTAGCTCAACTCATTAGTGACATGTTCATAGTGTAAACAAACTTACTGCATTGCCAGTTGTATAAAAGTATAGCACATACAATTATGTACAGTACATAATACTTGATAATGATAATCAATGATTATGTTACTGGTTTATGTATTTACTATACCATACTTTTTATCATTATTTTATTTTATTTTTATTCCCTTATTGATGAGATATCATTATGTTAGAGTGTATTCTTTCTACTTATGTAAAAAAAGGTTAACTGTAAAACCGGGTCAGGCGGGTCCTTCAGGAGATATTCTAGGGGAAGGCATGGTTGTCATAGGAGAAGACAGCTCCATGTGTGTTATTGCCCATGAAGACCTTCCAGTGGGACAAGATGTGGAGGTAGACTCAGTGATATTAATGATCCTACCCTGTGTAGGCCTAGGCTAATGTGTGTGTTTGTGTATTAGTTTTTAACAAAAAGATTTAAAAAGTAAACATAAAAATAAATTTTTTTTAAAATAGAAAAAGCTTATAGAATAAGGATATAAAGAAAGAAAATACTTTTTGTACAGCTATACAATGTGTGTTTTAAGCTGTGTTATTACACATGAGTCAAAAATTTACACAATTAAGAAGTTTATAGGGTAAAAAAGTTACTGTAGGCTAAAGTTTATTATTGAAGAAAGAAAATATTTTTAAAATAATTTAGTGTAGCCTAAGTATACAGTGTTTATAAAATTTACCTAGTGTACAGTAATGTCCTAAGCCTTCACATTCACTCATTGACTCACTCAGAGCAACTTCCTGTCCTGCAAATTCCATTCATGGTAAATGCCCTATATAGGTGTACCATTTTTATTTTTTATACCATACTTTTACCATACCTTTTCTGTTTAGATATGTTTATATACACAAATATTTGCTATTGTGCTACATTTGCCTACAGTATTCAGTACAATAACATGCTGTACAGGTTTATAGCCTAGGAGCAATAGTCTATACCAGATAGCCTAGGTGTGTAGTAGGCTATGCCATCCAGATTTGCATAAGTACACCCTATGATATTCTTACAATGACAAAATTGCCTAATGATGCATCTCTCAGAACATATCCCCCTTGTTAAACGACACGACTCTACTTCAAGCAAAACATATACTACAGCAGAGTGAATGCAGAATCCCATAGGAGAATCCAGCTATTGTGTATGTCAGACATTAGATTACAAAAATGTAAAACAATACTACTCTTCTCACAATTTTTGTTTTGGAAAATATAGTTATTTTTCATAAAACGTTATTTGTGTTATGTAATGAGTTTGTTATCTTTAAATGAATTAATAAATATTTGTAAATCTTTGATTTTTTTCTAATATGGTAAATACTGGCAGGTATAACTCACATAATCAAAAAATTTTTGGAGTTCTCAATAATTTTTAAGAGTGTAAATAGGTCCTGGGTCCAAAAAATTTGAGAACTAGTATTTTAGAAGAAACCATAGGAAATATCTGTCTTACTATAACCATAAAAGAAAAAATTGTTAGATTGGACTTCAATAAAATTAAGAATTTCTCTTCATTAAGTCACAGAGTGTCAAAGATTTTATATATTAAAAGGAAAAATACTCATAAGCCGATTTTTAAAATGGGCAAAGAACTTGAACAAATCCTTCACATAAATGGCCAAGAAGTCTATGAAAAGGTGCTCGACATCATTAATAATCAGACAAATGCAAAATAAAATACATTGAGATACCACTTCATTCTCACCTAGAGAGGCTAAACTTGAAAGAACTGACAAATGCCAAGTGTTGGCAAAGATGTGAAATAATTGGAACTTTCATACAGTGCTTATGGGAGGGTAAACAGGTCCAACCACTTTGGAAAACTGTTGGCAGTATCTTTTAATAATGAAGACATATCTACCCCACAACTCAGCAATCCCATAGTACACTGAGTATATACCTTGGAAAAAAGATCACGAAAAGACATGTATAAGAATGTTCACAGCAGCTTTCTTTACAGTAGACAAAAATTGGAAACAGCAAAAATGTCCACCAATAGGAGAAAAGATAAATAAAATGTCATATATTTACAAATCAAAGCTACTTATAGACACAGATAAATCTCACAGGCATTATATAATATTAAGTGAAGAAGCCAGACAAAAAGGAGTACATCCTGCATGATTCCATTTACATAAAGTTCAAGACCAGGCAAAATTAATCGATGGTGAGAAAAGTCAGAATAGTGGTTATCTTGGTGGCAGGAATTGACTTGAAACAGGCATGAGAATACTGGAAATGTTTTGCATCTTAATGGTGGTTACATTGGTGAATGTGCATGTGTACGCATACGTACATACACACATATATATATGTAAAAGTTCACTAATCTATAGACACTTAAGGTTAGTGTACATTTTATCCATTACCAAATACATTTTATACCTAAACAAAAATGTTAAGAAAAAATTATCTATGGAAGTTTGAACGGATGTTGGTTTTCTCTTGATAAATTCCCCTTGAGTAAACAATATCCAAAAGTTATTTTACTGTCATTCTTTAGAAAAAGAAAAGGCCATGGTACTATTTTGTATCTGGCTTATCTGTTATTTGGCTTTGACTTTGGGCAAATGACACAACTCCTTTGTGTCTTAGTTTGTATTCTTACCTGTTTATTGTTATTATAATATTACCCATCCTGTCTCCCTCACAGGGTTGTTGGAAAGGACAAATGAGGTTTTATATTTATTTTCCATAACTGCCCTCATTTCCACCTCCCCTACAGTGAGACTGAAATGCAGCCTCTGCTAGAATATACTTAGTTGGTCAATGTCAACAGCTCCTTTGCCCTTTTCTTTGTCCTGTGAGAAATGAAAGAGATGATGGTAATTTGCTTCTTAGATAAACTCAAAAGTCAGCTAGGTTGGTTGACTAGTACCAGCGTGCCACTTAATTTTTCACATGATCAACTAGGCTACAGATTTGGGGGAAGGTATGAAAGTCCAGCTTTTTGCAAAGTTTGTGCTGTGCAGGTCTGGTTGTTGGTGGTATTTTCTGACATTGCTTAATCACATTCAGATCGTGGTTTGGAAGGAGGCTGCAGTCAAATTGTAGTGGTGGAGAACTTACTGTTTTTTTTTTTTTTTTTTTTTTT
>VBSM01000272.1:59139157-59179901 GCA_008086735.1 Cheirogaleus medius
AAAAAGAAAAAAAAAAAGCCCAACAGCTTAGTACAGAAGATGGGAATTGGTTAGAATGTCAGTGTGTCAGTGTTCTAAACCAAGTTATACTACTTTTCTTTGTCTTATTTCTGGACAAACTTAGAAACATTCATCACTATTATCATTGTACCCCAAATGAAGAAATATGATTTTCCAGTTCAATGCAGCTAGTTCCTCTGCCTAATTTGGCTGGGATGAAACCACTACCTTATAGGAGGAGAGAGCTGGGCCCAGCGACCAAGAACAAAGAGGTGGTTTAGCTATTGTGAGAGTTGTAGATTCTGATCCCCTGGGCCAGCACAGATGAGTGTTAGAGTCAGCGTTTGGGAACTTTTTGACTCTTGACAACTTTTTGAGTCTCTGAATGTTTTTTAGGGAAAAAAAAACAACAAAAAAACACACTACATTCCTGTGCTTTCTCTTCCTTTTAAATTTTGTTTTTGAGCCACCAGGCTCCCAGTGGTAACCTGACACCTTATGCTATGTGTATTTTGATTTAAAATGAATCTTCAGGTCTAAGGCCGTTTGCCAAATGCAATCATTGAATTTTAAAAAAGGACTTTGGTTCTTAGCTTTACAAGCTTAGAAACTGAAGCAACTCATATGAATGCAGCTGTTCCAGTTTAGAGAGCCAAGATGATACAAAGCCATGGTTTTATTGGATGGCTTTCCTAAAGCACAGTGGGTTTCACTGTTACTCAGAATTATGTATCAGACACATATCTTCTGAATTTTGAAAAACCTTTTCTTTTCAATATGTTCAATAGTTATATAATTCTAGGCTGTGTGTTTTACACATATAGATGCATGCCCAAATAAAAGCCGAGCCTTCATTATAGCACAAACTGTTTTTCCTTTCTCTGATCTTGTTACCTGAACTACTCATTTCTAACTCATTTCCAGGAAACTACTCATTTCCAGGTTCACCTAGACTAGTGACTTTTCTAAGTTTCAGTTTCTCCATCTGGGAAATGGACATGATAGGAATGACTTCTTATGGGGTTTTCAGCATTATTAATATAATTATTAATATTAATATTACTATATAAGGTAATGTATATAAAACCCTTGGCAAAGTGCCTGATGATGAATGTTGGCTGTTTTAATGATCAGTTCTGCCAACTTTAATGTTCTAGAGATTGGAGATGGGAATTGAGGACATATGTTTCTAATAATAAGATCCCACTAAATGGGCAGCTTGAGAACCTCATCCCATACTTGTCTTCTAGCACAGGGAGGTTGTTGCCACCTAGAAAGCATTAGGGAGATGGAGCTCTTTTTGTTCCCTCTCCAACCATCCCTCTTTCTAGATCTCTGCTCTCTGCTGGGATTAAAACTGGGACTTTCGGCCTGGCGCCGTGGCTTACACCTGTAATCCTAGCACTCTGAGAGGCTGAGGAGGGCGGATAGCTCAAGGTCAGGAGTTCGAAACCAGCCTGAGCAAGAGAAGACCCCGTCTCTACTAAAAATAGAAAGAAATTAGATGGACAACTAAAAATATATAGAAAAATTAGCCAGGCATGGTGGTGTGTGTCTGTAGTCCCAGCTACTCAGGAGGCTGAGGCAGAAGGATCACTTGAACCCAGGAATTTGAGGTTGCTGTGAGCTAGGCTGAGGCCACGGCACTCTAGCCCAGGCAACAAAGTGAGACTCTGTCTAAAAAAAAAAATAGAAAAGAAAGAAAGAAAGAAAAACTGGGACTTTCATTTTTCTTATGGAAGAAACTGAGGTTGTCAGTTAAAGTATCTCTTTTATTTTTCTGATTTCTCCCCCTTTATCTGGAAAGGATAGTTATTCTTCTCCTCTGGGCATGACAGACCAGGCTATAGAAGTCCAACAGAATATAAGCTTCTCTATTAGTCCAAAAATAATATTCAAAATGCTGCCTGTAGTAGTGGTGGTAGTCTCTGTAGCCTCAGTGGACCCCAAAGCTCCCTTGCTTTTTGCTTTCAGTACACCTGAAAACACACAAACAAAACCAAACCCACTGACCCACCGCACTGAAAGTTCATCCCTCCTCCTTTGGTCTAGTCCTCCTTCCCTTTTTGTAGAGTTCTCACCAAAATAACATCCCGTAGGCTCTATCATCTGTGCCGCCAACACTACTGCCCAACACCCTCCCTGAAGCTGAACACTTTTCTTTTCCTTCTAGCTTCCCCTTTAACTTCCATCATCCAAAGAAGCAACTATCTTTCCTCTATGTCCCAGTCCAGTCTAACGACCCTCTTGTTTAAAGCCACCATCCACATTTACAGTTTTTAGGGATAATTCAGGCTGGCCCCTCATCTGTTCCCTTCCCCCTTAGACTTTCAGGAAACACTGAAGCTTAAAGCTGACCTTAAACTGAGTCTCCTTTTGGTCTTCCAGGTTTACATTTATTATTCTTGCCTCATCTCAGTTTTCCTTTTCCTTAATGCTCCATCCACTTCGTTATTACATTATTCTGCCGCTTGAAGGTTAACTGGAAATTTTCGGACACGTTTGAAGCAATTGCTGCAAGAAGCCTATTTCTTCAGAGAACTAGCACCCTTTTCTGACACCAGATGCTGAGCAGGGTCTCCCCAGATTACTTTATTTCTTCATTTGGTTTTGCAATAGGACAGGGAACTGCAGATGGAGAAAGCCTCTCTCTCTGAGGAGGTCTCTTATGGAGACCTCCAGAACCAAATATCCTTTCTAGGAATGTGATGGTGACAGATGCTAAGTTGTATCAGCAATTAGAGCTTTACGTCTGGGGATAAAAATTGCTCGGTTGTAATAGTTACCAGAGAGGAGAAACTCTAGGTTTTCTTTCCTTTGAGATTCCCAGGACAGAGACAACAGTAATGAGGTGTGACCCTATGCACGGCTAGGGGGTTCTAGTTTCCAATTGGTCCTAGTTTTGGTGGCATTTTTTCATCTGAGTTGGAAGCAGTATATTAAGGGCCAGAGATGGTGACATGCAGCAATCAAGGACACGGAGGGGCTGGGGATAGGAGGCTGGATGGATCTCAGCGGTGCCTCTGAAGGTGAGGAGGCCTCCCCAGCCCTCAGGGCCTCCTGGAACTGAGGACAGGAGACAGGAGAGCCCCTGGAGGAGAGAGCTCCCAGCAGCAGCAAACCTGCTCTTGCTCCCTGTGGGACTGAAGAGGCGTGAGCTGAGGATCCTCTCTGTGCTCGCACTGCTCCTGGGCCCTACACGTCCCCACCTTGTTCCTCTTGTGTAGTGTCATGGAGCTTTGTCAGCTGAGGATCAGAGAGTTTCAGCGACTTACCCAAGGTCACACAGCAAGTAGGTGGACATATTTGGACTAAAGTCTGACTCCAGAATCTTTCTCAGCTTCTACTCTTCCTTCTGTGAAGGATGTTTGTCTTTGTTCCTCCCTTTCCCCCAAGTTTTAGACAGAGAAATTGTCACCCAGAATGAGAAACATTTGGGTATTACTTGATTTATGGACATGCATTCTGAGACCCCACAGAACATTCTGGCGAGTGCTTGGAGTTACAAAGGAAGCAGCTGCCACTTTCTTTGCCCCAAGGAGCTGGCTCGGGGATCTCCTTCAGTCATGGAAAGTCCCTTCCCCAGATAGACTCTGGTTTTCCACTGGCTTCTCCTGCTGCTAAAATAAAACCCGGCTAATCCCTCAGTGAACCGTCCAGTGTAAACAGGTGGAGTTGCCTCTCCGGCATTTGTCAGAAGTGTGGAGAAGTCACTTTTTTATGTGCAGTTTCGCCTCTCTTGGCTGCCACGTCTCTGTCCTGCTCCAGCTAAACTGCTCTTGTTACTTCTCAGCCTTCCCTGCCAGGAGCCTCTTCAGAGTGACTGTTTTTCTCCAGTGACCCTCCAGTTGAACTTGGCTTTCTGAGTTACCCATTCTTTCTCCTTTAAAGAGCGATGTCCATGAACACAGGCAAGAGCCAGCACAGACACGATGCGCTGTTCCGCCCAGGCATTGTCCTGCATGAGGACACCGTTCAGCTCTCTGCAACTCTCCTCGTTCCCCTCCACCCCAGCACTCGTGCTAACCCCACGCTTGCAGCCGAATGACTTTCTCATGTCCTCCACCCATGAGAACGGTGCTGCAGAAAGAATCAGCAACGCGTATGTTTAGAATTGATATTTATAAAAGCAGGCTTGGTCTCGGTTTTCAGTCCTGCTGCAGAGAAAAAAACTGACCACAGTGTGTGACTTTATAGCACAAGACAGACATGATCAGAAAACAGTCAGGAATACGGAATGATCCATCTTTTCTACAGGGCACCCTCCTCATTTCCACTGACATTTCCCCAAACAAGCTACCAAACAGGTAATGTATCTTGGCATTTACTCACTTCAGGCCATAGGGCTACTTGAATGGATTTAGTGGTTTACATTTCCTCAGTGGGTCTTTTTTGGATTAGAAACCATGAGTGCCTTAAAATAAAAGAATTAGGTTAAATCAGCCATAGTTAAAACAGGTTCAAAAATTTTTTAGATGTTAGATTAACACGACCATTTAGTTGGTGGCCTTCGTATGGCCTATGGAAACCAACAATTTTTAAGGAGTAAAGAATAACAAAGGACCACATATAAAATTTGGGGGCATTTAAAAAAATCATCACATTTTTCATTGAAAGCATCTTTGCGTTTTTGAAATCAGGAAAACTTGCTTTTTAAACTTCTAAAATGTGTTTTTGAACACTATGCAAATATTTTAGATAAAGAATCATATGTATTTTTTAAAAAAGAATGTCTGATCCATTTTTCTGGTGAATGACCAGGAAAGCAGAGGTGAGAGGAGACTTCAGTTTCACAAGCAGATGTATATGCATGCGCACGTCCATATGTCTATTTTCCGATTACATCATGCTCCAGGCAACAAGGGGGCCTGGTCACAATGGGACTTCTCAGAGGCAGAGCTGCCAGGCTGTGTGTGACTGGAACTGGGACACTGAGCTTTTCAACACCTTAAAGGGGAGAGAATGGGAGTCAGATGCCACCAAGAGACAATACTTAATTAGCGGAGCTCTTTGCAATGAGAGGGGAAGAGGAAAATGTGTTCATCCTGAAGAGTTATTAATACTTCTGAGAGCTTCAGGGAGACACTGTGGAACCCTGATGTACATAAAATGACAGATGAGGGGCTCTGTCGTGGAGGAACCTTAGGGTAGTGCCCCTGGTTAGAACACTTATTTCTTCCCCAAAGGTGATGTGGGCTCACAGCGCTGAGCTGTGTGAATCATAGGGCCAACTAAGTGCTGTTCCCTGTGCTGAATCTGTGCTTACAGTGATGCCTGTCTGCCCGCTGGTGCTGTTACCAGTCTCTTGACATTGTCAGTCGTTTCCCTTGCTCCTCCTGCTGCTAGAAGAGTTTTGCCCGTTTCCCCTTCCACCTTGGAGCTGCCCGGGAGGCTGTGGAGTAACAGGGCCTTTCCAAGAAGCGGGGGTGGGCAGAGTGATGGCGTCCACACACAGCAGTGAGATGAAGACACTAAGGAATAAGTAAGCACCAGGCCTTGGTCCCAGTGACAAAGCCCAATCCTGAGTCCCTCCAGTGGTGTCAGGAACCTGGGGGAAACATCTGGTGTTCCTTCTGAGGAGGCGAGCAGCTGGCGCTACTACAACATCTATTGCAGTTGGTTGAGGCGTGGGTCCACCTCTCCACCACACTCTTAAGAATAACATCCTCCCAGGACCTTGGAGAAGTGAGCTGGTGCTTTGCGACATCTAGAGCGGTGCATGTACAGAGGTGTGGAGGGAGCCGAGCCAAAATTCTGGGTGGGAAATCCAAGCTGCCTTTCTAGGCAAGGCGGCAGCTGGAGGGAAGGGTGCAGCAGCATTTGCCATTGCTGGCCGGTGTCAGGTGCGGGTGGCAGGGCTCCCAAGGGAGTGAATCAACTTGGAGGCAGCTTCTGTCCTTGTCTCACTCACAGAGTTGCAAAGGGAAGGAAGGAGCGAGTGTTTCTCTGCTGCTCAGGTTTGCCTCTGCCTGCGGCATGTCTCCCCTGCTGCCTCCTTCTTGCAGGTTTAGGTCTCTCCCAGCTCCTCCTTCCCGTGTGAACGCGGGGTTGACCCTACAGAGGGTGAGCGTTTGGCAGTGGTTGCTTTGCTGTGGTCACTGTGTTTGTCTTGAAACAGCACCAGGATTGATCGGTCCCTCTCCCCCTCTTAGTGTTGGAGGCTCAGAAGACAGGGATCTGGTCCCTCCGAACCACATCCAGGTCATCATCCAAAGTTAACAAAACCTGAAATGAGGGGAACAGAGAGATGAAAGGATCGCACGGTCACTGTCCCATGAAGAAGTCCCTACTTTCTCTCTGAGACTCCCACAGACTGGAAATTGAATTCTCGTGCTCATTTTCATGTCTTCTGCAGCACTCTGCAATGCCTTGCTCTTAATAGGCATTTATTATAATTGGATAGTTCATTTGTCAGTTAACTCAAATATTGCTGAGGGTTTATTATGTGCTATTCTAGATGCTGACATACAGCTTAGAACAAAAAAGACAAAAATCCTAACTTGCAGCTGGGTGCCGTGGCTCATGCTTGTAATCCTAGCATTGTGAGATACCAAGGCAGGAGGATTGCTTGAGCTCACGAGTTTGAGACCAGCCTGAGCAAGAATGAGAGCAAAATCTTGTCTCTAAAAAAAATAGAAAAATTAGCTGGGTGTCATGGCACATGTTTGTAGTCCCAGCTACTCAGGAGGCTGAGACAGAAGGATCACCCGAGCCCAGGAGTTTGAGGCTGCAGTGAGCTGTGATGATGCCACTGCACTGCACTCTACCCAGGGTGACAGAGTGAGACTCTGTCTCAAAAAAAAAAATCCCAACTCGCAATGGAGCTTACATTCAAGAGAAGGGTTTAGAAATACAACAAATACATGAATAGATAATATTAGATAGTATGTTAGATAGTATTAGATAGTATGTTAGATAGTATTATGTGCTAAGGATAAAAATTAAACTAGGAAGGAATATAAGAAGTATGGGGTTTGGGGAGGTAAAAAAATTTTGATAGGGTGGCCTGGGAAGTCATTACTTAGAAGGGGACATTTAGGTCAAGGCCTAAAGGAAATGAAGCCTTGTTGCATAGAGCATTTCTATATAAGGAATGTACCTCCCCACATGGAACCTTTAGCCCAACTTTTGTTGTCTCTGTCTCTAATGAGGGTGACTATCAAAAATAAAAGCCAGGGGGGAGGGAGTATGGGCAATATATGTAACCGTAATATTTGTACCCCCATAATATGCTGAAATAAAAAAATAAAATAAAATAAAAGCCATAAGGAATGTTTGTACAGATTGGTTAAACTTCCCAAACTAGCCACTGTGGGGCAGCCCTGCTCCACTCCTGAGGTTATGTGGCAGGTCTGAGACCGCTTAGAGTGGCCCGTGTTGGGAGCGCAGGAGTCAAGTAGGGTTGTTAATTGTCAGTTGAACCCCTGTACATCACAGACTTTTAATCTGGAAAAGTTAAAATTACGATTAAAGCATATCAGGAGCTGTCATCCAGGTTTGACATAAATGCACATGGCTTCTGAAAAGGGACTGGACAAAAATAAAGGGAATACAAGAGAGATTTGAGACAGACTGGTTAGAAGGCAACAGAAGCCCGGCTACTGTCCTGAGCCACTCTAGGAATCTGTAAAATATTTGTAAACTATTCAGTGAGACTGGAGGGGGAGGAGGAATGAGAGTATGGCATGAGAAGCAATAGTCCAGTGTTATCGGAATTTTAGTGAAGGCCAAAAGTGGTTCCTGGGGGAATCCTGAGCATGTGGGTCTAATAACCAAAGTAGTCCAAACGTGCTATGCAACTTAGGGGAAATAATTTTGTCACTCTGCGTCTAAAAATATTGAAGGGTAAAAGAAAAAGGAATATAAAGAGCTACCCAAAGGATATAATATTTAAAAAAGAAATAAGATGGTCTGTACGTTGAATTACAATGAGGAATTGGAAAGGGAAATTAGAGAGGAATATGAAAGAGGATGTCAGGATGAACAGAAGAGAGAAAAACAAGAGTACAAGATGTAAAGGGAGGAGAAAGTAACAAAGAGACATGGTAAACTCACCAGGAACGAGAAAAACAGGGCAGTAGCAGAGAGGAAGTGCCAGATGTCATGGTCATCGAAGAAATCCAGCAGGACACACTCGCGGTTCTTCTCCCGGGATTCGGCTGGGGTTCCCTGGAGGAAGGCGAGAACATGGGCAGGATTCCCACAATTCAGTTGTTTAGGGGGTTGAACATCCTGAAAACTACAGCAACGCTGATAGATGTCTGGCTCAAAAAGTCCGTTTCCAAGAAAACACACATCCATACAAAAACCTGTACACAAATGTTCACAGCAGCATCATTCTTTATGGCCAAAGAGTGGAAGCAACCCAAATGTCCATCAACTGATGAACAGATCAATAAAGTGTGGTATTAATATATCCACACATTGGAATATTGTTCGGCAATAGAGGGACATGAAGTACTGACACGTGCCACAACATAGTTGAACCTAGGAAACATTGTGCTAAATGGAAAAAGCCAGACTCAAAGGCTACATATTGTGTGATTCCATTTGTATTACATGTCCACAATAGGCACATCTATAGAGAAAAAAGGTAGATTAGTAGCTGCGTAGGGATAAGGGGTTAGGAGAAATGAGGAGTGACTGCTAATATGTAGGAGGTTTCTTTCTGGGTGACAAAAGTGTTCTAAAATCCATTGTGGTGATGGTCGTGATGAAGAACTAAGACTTCTTCCCTGTTGTGCCTCAGATGTATTCCTGTTAGCACTCGGTTTTGCTATCTATGAAATGGATGTAATAATACCCACACCTGGGTCTTTGTTGATGGATGGTGATTATGAGAAAGGCAGAGAAGATATACACAGTAATCAGGGATTTTGCACAAGTTAACCACCCATTGGGACCAGGATCATAATACAACACGTAATGAAGATCAAATTTGCAACATATATAGGGCTCACAAATTTGTTTGGTTTTTTTTTTTTTTTTTCCAGATAGAATCTCACTCTGTCGCCAAGGCTAGAGTGCAGTGATATCATCATAGCTCACAGCAACTTCAAACTCCTGGGCTCAAGTGATCCTCCTGCCTCAGCCTCCTGAGTAGCTGGGACTACAGGCACTTGCCACCACGCCTGGCTAATTTTTCTATGTTTTTGTGTGTGTGGAGACAGGGTCTCGCTCTTGCTCAGGCTAGTCTAGACCTCCTGACCTCAAGCGATCCTCCCACCTGGGCCTCCCAAAGTGCTAGGATTACAGGTGTCAGCCACCGGTACCCAGCCTGGACTTATAAATTTATGAAATGCTACCCTGAGGGCGACAACCACATGCCAGTTATTATGCATTTATGTGTGGATATTAAAATCCATCCGTTTTAGAGAAAGCTTTTATTTTAGAGAAAGTAAAAAGGATAACAAGAAGGAAGAACCACAATAAGAGAGGGAAGTAGAAAGGTCAAACACGCAAGGTGGAGAGAGCTTCTTTTTGGACAAGAAAACTGTCCTCTTACCTCCCAGCTGCTGAGGTTCTGGAAGAAAAAATACAGGGCGGCAGCCCACACCACAGCAGTGGCCACGATGCAGAAGAGCGGCACCAGGAGGACCTTCTCGGAGCTGCGAAGCTGTCGGGTGAGAAGCAGATGCCGCCAAGCTGGACCCGCCACCTGCGGGAGGGCCGAGGCGCAGCCGGCTCCCGGCGCCCAGGCTTACCTTCATGATGATGTAAAAGGCCAGGTACAGCAGCAGGTTGCAGATGAAGATGCCCAGCATGTAGGAAGCAAAGTCCCTGGGGCGGTATATCAATCCGAAGAGGGCGCTGGGGACACGGGAGGAATGTTGGCAGCCGTGAAGGCGGATTTGTACCTTGTTGGCTTTTTCACTCCCTCATCCCCATTGGGGGGGGGGGGGAATCATTAAACAAAACCACTTTAACATATAAGTAACTTTCAATTTATTACAAGAACATTCATTCCTAAAGACTATGGAAAGTTCTCCTAAGTGAATGCGCTGTAAACAATCATCTTTCCTCTTTGGTTGAAAAGGAGGATTTTCCCCACGCCCTGCAGTTTTTCACTATTCTAAGGAACACTGCAATGAATAAATGAATACCTTTAGACATATTGGGCTTATTTTTTTCATTTACTATTACTTCCTTAGAATAGATTACTAGAAGTTGAATTATCTCCATACTTGGCTTGATATATAATACCAAACTTTTGCTAGCTGTCCATGGTTTTAAAATTAATACTGAAGTTTATCTCGGTTGGGGTTTAACTTAATTTTGTTCCAATTTCTATTCAGTTGTAACAAGCCCTTTATTACATAACTCTTCCTTCTTGTTTTGAAATTGTTTTTAACAAATATATTAATACATCCACACACATATTAAGAAATATCTCTGTCTACATCCATAGCTCATTGGGTCTCTATCCTTTCCATTCTGACTCACTGATTTATATTTCTAATTTATAATTTTGGATCAGTACCTCACTGTTTTATTATTGTTTTATAACAGGATATCTGGTTAGGCTAGCCTGTGATATCCCATTTGGTAGTCACATGTCATTTAAGTTTAAATTAATTAAAAATTTAAAAACCTGAAAATCTAGTTCCTCAGTCACACTCGCCACATTTCAGGTTGTCAGTGTCCATGTGCTAATGGTTATTGTATTAGACAGTGCAGTGTGGAACATTTACATCATTCTGGAAAGTTCTATTGGATAATGTTGGGCTAGTCACTGTACCCCTCTGTCCCTCCTTCCTTCGATTACTCTTCTATTTCAGAGATCTTTGAAAATTTTACCTAACTAGGCAAATAAATTTTAGAATTATATCCTACTAACTTAATTACAATTCTAATTCTAAATTTATATATTAACTTGAGAAAGGATATCTTTGCCATCGTTAATCTTCCCACCCAGGGCCTGACACCTCTCTTCATTTAGTTTTCCTTTGTGTCTCCTAATAAGGTAATTAATTGGCAGAAAGATTCTGCACATCTCTCAAAATTTATCCCTGAGTATTTTAAGTGTAAAGCTGTTATCAATGGACCTTCTTTTTGTTCATTTTGAACTCTAACCAACTTTGTTCTGTGCAATATAGGAAATTTTCTCCTCTTAGATTCTGAAATCTTCAGTTTACCAAAATACTCTTGTATAGCCTTCACTCAGATTCACCAATTATTAGCATTTTGCCACATTTGCTTTAGCATTCTCTCTCTGTCTCTCTCCATACACATGAATACATATATACATACATCTGTGTGTGTGTGTGTATGGAATACACATATATATGGTATATACACACGAAAACCATTTTTCTTCTTTAGGACCATCTGAGTAACATTCATATTAAATCACTCTATGTCTTTATAGAGCAACTGAGAGGGAGGTGACACTCTATTGGATAGACACAGTGTTAGAGTGTCATTGTACCTCCTTCATTCCTGTAGGCCCTGGTGTCCCACAGAGCTGTCTAGGAGGAGAATGGCCATTTGTTTTGTCTCATGAACAGATGGTGGGTTTGGTATTGGTCATGTGAGAGGCAAGTACAAGCAGGTGATTCAGAGCCTCTGGGGTCATAGTCATTTGTTGTTCATCACCATGAAGTTGGTCCCTTTTCTCCTGCCAGTGCCCTGAGTCACCAGACTGTGGAGTTTGCTCCTAGGTTAGTCCAGAAGAGCATGGCAGGGGACTGTTGCCTGAGAATCTCTTCATCTCGACTTGCCCCCAAGTAAAGGAGGGAATCCTTAGCCCGAGGTAATCCCTGGGGTGACAGCATGGGAAGTTTCTTCCAGAAACATATGTCCCCCCAAATAAGATTCAAATTCTCATGGCTTGATTCTGGCTTCCCCTGAAGGCATGTCTCTTCCTCCAGTCATCCATGTGTCTTAATGTGCGTTAGGAGTAGGGAGTCATTTTTCTGTCAAAGGTCACTGAAACGGAGGAGCACATTGGCTAAGAGCCACACATAAAAGTAGCTAAACTTACTTATTTTTTGAGTGATCAATAAGATATCTCACTCATTCAAATGTTTGAATTGAGAATGGGTTGCATAAAATAATTTGGGCTAGCAAAAATATGTGTCTGTTGTACTGTTCTATTGTGAGGCCATTTGAGGAAAAAAGGCCCAGGGGAGGATGGAGACAAAAAGAGGAGGAAGAATGATATAGAGGGAGTAGGAAGAAAGAGACCTAGAGAGAAGGAAAAGAATAGGAAAAAGACTTGCTCTCTCTCTCTCACACATACGTATTTAATAAGAAAGAAATTTCTATAGAAAAGAATGCCTACTAGGTAACCTTTATGGATAATTCTACAAAAGAGTTTAAAACCTTGTGTTTTTGCAACAATTGGTATAACATCCATCTATCTACCTATCCAGCCATCCTTCCATTTATCCGATCTATCCACATAGATTTAACAAGTTTTGATGTTTGTCTTGTTAAGAAAATGAACTCTATGCATCAATTTTTTAAGAGAGGCTGCAATTGGTACACAAGAGTGTCCTACTGCCTTCCTTGCAAGAAGAAAAATACCTTTTTTCAAGTCACTAGGGCAAGCAGTCCTACCTTCTTAATTTCAGATTTCTTCATAAAAATGACAGTCCAGGAAAGCTAAATCATGGTGCTACAGACATTAATAAAGATAAAAATGTGTTTTGTAAGACTACTTACAAGGACCAGTTAACCAGATTCCCCACAATGAGCAACACCATTCTATCCTGGAAAAGAGGAAAGAAAACATCACACGAGAGGCTCTACATACTACTTTTCTTATAACCTACTGTGATGAAAGCATCAACTATGGGAAAACAATTGTCTTGGTGAAAAAACTTTTCTACGGTTCTAAGAGGGCCTTGCCTATGTTCCGACACTAATCCTCTACCAGGACCTAACGGCCAGGCTGCTGACTGCAAACAGACCTGACCTGGTCCCTGTGAAAGAAAATGTGGTCGGCAAAGCAGGACTCTGGCTGTTTCTCCCCAGTGCTTAGTGGGCACCCGGACCCACTTCTCAGTGGGGAGGTTGGTGATGAGTGCTGATTACTTAGTAGTTCAGGGAATTCTGCCACTGGTGCTATGTAATCGAGGACTGTTTCTCTAGGTTGTCCTACTTGGTAGCCTGTACTGCAACTCTTAGGACTCAGCTGTAGGAAGTTAGTTTTGTTCCCATTACTTGGGCTCCAAAAAGGTCCTGCAACACTCAGGCTCCTGTTTCTACAACACAAGGTCTTAACACAAAAGTTATTGGGTGAAAGAGAAAATAGAGAGGAAAGGACCATCTTAAATGACAATTACTCTGACAGAGATTTATTTGCAATCTGTTTCTGTTCCTTTGCATGCTACTTAAAACTTTCAGGTGAGATTTGATTAGACTTTAATTTGCAAAGACACTCATCTACTATTTAAAAGCAGTGGTTCTTTGTCTTTGCAGGTAATCCATCCAATTTGGAGGAAATATTTTCTTTTAAAGAAACGTCAATTCACCTATTAGAATGGTCAAAATCCAAAACACTGGCAACACCAAATGCTGCCAAGGATGTGGAGCAATAGGAACTCCCATTTATTGCTGGTGGGAAGGCAAAATGATACAGCCACTGTGGAAGACAGTTTGGCAGTTTCTTACAAAGCCAACTATGTGCTTACCATACCATTTAGCGCTAGCTCTCCTTAGTATTTGCCAAAATGAGTTGAAAATTTATATCCACACAAAAACCTGCATATGAATGTTATAGCAGCTTTATTCATATTGATAATTACCAAAACTTGGAAACAACCAAGATGTCCCTCAGTAGGTGAATGGGTAAACTGTGGCACATCCAGACAATAGAATGTTATTTAGTGCTAAAAAGAAATGAGCTATCGAGCCATGAAAAGATATGGAAGGAACTCAAATGCATATTACTAAATGAAAGAAGCTAATCTGAAAAGGCTACGTACTATATTATTCCAGTTACATGACATTTTGGAAAATGCAAAACTGTGGAGACAATAAGAAGATCAGTGGTTGCCAGGGGCTGGGGGGAGGGAGGGATGAATAGGCAGAGCACAGAGGATTTTCAGGGCAGTGAAACTGTATGATACTATAATGATGGGTACATTACATTATATGGTCCCCAAACCCATAGAATGTACAACATCAAGAGTGAACCCTGATGTGCTGTAGACTACGGACTGGGTGACAGGAATGTGTCAGTGTAGGTTCATCAGTTGTAACCAATGTGCCACTCTAGTGTGGAACGTCAATAGTAGGGGAGGTTGTGTGTGTCGGGGGACAGCGGCAGAGGCTATATGGGAAATCTCTGCACCTTCTGCTCAATTTTGCTGTCAACCTAAAGCTGCTATAAAATATAAAGCCTATTTTTAAAAAAGTAGAAATCCTGCAAACGGAAACATTACTTGCCCCTGCTGGTTCACAGCGAAGGCATGCTTAACTCTCAAAATACTCATACATTGTAATGAGCTTTTTAATTCTCCCCTGAATAAAACCCTCCAGCCTCAACTCCCTCAAATTTTTAGTGCCTATAGTTCCTGCCCAAGCTCTAGAGGGCTAAAAGATTCCCATATTCCTTTATGTAAAAATCCTTCTGATTATAAAGGCTGAGGAGTACTTACTAAACCCGTGTGTACCAGGCCATAATAATAATATCACTGGTTCTGACCACGGCACTATGCAAAGGCTGGGGCAGTGGGCTCAGAGGAGGTAAGTGGCCTTCCCAGGTAGCCAGGGAGCTAAGACAGAGCTGGGACCAGGGCCCTGATCTCTGGACTCAGTGTAGAAGTGTATAATATACTGAAAACTATAAGGACAAACTTTTAAAAGTATTTTTCAACCATCAAGCAATAACCACAGTTTTAAAAAATATCCTTGCTCACTGTAAAAGTCAAACAATACAGAAATGCATAACGTGGAAGTGTAAGCTCCTAATGAAAGTGATTGGAGTGACCACATGTCCCAGTTTGCTGGGGATGACCCTGGCTTACGCCTGCTGTCTTGGTGTAATTATTAAGAGTGTGCCCTTTCATTTTCACAAGGGCACTTCTTTGGATGAGTATTTATGGGGATACTCTGTCTCGATCCTCCCCATAGCAATTAGCATTGTTTAACAGTTGGATACATATATTTTCTTCTTTATATACCAGCAAATATTTCATTAAGAAAAATGGCACCATCCTAGCTTGTTTTTTATGAAAAAGAGAAAGCAACATGCTTCTTCCCCTGCTAACTGGACCTCAGCCACCCCTGGCCATCTGGCCCTCTTGACTTCAGGAGCCTGAGTGACAGCCCTAAGCCTGCCCCACCTGCAGTTTCCCTACCACGGAACACAGGAGCACGCACATACCATGTACAGAGGCCGGCTACACTGCTGGACACAGTCCGTGTAGAACACCATAGCCGCCCGCCGGAAAATTCCCAAATCTGCTGATGACACAATCACGTGGTCAGAAGGCTTAGTAAGAGAAAATACAAATACTTTTAACTGGCGTAAGCTTTTGGCCCAAGTGGGGCCAGGATGATGTTATCTTCACTTCATTAAAATGCATTGGAATGCTTTGCACCTGATAGGTGAGCGATAAATATTTGCTTTAAAAAATGATATGGTCATGGAAGGGGTGCCATATTCATGCATCACACAGCAGAAAGGCAAGCAAGACACACACTCCTGACAAGCACTTGCAAATAACATGAGGGGTGGCTGGCCCTTATTCTGTCTCCTTCAGTTAAGCTGCCCTGTGTTTAGTTTACTCTGATGGGGTTTCCTTTATAGCAGAGGTGTTACAGGACCCCTCAAATCCACCTTGAAACATCCGCTCTCCCCAGAGGATGGGACATCTTATCGTGTAAACGTTCAAATCTATATTTCTCAATGTGGTTATAAATTAGTAAGAACTGAACCAAGGGATCCTGGATTTTACCAAGCATGTTCAGAAAACTCATCTGTACTAAAACAATAATCAAAGGAATGTAAGTTAAGATGCGGAGAAAAAGACAGGAAAGGTTTTTTTTTTAAATGCAGTTTTCGAAAGGACAGTTTGAAATGCAGTGAGTGTGTGTGTTATTTATTTATTTAGTTAGTTATTTTTATTTTTTTGAGACAGAGTCTCACTCTGTTGCCCGGGCTAGAGTGCCGTAGCATCAGCCTAGCTCACAGCAACCTCAAACTCCTGGGCTCAAGCAATCCTTCTGCCTCAGCCTCCCGAGTAGCTGGGACTACAGGCATGCGCCACCATGCCTGGCTAATTTTTTCTATATATTTTTAGTTGGCCAATTAATTTCTTTCTATTTTTAGTAGAGATGGGGTCTCGCTCTTGCTCAGGCTGGTTTCTAACTCCTGACCTTGAGCGATCCGCCCACTTTGGCCTCCCAGAGTGCTAGGAGAGTGTGCGTGTTATGAGTTACATGAATGGTGTCAGGGTCAAAGGCGGGGCTGTCCTTCTGTGAGCACATCACATGCAAGTCGGGGTCTGCCCAAAGCAAGCTTTTCAGACAGTGTGGATCCCAGCTCTGTTGTGAATGCTACTTCTTCTCAAGGTGACCCCTGCAGTTAATTTAACCAGGGGGGAGAGGCCTGTCCCCTGACAGCCCAGCAGGCTGGGTTGGGGTGCAGCCTCCCCCCTCCTAGGGAGCCTTCCCAACCTGGACAGGATGTTTAGGGAGCAGAGCCGGCAGGACAGCCAGGTGGGTCGCTTTGATAAGGAAATGATCTAGAACCCTGAGAAGGGTGGCTGAACATTACCTGGGTCAGACACATCTGAATCAGTGGGAAGCAGAGAAGAAATGAGAAAAAAAAATGATTTGTAAGAAAGTAGCCAAAACAGGTAAACTACTGCTCATTTTATTTTTTCTCAAAATGGATGACTTTAATTTTGTTTTCTGATTGTTACAGCAATGTTTTCTCATCAAAAAGAACACAGACTCTTTTCCGCCTGTCTCCAACATTCAGAAGTTTACTACTCCTCAAAGAGGAGGCCAGATTGCCATGCTACCCCTTTCACCGTCTACCCCAGGTATGACTTGGGAACAGTCCCTTTGTGAATAAGTCCCCCTTTAATCTTTGTGTGTGACATATTTTCTCTGTTGGGATCCTGACAAATTATTACATGGTCATAATATAATATGTTAAATTCCTCTTCTTTTAAAAGTTAAAGTAATTTAGTATTGCAAAATTGCATGAGGCAGAGTTGGTATAAATATAGTAAAAGCTTGTCTCTGTATTTGTGGTCATTACCATTACATATATCTGCATTCAGGTTTATTTTTCCAACTCTGGGAGAAACCAGAACAACAATGCTCCACATTATTTTCTTTTTGAAAGTGTAGTTTGACTAACTGAACTTCACTCACCTTCTGTCTGGAGGAGGGGCATGACCAGAGCACCACACCAAATGTTCTATCCAGCTGGCTAAGGTAACCGGGGGATTTGGAGCTCCACTGGCTATGTTCGTGCCAGAGGTAAATCTACTGAGTGTGCCAAAAGGGAAAACTAGACTGCAAAAAGGAGCAATTGTTTTATTCAGTCTTCTAGTCTTAAAGCCACTTGTTTATGTAGACTTGCTCTTAGACTGGGCAAGAGGGGTTCCATATTTTAGAGAGCTCTTATTCCTTCATGAGGGAGGAGTCTGCAGGGCAAGGGGACTATTCTTTTGCCTTCTGGACCACATTCTGAATTCCTGGACTACAGAATCTCCTGCCCAGATGGCTCTGAGCCTGCTCTTAGGCCCTGCTTCCCCCACCCGCAAACCCCCAGTCTATCTTCCTGAGGGTGGACAGACCACTAGCGCACACCTCTGGGGCAAGAAAGGTTGTGGCTATTTGTGGGGGATGTGGCTGGACATTGGATGTTGGGCAAGGATGTCCATTTGCACACCTGTGAGACCTTTTAAGACACAGGACAGAACCAGAGGTAGGAAGAAAATAGGGGCAGGGGCTGGGGACCAGCTCTCCTGCACAGCTATGTTCTGGAGTATTCTTTTGAGGGACCAAGAATTCTAAATTTGAACCTAGACCTTCTAGGTATATGAATGTATATTATATTTACCATTTTGTTAGTCTGTCCATCCTTCTTTCCTTCCTTCCTTTCTTTCTTCCTTCCTTCCCTTCCTTTCTTCTTTCATATATTTAACAGCTTTTCAGTCTGCTTTATAACTTTGATATTCTTACACATATGGCATGCAGGATTTTATTTGGACTCTAGTTCTGGGCTCTATAAATATTAGGGGTGGACCTATGTTTACATATAATAATTTGTCTTGAAATATACAAAAGAATATTTAAGTCTGACTTCCTGGGACTTACAATGCTTTGATAAATTTAAATGCTCTAAAACAACTTGAATCTGTTCCCCTGTATGATGACCAAGAGCAGGTTGCAAGCTGATTCTTTTTTTCTTTCTTTTTTTTTTTTTTTTTGAGACAGGGTCTCACTCTGTCACCTGGTCTAAAGTACAGTGACATCATCATAGCTCACTACAAACTCGAATTCCTGGGCTCAATCAATCCTCTTGCCTCAGGCTCCCAAGTAGCTGGGACTACAGGTGCATGCCACCACACCCAGCTAATATTTTCTATTTTTAGTAGAGACAGCATCTCACTCTTGCTCAGGCTGGTCTCAAACTCCCGGCCTCAAGTAATCCTCCCTCCTTGGCCTCTGAGCTAGGACTACAGTCATGAGCCACTGTGCTGAGCCCACAAGTTGATTTCTGTAGATCAATGCTCCCTGATAAGTTCACATTGTTAGAGGGAGTTCGGCAGGTGCTCTGCCTTTAAGATTGGCAAGTTGGCCTCAAAAAGTTCCAGCCCTAGAATCTGAAAATATATAATTCATTCTTGACAATCATTTAGCATGGTTAGAGAAATGTTCCTTTTAAATGCTGCAAACTGAAAAATGTTCCTCTAGGTGGAACTAGTGTTATGACGATCATACCATTCTCTGAATGCACTTTCAAAGTAGTGGATTGTAAAGTGTTTGCAACTGGGAGCTGGAGGTATGCCTCAGCTAGGAGACGTGGCAAGCTTAGCTGCTCACCTGAACATAGAACTTGTGATAATAGCCTATTGCAATGATATAAGGGAGAGGAACCTCTTGGAGAGAATATATGCAATTAAACAGCACAGGATTCAGAACATGTGACCAGTAACACTTTCATTTAGGATGAATGAAGGCAAGGTCTGCTTTTTCACAGTATGTTAATCCATGTGTTTAGTATAGGATAACAGGTGACTCACCTATCTTGAAACGGCCCATGTAGTAGATCTGGGTGCTGAGGGCCAGAGAGGCCAGAATGTGGATTGCAGAGAAGATGACCCAGAACCACACGTCATTTTTTCCAAACACCTAGGAATAAAGATGGAAGTTACCTTAATTTGGTGTTTTTCCCAGAGAACTCACTAAAATCATTCTATCTCTTATGTAAGGATTCAGAAACTGAGCTGAGTGTGCATTCTGTTTTTTCCCCTTTCTCGGGCGGAACTCATAGGAATCCTACTGCACAGTGGGCAGGACAAGGAATGGCTAACTGGCCAAGTGGAAATGGAAGAAAGAAGAAATAGGGGAGGTAGCTGAACAATGGCAAGAGGTCTACAGTTGGGGCTGATGGACTTCAAATAACTGAAAACAGCCAACACTAGTTGCCCGTGCAGATTTGGAAAGTGGTTTCTGTTCTTTCAAGTCAGTCTCTCCAATCAGGGTATATATCTTTATTCCAATTTCACATGAGTCAGGCTCCAGCTTAATATTAAAACTATTGAGGGGTTCTTTTATAGGTGCCTAGTACATTATTAAAAATAACCAACTCAATAACTAAGTAAAAGTGTGCCATGATGAATCAATGATGAGAGTGTGTCATGAATGGAGGATTATGGTTAATCCAAACCTGTTCACCTGAGGTCCAACAAACAAACAAACAAACAACAGGCCTTCCAAGGGGGCACTTTTTGAGAGCCAGACTGAAGGCAGGTGGAGAGGGACGCACCACTCCGAGGACGGTGAGCATGATGACCACAGCGAAGGAGGCATAGGCCGAGTAGGCGCTGGCATTGATGTCCGGGTGGCGGGTCTGGTAGAGCTTCAGCATGCAGAGGCCGGCGATCATGTACATGAAGGAGGTGTCTGAGGACCGAGAGGAGGAGCCGAGACACTCAGGATTCAGTAAGCAACAGACAGATGACACTTTCTAGATTTTTCAGCCTCTGAGTAGCCCTTCACTTCAGCCTACGGACAATTGACTGCTGCCCTCAGACTGTGTGGAGACCTCCAACATGCCAGCCCCTCTAGACACAGTTTCCAGGCAGAACCCACACACTCCACTTCTAAACAACCCCAAGGCTATTCTGAATTCACAGAGGGGAACCATCTGATTTAACAAGTAACTCCTATTTCACAGAAGAAAAGTATTTCGATATGATAAATAATTGACTATCCTCACTTTCAGGGTTATTTGTGTTTTAAATGCTGTTGTTCAACAACAATAACAAAAGAATCCCTAATGGTGATAGTTTAGCCAATGTGACAATAAAATGAGTCCCAGATGGGTGTAGGAGGTCATTCTCAGCATTCTGAAATATAACCACATTGATCACTGCACAAACAGAGCTTCATAGCCTAATGATAGACAATAGTTAGAAATTAAACGTAGCTTAGCTGCATTAGAATTATGAAAATGCAAATTACGACAACAATGCAGTGCCCCATATGACTCAACAATTTAACAAAAAATTTAAATGTCTGACAATAACAAATTGTTAGTGATTATGTGGGGAAATGGGAACTCTCACACAGCTAATGGGAGTGGGAATTAATGCTCTGGAGAGAAATTTGTCAATTTTTGGTAAAATGGAAGCTGCACAAACAAGGCGACTCAAAATTCTATTTCTAGGTATCGCAGGGAGCCTGTTGCACACGTGCACAGAGACATATACAAAGATGCTCATTGCAGCATTGTCCGTAATAGCAAAATATCGGCAACATCTAAATGTTGTTCAATGGGAGAACTGATAAATGTGATCTGTTTTTATTATAGGATATGACAACCCTTAAGAATGAATGAACTACCTGTCCTTGATTCATTTTTTTAAACCTCTGTTCTGGCTTTTAATAGTGTCCTTGGTTGAATATTGATAAACCTTGAAAACACATTGTGAATTGAAAAAAGAAGGTTGCAGAACACATTGTGATTAATTAATATCGATTTGCTACAAATGTAGCAAAATTATAAGAAGAAACTGGAAGGATAAATACCAAATTAATCATAGTTGTTGCCTCGGGGGAGAGAGGGAGGAGATTAAGCTTTGGAGGTGCTTCAAAACAGGACCTCGATTTTATCACAATGTTTTCTTTCTTAAAAAGTAGATCTAAGGCAAATATTTTGACATTTGTTGACATTTGTTGTTGACATTTGTTCATCCTGCATGGTGAATGATATTGTCTGTAGTTGTCCCTGTGAAAAATGTTATCAAAAAGATTAAATGTGGCAGAGAAGTTTTGTGGTGCTCTGAGTTAACAGCCAGAGGCCAGAGCACACATATAAAATGACCATTTAAAAAATCTTTATCCTTGAGTGGGGAGGACATTGTTACTTGCCTACCACCATCAGCTCCTCCCTTCCTCCTTCTTAACAGCATCTCAGTGCTAACTCAGTATCTACCACCTTTTCAATTTAGAAGTGCACCCAGCGCCAGCCCCTTTGCTTCAGGAAAGCTAATCCCACCCTTGGCTCCAGGTATGGGTCTGATTGGTCTGAAGGTGATCCCACCTCTTTTGCTGATTGGTGCAGCAATTCAGACCCAAGCCAACCAGCACTTAGGGAATGATTTAAAAATAGGGTCATGACTAAGTTACTGAGATGTGAGGGGATGTTATCTGGGGGTTTCTCGAAAAGAAGCTTCCTTGCTCTTAAATGAAGACTCCTGGGAAGCCAGCTTGCTGCCTCCTCAGGAAATGTGTGTGTGTGTTTGGTGGGGGGGGGACTATTAATATAAAGCCAGGACCTTCTATAGCTGCGTTTGCTACCATAAGAGAAGACAGCCTGAGGATAAAACTAACATACAGGCTGGGCACAAGCAAAGGGATCACAGAGAAATGGGGCCAGAGCCACGAGGTAGATCAACCACAATCCCTTTCTACCTCTGGATTTTCAGATGGTGAGCTGATAAATGTCCTTATTATCAATCTGAATTGAGTTTTCTATTACTTTCATCCCAAAGCAGTCTAACTGCTCAATGAGGCCAAGTTACACCAAGGGACCTCTCTAGAAGTCTGTGGATTCTATCTGACCTGTTGCCTAAAGCTTAGCCCATTGCCTGCTTTCAAATCTAGCCATGGGATCATCTTCCAGTGTTGACCATATTCTAGTCAAAAGGTGGTCAGAGAAAAAAAGTGGTACAACATGTGGAAACCATGCTCTGTGGTGAGGTGCTCTCAGATCACTTCAGCTCACATAAGATGCCATTTAAGTCTTTTTTTTCTTTTTTGAGACAGAGTCTCACTCTGTTGCCCAGGTTAGAGTGCCGTGGTGTCAGCCTAGCTCACAGCAACCTCAAACTCCTTGGCTCAAGCAATCCTTCTGCCTCAGCCTCCCAAGTAGATGGGGCTGCCATGCGCCACCATGCCCAGCTAATTTTTTCTATATATTTTTAGTTGTCCAGCTAATTTATTTCTATTTTTAGTAGAGATGGGGTCTCACTCTTGCTCAGGCTGGTCTCGAACGCCTGAGCTCAAACGATCCACCCTCCTCGGCCTCCCAGAGTGTTAGGATTACAGGCGTGAACCTCCACGCCCGGCCTCATTTAAGTCTTGCAAGCATGACTTTGGCATTTTGGGGATGGTCCCAGGATAAGACTCATAACTCAAACCCGTGTAGTAGGTATAAGTTCTAATTACCGAATTGGAAGTTGGAGTAATTAGGGCAGACGTGGTAACAAGCACTGAGCACCCCTTCCATCATCAATGCGATGCCCATAGCATAGAAGAGACCAAAGTGTTTGGGTATCCCATACTCCTGAAAAAGGAGAAAAGCGGTCAATAGAAAGATGCCAATTGGTGAATAATTCAGTGTGTCACTAATCTGGAAGCCCATGCTTATGGTCCAATATGGTTCATTACCCATAGTATATTATCACATCATCAAGCCAGATGTCCCTCCCTTTTGCAGATCCTGTTTGGAACCACAACCCTTTGTAGCTCTCTCCTCTGATTTACCCACTCTCTCCTCACCATAGCAAAGATGTCCTTGGCTTCCAGGGCTCTTCGATGGAGGATGTCCCGGCGCAAGACTATCAACAGGAAGAGGAAGCCCAGAAGCACGTGGCCCAGGTTACTGAGAATGTTGTTGAAGGCACTACAGGGATGAGTGAGAAGCCATGAGAGAGGCAAGGCAATCCCAGGGATTCAGAGAATGAATAAATGCATGAAGGAGCGAGTGAACTCAGCATTCAGCATGTTCTACCACTAAATGTTTTTGTAAGGTTTCAGGATCAGAAAATCATTAGAAATCCTCTTTAACCTAACTCCTTCATTTTATGATGCTTACTTAGCCTGTGATAATTTATCTGTTTCCTCTCAGGGATGCCCGCTCAGCTTCCTACCACCCGCCCAATCCTCTCTTGTCCCGGTGGCACTGGCACGGCATGAATCTTGGGGAAGAGAGCCGCTCCGAAGATAGGCAAGTGCTTTAGCTACACTGTAAGAGTGAATTCTCATAAGTGGACCCATGTTAAGTGTCAATATTCAGCTCTCTAATTATGAATTTCAGGATAAGTGTCAGCCGATCACAGCTAGCAGCTTTATTTCAGGAAGCTGAGGCTGGTTCATCTCTGGAGCAACAAGCCAGGCTCCCACACAGGCACATGCTCTTTCCACTTTACCAAGTTCTGGTGGCAAGGGCATGGCCTTGGAGGGGTCCAGGCCTGACAGCACTAGCAGCTGAGGGACCTTCAGCAAATCCTTACCTGTCTTCACCTAAAACTAGGAGTAACAGTGTCTGCCTCATGCGATTGTTTGATGGATCGAATGAGACAACAGGCTGCCAGCTCATGCCTGTGAACAAATGCCCTCACAGCTGGGTCCCTGACATTTTCAGAATCATCCCTACGTTTTTCCCAGAAGCTTATCCTTAGGCATGTTTCCCGAGGCCCTCCTACGGGAATAAGAGAAGCATACCTGGAATCAACTTCTTGGTTTAGTTCCTCTTTATCCTTGGCTGTGGTCATTTTCCACAGTTATATTTTAGCATTTAAAAAAACTGAAATCACAACATTAGACAGAAAGTCATCTTTAAATGCCTCACGGGCAACCAGAGGACTGGGTTTACCTCAGGACGCCCAAGGGGTGTGCACAGAGGAAGTTGTAGTAACAGATGTCCTGGTTGCCGGTGACATTTACCACCTGTAAAATCAAGAGCGAGAAGAGGAAATGTGGTTTTTCTCAGTCCTTTGAGCCCCAGCCTGAAATCACAAAGATAGACAGGGCTCCTCCCAGGGATGCTCTGTCAGGGATTTATGGGGTAACCAGATCTCCTTTCCCAGCAGGGATGCCTCACTATCTGCCACCATGACACCAAGAGGCACATTTCCTTTAATGTTACCATCTTGTGTCGAAGGGAAATATTCTGTGTACCCCTTTACGCAGCCTCAAGGTGGAATTCAGCTACGTGTGTTTCCTTTGTTGTCAAGATAAAAGGACTCTGAAAGGAGGCTAATATTGGGACCTGCCTTTTAGGACTGTCATGCTATGTCCCACTTTCTAGACTAATCCTGGGGGATATGGAGCTCTCCCATTCTCTGGGTGGAAATGGTAACCTGGGGCAGGTTTACGTGAGGAGATGTATGTTCAGTTTTCCGTGTTTGTCACCATCTCTACCAAGAAACTTCCCAAACCACAGTACAGCTGTACCTTCTGACAGGGCCCCAAAGTATGCAGAGAATATTTAGATTATAAACAGTGGTTCTTAAATCTCCTGAAGTCCTTGTCCTCATTACATAATAAGTATGGAATTGACTAAATATTATTAGGCCATGAGCTCTCAAACTTGGCTGTACATTAGACTCACTGGGGATTTAAACAATACAGATGCCTCATTCCACTCTCCAAGACTTTGCTCTACTTGGTGTGGGGTACGGCCTGGACTTGGGGATTTTTAAAAGTTCTCCAGGGGATTTTAATGCACAGCAAAGTCTGAGAGCTCCTGCATTAGAAACCCTTGCAGCCTGTGCTGGTCTAAATGGGCTTTCTCATGTGTAATCAATTCTAGAGGTCACTTACATGTACCTGGACCCTAGGGTTTTATGAAGGGCAGTGAGGATTGTCAAGCTGTTTTAGTATTTATTTTGTTTGTAATATTTAAAAATTTTTCATATTGTGTATTTTCTTTTTACTTGGATATTTTGTTATTTACTTTCAGTGAGAAAGCACAGGCTCAGTGAGACTTGTTGAGACTTTCCTTGTTTTGGTCTGGAACTTTACTTCCTCTACTCATTATCCCAAGATGACCAGAAAGCCCAGACCGGTAAATCACAGATGCAGTTGGTAGATATTATGCCTGCATGAGTACAAGGTTCTAATTTCAGATTGGTAGACAAGATAATATAAGAGGTCCCAGATCCCTTTGTGATTGAAAAATTGGGAACTAGATTGAAAGGTCAGGTAAAGATGAAGCCACGGCGAAGTCCAACGGGAACCCAATTGGGAAATTAATTCTTGAGCCGATCCCAAGTTACGCTTTTCTCTGGAAGTCGTCGCAGTGAAGACTTTCCCTGCGGGATAAAAGCTGGGACTCTGAGGATGGGGCAGCACTTACTGTTTGGTAGGTGATGACCAGCTGGATCACGGGCAGTGCATAAAACACAGCGATGGTGATGATGTTCCTGTGCAGGCAGAAAGAACCAGAGAGAGTTATTTCCAAATTAACAATGGAGTCTTTGCTCAATATTTTTAGAAGAATCTTTCCACCCCATAGGTCCATAGTTAACTTGCAAAAGTATTTAGAAGCTGATTATGCGGTTCCTGTTTCTCCAGTCTTCCTCTCCCTGTCTCTTGCATTTGGGCATTTGGTCCACAATATCTTATCTACAGGGGAGGTAAAGAGGTAAAGAAAAACTCCTCTTGGCTCCTATCAGTTCGGTTGCAGAGAAGAACACTGACAATATCAACTGAAATGATGTATTTAAAAGTCAATGTTTGACACCCAAAAAATATTAGGTTTTTTTCCCCCTTTCTCTTCATAAAACCATTTATAAAACAGTATCAATAATACCTGCTTCTGGTTTAACCAAATAATCAACGAGGGCCTGTCTCTTTAGGATGCTGTTAGATTAAGCATCAGTGTGTAAGTAATGAGTGAAGGATCACATGAAGGGGATGCTGTATCTCTTAGATACCTCAGTTCCAAACTGGTGGTCCCGCTGTGAAATTCCATGTGGCCCCACTGTCCCTTGTTCCCCTCTAATATCTGTTACCAAGTAAAAGAGTGGAAGGAGCTGTCACAAGAGGATAAAAGTCCTTGCAAGGCAGCTCAGCCCCTTGGCTGGGAGGGAGGCTGCATCCGCGTGTAACCACTGCAGGTCTATGTATCATCGATGATCTATCATCACCTAAGCCTGTGCCTCATTAGACCCTAGAGTCTTGTGACATAAGTGGTTGTGGTTCTTACAAAGAAAAGTTTATGTTTACTTGAGGGAACCACGGTCCTGCTGCTCATCTACTTACCAAAAATAAATCTTATATTTTTTGCTGACAATCCTCCGGTCCTTCCTGGACAGATCTGACAGGTAAAGGAACATCTGAGATGCCAAATAAAAATAGAATGCAAAACTGTACTTGGCTTTTCATGCATAAGATACAAAGAAGAGCTTTACAAATTTCAATTTCAATTAAAATAATTAAAAGTATTCAAAGGATAAAATTATTCACATTTATTAAATTTGTTTAAAATATCAAATTTATTTAATTAAAATTATTGAAGACTTTTCTTTTAATTTTGCTTTTCCCATGATACCTTGATAAAAGTCCTAGTATTTTCCCTGGAATAGTAAGGATTGACTGATATGAGCAATCTATTGAGAATCTTGGGTACTTCTCATATCTCAAGAACTGATTTCCCAGCTTTCAAAGCCTGTCCACTGTGTGGTTCTTAAATTACACAGGGTGGAAACTGCAATTCAACTTCACATGTTCTGAGTACAACACAATATAATAATATATGCCAGAAAGAAATGAGCTTCACGACTGAAGGATGATATGTACAGAACCAGGGAGCTTTCCCGGGTACACTCCTCAAATCAATGTTTTCTTCCATCTTTATTGTCCACAGTCAGCCACTTCAACCCTTGAGAGTGTTTTAATGCTCTCTTCTCTTTAATACTCTCAGTTTCTTCCTTGAGAAAAAAGTGCTAATTCACAGAGTATTGCTTTTAGTCTGTAGTTATGTTTCATCTAAGCACTCCTGGAATTTGACTTCCTCTAAAGGAAGAAAAATAAAGGAAACTGAGGCATTGCTGACGTTTATTTCACTGCCAAACTTACTGCCCTCTCAAAGAGTATGGCCAGGTAGAGGTAGGTACCTTGGTCCGGATGATGTTTTTATCACTCTCAATGTCTGGCATGGTGTCGAAGTCACTCTCTTCCACGGAGCTGTCTGTGTCTGACTGGCATGGCGGCCCACCGTCGGAGGAGGACATCTGCCTTCCAGGACTGGAGCTTGACTCATCTGAAACAGAGAAAACTCATCTGCCTTCAAAAGCCAAGAAGAGTCTATGAAGCCCCTTTCTGTCTGCAAAAAGCACAGTCCCCTGGAATGCGTGCAGACTCATTCCAGAAAGTACTGTGTTGGTCCAAACTAACTCCTTACCCATGAGACATGTTCCTTCTCTTCATTCCTTCTTAATGGTTTTATTTTTCCTCTTCTCCTATTTTTATAATTAACTTGTCTATCTCCAGGGCTGAATACATATTAGAATATAAGGGCATCTGCTCTCTTAACTATTTGGATGCAAAAATAACATTGTGCTTATATTTAATGTTTCGTATTTTAAAATATGGACATACATATATAAGCATACACATGCACATAGCTATGTATAGCATCTATCACATATATGTGCAAGCACATACATATCCAGCAGCTATACATTTCTCACGGATAAAGTATTTGTACACAGAAATCCCCCACATGCCATATCTATGATTATATAATGAAAACAACATTCTCAGGAAGAAGAATCCTTCTGTTCCCATGAATGTTTCCCAGAGCAGATGGGAATTTGTGCAGCTTGATGAGCACATGAGCTGAGCTTACCTTCTGCTTTATTTCTTCTGTTCAGATGGTTAAAAAAAAATCCTGTTCGTACGGAACTAAAAATAAGTAGCCTGCACTGAGCCCACATGCTTCTCAAAGTTACAGAATAACAGGGCCGGAATACAAGATTCCCATTCCCTCTGCCCTGACATTTTAAGGAGGACCATTCATAGGTCCGCAACTGACATGGAAGGGGCAGGCAGCTCACTGCGCTCCTACCGTAGCAAGACAGGCACAGGGACTCTGTTCCTTTAGGGCCACCAAAGGAACACTGGGGTTTGCCATGCGACTGGGTGGCAGAGAGCAGGTTCAATTATGAAGTGAGCCCAAATGAAGGGTTGTTGGCCTACAGCCATGTTCACCTGCAGCACTGCCTTAGCCTTCTGATCGCCCTTACTCCACTGAAACCTGAGAATGAAACAACTGGTGAATTGATGTCAGGCTCCCTGGGACATATCTCTCACTCCCTAAAACGGCTGGGTACAGAAAAAGTCCCCAAGGGGCCCTTGTATTAGATGGCAGTCATTGTAGGGAACTCTACTCAAGTGTTACTAGCAGATCCAAGAAACAGAACAATAGAACTGGAGAAAGTTGGAGTTGGAAGGAAGCTTCCAGATCCTCCAACTAATTCATCTTACAAATAAAAAACAATCTCATAGGATGACTGCCTGGCCCATCCTCTCAGTTATTAGTGGCTGGAGGGCCCTTTTTTCCTGTTCTCTGGAGAATGAGGAAATACTTCCATGGAGGACTCATGGTGGGAAATACCTATTGTCCCATAATTGCTCCCTTCAGGTGTGCTGGCAGCAATGGGATGTGACACCACCATATTTCCTGAGCCTGTTAAAAAAAGCAAAGAGGCAAACACTTTATGTTCAGTTTTAAAACAAGCAACACAAATCTAAGTAGCTTGAATCATCAGACCACAACGATTTAAATTTGATTTTCCTTTTATTCTAATACGGAAAATACCAAACTATGGTTCATACACCAAATCTAGCCTGCTACCTGCTTTTGTACAACCTTCGAACTAAGAATGTTTTTCAAATTTTTATTTTTCAGAGATGGAGGTCTTGGGATGTTGCCCAGGCTGGTCTCGAACTCCTGGGCTCAAGTGATCTTCCCGCCTCAGACTTCCCAGGAGATGGGACTACAGGTGCCAACCACTAAGCCCAGCTGTTTTTAAAATTTTTAAATGGTTAGGGAAAAGAATAAAAAGAAGAATACTATTTCATGACAAAAATCATATGAAATTCAAATTTCAGTATTCATATATAGAGTTCTATTGAAACACAGCCACACTCATTTGAGTACATCTGAGGCTGCTTTTGTGCTGTAATGGCACAGTTGAGCAGTTGCAACAGGGCCGGTAGGGCCCAGGAAGCCTAACATATTTACTATTTGGCTCTTTATAAAAAAGAAGTAGCTGATTCTTTCCTGACAGTATCACAGAATCACAAGAATAAAGGGTCTGGAATTACTGTAAGGGAAGCCACCATCGCACAAAAACAACAGTGATAAAACTCCAATTATCAAGCCACTATAATTTGGAAGTTTATTTGTTATAGCATTTAGCAATATCCTAACTATCGGCAAGAAGCCCAGATAGGAAGAAAGTTACTGTACTCACTGGAGCAATAAATGATGTCAATATGAATTAAGGATGTGGAGGAAAATGGGTTATTTGGATGGATATTTAGGAAGTAGAATGGATGTATCTGTTACCAACTGCTTGTTGACATTAAGAGAAAAGTAGACTCTAAGAAAATACTCCTCAAGTTTTTCCAATGAAGTCCTCCTGTAACAGAGTGATCTCATTTCTCTGAGAGTCCGGGGATGTCTGTGGAGCCATCCCACCAAAAACATCAGAGAAAAATACCTCCTAGCCTTCTTGCTGGTTATTAGACAAGATGCTAATCCATTGAGTTTATTAATTTCTAAGAATTAAGCCAAACTGAACAGAGGGAGCAGAAACCATACATTAGCAAGTGTCTAGGCGGTTTCTCTGACTCTGATTTAGCGCCACAACATTTCTAGGAACCACACTCATCTGTGCAAATGCATTTCAGTCTTCACTGCCTTCTCAGCCTTGCTAAGGATCTGGGATATTGTCAGGCTGGTAGGAATTTCAATAAATTCCTCTTTCTGAGACATGAGATTGCCCATATCACATGACAGACAAAAAGGTCTGTGAGTTAACTGGTCAGTATCTTGTACTATTGCAGGAAAATATTTTTTCGGTGAGGAAATACAACTGAGGATATTCTAAAACGTCCTCGCTGTAAATATACTTTTGTTTCTTCATTGAAAACAGAGTTCATTGTAGTTTACGGTAAAGCTACAGTGCTTAACACAAGCAAAAGAACCAAAAGCCTCCAACAATTCCTAGGTTATCATAGTCAACTCTCTTCCTCCCGCTCTCAAATTTCATTTCCATTGGAAAGCAGTAAAAATATTCAGCTTTGCAAGCCAATCTTGTAGGCTTTATTATGCTTTTCTATTCTTTGTGTAGTCAGTAATTTCCTCCATGAAGAAAAATTAAATCCTAGGCTCAAAACTTTTAGCCAGATGATGAGAGACAAATATGATGGCCTTGGAGACTAATTTTCTTTCTCCTTTTGTAGCTTCACCAACAGTTGGCTCAGCTGGATGGCAAAGCTTTTGGCTAATGCAGTGTCCTTTGGCTGTTCCTCAGAATGCAGACCTTGGCCTTAGAATGTAGACTTTGGTCCCCAAAATGCATACTCCCCAGTATTGTTACTAGGCTTGGAGATCTTTTGATGTATCTCTTATTATTTAGAGAAATTAGGTGTTCCCTGGGCCTTTCTTGGGCTAACCCATAAATATGTAACATGGCATAAACACCATTTATGTTTTTCATCCAAGTTTAAGACAAAGAAACAGGTAACCATCAGACTCTTAAGTATGTCCATCACCTTTCACAGTTACCTCTGTTTTGTTGTTATAAGAGTACCTAACATCTACTCTCTTAGCAAATCTTCAGTATAGAATACAGTATTTTAGACTATAGTCCTCCCATTGTACACTAGATCTCTAGACTCACCCTATATAACTGCAAGTTTGTATCTTTTGACCTACATCTTCTCATTTCCTCCCCCCTCCCGGTCCCTGGTTATCCACTGTTCTACTTTCTGTTTCTCTGTATTTGACTATTTTTTAGATTCCCCATATAAGTGAGATCATACAGTGTTTTTCTTTCTGTGTCTGGTGTATTTCATTTAGCATGATGTCTTCCAAGTTCATCCATGGAGGACACGTTGTTGCGAATGGCTGTATTTCCTTTTTAAAGGCTGAGTAATATTCCACTGTGTATATATGCTACAAACTTATATTCTTAGTTGAAATAAAGACAGAGATTTTCCTTCAAAATATGAATAATTGGTAGTAAATGTGTTACTTCCATGTAGTGCTTAAGAATATCTGTCAAAAGAGACAAGGAGGTTGAAGCTCACTTGCATCTTCATTTTAATAAACTCATATTTTTAAAAAGGAAGCATAGCTTTTGATTTTTAGATTGGCTGCTTGCCCATGATTCCCTATTAGGGTCGGGTCATGCTGCATCTTCTTTCTGTTTAGTTCATTGTGGAGTCTCAGGTAAACCCTGTGTTGGTCTCATTCCTAGGTGATGTAGTAGTCTTTTACATTTCCCTCAGAATCTTTCACATTTTTCTCTTTTTAAGATTAAGCTCCTATTTTTAACTGTTAACTTATATGCCCTTTGTCTAAAATGCAATTTAGAAAATTATTAAACACGCAAATAATAAATGAAGAATGACATTAAATCATAAAATCCAACATTTTTGGCATTTTGGTGTTCCTGGAAGCCCTCTGATAAGGGAATTAGAAGTGTGTGCAGGACAATGTTTGAGTTCAGTTGTGGCTGGAGGTTGTTGAAACGGTTCCGTAGAAGCCAATGTTTTGCATGTGTGTAATCGAAAGAAAAACCAAAAGAAAAACTAAAATCAAAGCGAGCGAACAAACAAAAACAATCACTGTTTTGTTAGGTGGCAACTTCATTGAAAAGATAAAGCCAGCTGTTGTAGGTCTGCTCAGACTCGACGAATTACTGACTTCTGTACTCTGCTCTGGCTCATCACTGAGCATGATCTGGTTCGGGTGTCATTGCTGGCCCTGTTGCCTTTGAGGAAACTACAACACCATGGGCTCTGTGACCGACAGGAGCACCAAGATTTTCATGTGCAATACCATTGTCGGCACCCAAAAATGTTTTAACTCTGTGGAATTTTATACGCACAACTTAAATATGAGATTGGCCAACATGGGATAACAGTATTCTGCTAGTTATGCTTATGTCTCCGTCCTCTTTAAGAATGCAAAAACTAAAGCGTTTCCTTCCAAACTTCAAGTACGGTCTCGGAAGGCAAGCCATATCTTTATTTAACTGTATAGTAGTTAGAGAGCAGAATTAAACACAAGCTATCAGTTTATAGGGCAGATCAAAATGTTCTGGCTGGGAATAGCAGACATATAAGATTGTGAATGATCTCATCTTAATAAGGAAACTTGTTTTGGTGTGTTTTTCTCTGAGCATGAGCCCCTTGCCATCTGTCTACTTCACTAACATAGAACGGGATAGGCTTGCACGCTTGCTTTTTGTGTTATACGTGAGGAGAAAAATTTCATTTCATTCTGAGCATGCTTGGATCTTTCAGGGACTTCATATTTATAGTTGTTCTGGCTCCCTTATGTCTCTGAAGACTCAGGAGGTTGGAAGCTGAAGACGGAGTCAGAAATGATGTGCACGGGCTGCCATGACATTTTATTTTGATGCCAGTTGGCTACCTACCCCGACTAGTCTCGTGCTTTGTTTCAAAAGTTGAGAAAGTGAAGAAAATCATTCATCTTTGCAGAGAAATGTAAAAGCAACATTCCTCTAGGAAAAAAAAACTGGGCAAGAAAAGTCAAAGAAATTTGGGAAAAGAAGAGTAGAAAGGCAGGAGCAAAATTGAGAGCCCTTGCCACAGAGCCTGACGATGGTCTGTGCTCCTGGCATCCTCCAAACTCAGCATACCCCTTGTCTTCTCCCCACTGGACTCTGCTGCTTGCTAAGAGGCTGATTCAGTAACGGCTCTATCCAGGGAAGGGTTGGGTTGGCCATTTGGTTCTTAGGTCTATAAACTTGTCAGGCTTGTCAAGCTCTCTCATGTAAGGGAGGAATCTCCTCGTATGCTGCACCCCAGGTTCCTGGTGGCAGCTCATGTGGTCTGAGAGGCCTGTGGGGAGGCTTCATTAGGATTTCTTCCCAGTTGGTAACCGAATTTCTGTAGAGGCTCTTCAACACTTATGTGAAATGCGAGGTTTCTCTGCTGATAGAGCAGGTGGAGGAAATGTTTTCAGAGCACAGTCTTTCTTGGTACCCTTCAGGTGACCACAGAGGCCCTGTCTTCAGTATTAAGTAATGATTGGAGGATGTGGTGTCCAGTCATTTAATCCACAGTTGAAATGTCCCTTCAAGGCCTCTGGAGCAGCTCTTTACCAACACTGTTTCCCTCTTGCCCAGCCTCCATGAAGTATGAAAAAAATCCTTTTGCTTTTCAGTATAATTGGAGCCAACATTGCCATTTTTCAAATACAACTTAATTAAAGAACTGCAGGCATATCAAAGAAAACAAATGCAAAGTAGCCTCCAGATTTTCGGAGTGCAGCCTTCCTATCACTCCCTGACTAGAACAGAGCCGCCGCCAACTGGGCAACTTACAGGACCTGGTTCCGCGTCCTCCACCCCAGTCATACCTAACGTGAAAGTGTTAGGCCAAGCTCTTTAGATGTCTAGCTCCACAATGATGTGGGCAGACAATATGTGAAGTCCAGTGGGATTCTCTTCCCCTTTCAGAAGCTGCTTCTAGCATTTTCTCTGGACACAATTATAGGGCATTTCCTGTAGCTCTGAGCTCCATTGAACTTCCTGTGCCTCTCAGACACCCTGAACCTGGCCTTGGGAGGAAAAGGCATTTTTGTGTCCTTGCTCCTCTCCAAAGCTTCCTCCGCTGGATGTCTCACATTAGCGCTCAGATATGGTCCTCACTTGCCTCTGTCTCTTGCTCCTGGCTGATTTCTCAATGCTATGTTTGAAATGCTCAAAAAAGTCACTAACTGGTTCTTCCCTGGGCAGAGCTTGTCTTCTGCTCTTGTTTTAAGCATCCAGGTCTTGGCTCACTAGTGGTCACCATTAGAGGTGGTGCCATCTTTCCCTGTGGCTTCTCTGCATTACAAAGTTTCCTTATTTTCCACCTATTTCAAAGCCCTTTGTGTGAGCATTCCTGTTCCCTACTTCCTAACTAAGCTGGCATTTTGTTCAGTTATCCTCACTTGTGCCTGGCAGCTGCTGTGTTGGTCAGTAGTTCTCAAGCAGAAGGAGGAGTGGGGACAGTCTTGCCAGACATTTGGCGATGGCTGGAGGCATTTTTAGCTATCACAAGGAGGGAGTGTACTATTGGAACCTAATGGGTAGAAGTGAAGGATACTATTAAACATCCTGTAATGTACAGAATAGCCCCCAACAGCAAAGAATTATCTGGCTTGTAATGTTAATAATATTGAATTTGAGAAACCCTGGTCTCAGGGAAAGAGGACCTCACCCTAATCTTAAAAGTTTAAATTTGATGTGTAGGTAAATCTATTCATTTGCAGTGACTAGTTCAACAACTAGTTCAATAAGTATACGATACACTCTAGGCCAATGAAACATGAGGATAAGTTGTTGCGGGCTTTGGAAAAAGTGTTTCCCTCTGAAGTTGTCAGGTGAGGGTGTAAGCCTCGGCCCAGCTCATCTCCAGCCCAGGGAGTAAACCAGAGCCAAGAGAATGACAGGGAAATGGACCAGAGCTGCTGGATCTAATTGATCCTGAAGTCCATCCTTCTGCTCAACTCCCAGGGATAGGAGCCTCTTTACTGATTAAGCATGTTTGAGATACATTTTATTATTGTTGCTGCTGTTGTTACTTGCAGCTACATGAATATTAATGACACATCTTTATTGTTTTTGGTCAAACACTTATTCCTGCTTGCCATCTGAAGGGTGCCTCCAGCTCTTAGCTAATTTTCAGGGGCTTCCTGATCCTGAACTATGATCTGGCATAAGTCTTAGCTCTGCCTACTTACATTTCAATGTTCAGGAGACCCTTCTGAACATAGAATTCCTTTAATTATTATGATAATAATAAAAAGAATTCACTCGTACAATAAAATATAACAGGCCACCATTCAGAGTGTACCTAGTGGGATCCAACCAATTGAATTTAGGCCTAAGTTCGACTAGGCCTAAAGTAGTAACAAAACCTGGGAGCACTGTAGGAAAACAGATGAGATTCAGAAAGAATACAAATTCTTTTAAGCATTTTATGAGTAAAAGGGAAAGGAGAACTTAGCATTTTAAAGCCACGGAGCAGGTGTTCTTTTACAGTCTTTTATACTGGCAGCTGAATGTTTATTAAAACAAAGTGCCTGGGTGGCTGGAAAAATAGACATGCTGACATTAAGGAAGTTGAATGTAAAAAATAAAGCAAGCTCTCCAACAAAAGGAGAAATGTTCCTGGTGGATGGGGGTAGGGAGTGAGTTTACATCTTTCCAAGATTCTGTGGACTCATTTAAGTATGGAAAACATAAAACTAAACATCTGCTACGTGTGACTTAAAAATCAAGTCCCACTTCATCATTTCTTTTCCAAATTCTCACTCTATGCCAAATAGCTTATGAGCATTGATTAACTCATGCTGATTTAGACTTTTCGAAAATGAGGACATTTAAATTTTTTAAGTTTTGTTAAAAAGACCAGGCAATTGAATTCCTTTGTTCAAACTCTGAGAGTGGAAGAAAGGAAATATTACAATGGTTGGAGATTTGATTACTCTGGATTCCCTAAAGTTATTATACTTTTTACTATGCTTGCTAGTCTCAAATATTTCCATTTTCTAAATACTTAAATTAAAAAAGCCTCTATCTCAGTTTGGGAAAAGTAAATTCTGTATTAGAGTTGACATAATAAGTTCTTCTTATTGTTCACAAATCAGCTTTGGGATAAGAACAGGATGAACAATTATCCTAGAAACAATTAAACTTTAAAAAAAGATGAATGGCTGGCAAATGATCTGTGGCTAACTACAAGAGACACTCCAAGTAAAGGTTTTTAGTGTGAGCTCCACATCGCAATAATTATCAGTTATAAAATTGGTTCTCACTAGCTCTGCTTTCCATAGAAAGACTACAGATTAGACTGCTCTGTGGCATAGAAATCAAGGAAGTGTTTGTAAATTGCAAAAGGCAGAGAGACAAAAGCAGCACCAACTGGGATGTCATCATGCTATTCGACATCATTTTGAATTGAAACCAGGGGTTTTTCTTACCATCATTGGAACCAAAGCTTCCATCGATGGATTTTCTCTGAAACCTGCAAACAAGCACATATACATACTCCTAAGGCAGTGAAAACCTCCGCATTTTACATTTGTTCCCTATAGACTTTGTTGCAGATTTGTTTTCTAGTATCTCTTAAATTTTTGTACGGGGAGAAATTGGAACCCTAACACATTGGTGCTGGAGGGAATGGAAAATGGTGCAGTCACTTTGGAAAACACTTTGGCAGTTCCTCAAAAAGTTAAACATAGAGTTACCATATGGCCCAGCAATTCCACTCCCAGGCATATGCATCATTCATTCATCCATCGATTTTCAGATATAATTCACATGCCAAAAAATTCACCCTTTAAAGTGCACAGATCAGTGAGTTTTAGTATGTTCACTAAGTTCTGCAACTACAACCAGTTTCTAATTCCAGAACATTTTCATCATTCCCAGAAGAAATCCCAAACCCATTAGTACTCACTCCCCGGTCTCCATTCCCCCAGCCCCTGGCAACCACTAATCTACTTTCTGTCTCCATAAATTTGCCTACTCTGGACATTTTGTATAAATGGAATCATACTATATGTGAACTTTTGCCATATGTGAGCTTTTGTGTCTGACTTCTTTCACTTTGGATAATGTTTTTAAGGTTCATTTATTCTGTAGTGTGTATCAGTACTTTAGTCTTTCTATGGCTGAAAAATATTCCAATGAAATGTATATAGCACATTTCATTTATTTATTTGTACTTGATGGATATTTTGGCTGTTTCCACTTTTTTGGCTATCGTGAATAATACTGCTGTGAACATTTGTAAAAGTTTTTGTGTGGAAATGTGTATTCAATTCTCTTGGGTTTATACTTAGGAATAGAATTGCTGGGCATGAGGTAACTCTATGCTTAACTTTTTTTCCAAACTGTTTTCCATAGTGGCTACATAGCAAGAAATGTTTTACATTCCCACCAGTAATGTACGAGGGTTTCAATTTCTCCATATCCTTGCCAACTCTTGTTATTTTTCATTTAAAAATTGATTATAGCCATCCTAGTGAATGTGACATTTCATTGTAGGTTTTTTTGTTTTGTTTTGTTTTTTGTTTTTTTGAGACAGAGTCTTACTCTGTCACCCTGGATAGAGTGCAGTGGTGTCATTGAAGCTCATGCAACCTCCAACTCCTGGGCTCAAAAGATCCTCCTGCCTCAGTCTCCTGAGTAGCTGGGATTATAGGTGCATGCCATGGTGCCTGGCTAATTTTTCTATTTTTTAGTAGAGAGGGGGTCTTGCTCTTGTGCAGGTTGGTCTCAAACTCCTGGCCTCACGGGAGGCTCCCAGCTCAGCCTCCCAGACTGCTAGGATTACAGGTAGGAGCCACTGCACCTGGCCTCATTGTAGTTTTGATTTGTATTTCCTTAATGGCTGATGATATTGAACATCTTTTCATATGCTTATTGGCCATTCGTATAACTTCTTTGGAGAAATATATATTTAAGTCCTTTGCCCATTTTTAAATGGGGTTGTCTTTTTATCATTGAGTTGTAAGAATTCTTTATGTAGTCTAGAAACTAGACTCTTACAAGATATATGGTTTGCAAACATTTTCCTCGCGTTTTGTGGGTTGTATTTTCACTTCCTTGATAGTGTTTTTTAAAACAAAAAAGTTGGCTGGGCATGGTGGTTCATGCCTGTAATCTTAGCACTTTGGAAGGCTGAGGTGAGAGGATTGCTTGAGGTCAGGAGTTTGAGACCAGCCTGAACAACATAGCTAGACTCTGTCTCTACAAAGATTAGAAAAAATTAGCCAGGCATGGTGGTACATGCCTGTAGTCACAGCTACTCAGGAAGCTGAGGCAGGAGGATCACTTGAGTCCTGGAGTTGGAGGTTGCACTGAGCTGTGAAGACACCACTGCACTCTAGCCCAGGCAACAGAGAAAGACTCTGTCTCAAAAACAAAACAAACAAAATAAAACAACTCCCCCACTAAAAAAAACCCACAAAAGTTTTCATTTTTACGAAGGTCAATTTATCTATCTTTTTCTTATGTTACTTGTGCTTTGGTGTCTAAGAGACTATTGCCTAATCCAAAGTTATGAAGATTTACACACCTATATTTTCTTCTAAGAGTTTTATAGTTTTGGCTCTCATATTTATGTCTTTGATCCATTTTGAGTTAATTTTTGTATATGGTGTGTAGAAAGAAATATCATTCTTTTTCGTGTGGATATATAGTTGTTTTAGCACCATTTGTTGAAAAGAATATCCTTTCTTCATTGAATTGTCTTGATATCCTTGTTGAAAATTGATTGACCATAAACATAAAGGTTTCTTTCTGAACTCGCAATTCTATACTATTGATCTATATGTCTTTCTTTATGCTAGCACCAGAATCTTGATTTGTAATAAGTTTTCATATAAGAAAGTGTAAGTCCTCCAATGTTGTTCTTTTTTTTTTTCAAGATTGTTTTGGCTATTCTGGGAACCTTGCATTTCCATTGAATTTTAAAATCAGTTTGTCAATTTCTGTAAAAAAGCCAGCTGGGACTTTGATAGCAAGTGTGTTGAATCTGTAGATCAATTTAGGGAGTATTGCTGTGTATATTAGTTTCCTATTGCAACTGTCACAAATTTAGTGGCTTAAAACAACACAAATTTATTATCTTATAGTTCTTGATGTCATAATACTAAAATGTGTCTTATGTGTCTAAAATCAAGGTGACCCAGGGCTGTATTCCTCCTGTATCCATTTTCTGGCCTTTTCAAGCTTCTAGAGGCGTTTCTTGACTCATGGCGCCTTCCTCTGTCTCCAAAGTACATCATTCCAACCTCTGCTTTGTCACATCTCAGATCTCCTTCTCCCTTTGACCTTCTTGTCTCCCTCATAAGGATCCTTGTGATTATATTAATATCAGGCTCATGTGGATAATCCAAGATAATCTCCATAACCTTATCACATCTACAAAGTTACTTTTGACATGTAAGGTAACATATTCACAGGTTCTGAAGATTAAGACATGGACATGTGTCCACTACACCATCTTAACAATATTAAATCTTCCAATCCATGAGCATGGGATGTCTTTCTATTTATTTAGGTCTTCTTTAATTTCTTTTAATGATATTTTGTAGTTTTCAATGTACAAATCTTACACTTCATTTGTTAAGTTTACTCCTAAGTATTTGATTATTTTTGATGCTTTTTTAAATGGAATTGTTTTCTTAATTTCATTTTTTAATTGTTCATTGCTAGTATATAGAAATACAACTGATTTTTGTATATTGATCTTGTATCTTACAATCTTGTTGAACTCATGATTTCTTTTTGGAATGATGAAAATATTCTGAATTAAATAGTGGTGACAGTTGTGCAACTATGTATACTAAACATCGCTGAATTGTGTACTACAAAGGGGTAACTTTTATGGTCTATGAATTATATCTCAATAAAGCTGTTATTAACAAACCAGGTATATTATTTGGGAATATCTGTCAAAAATTAAAATATGAATTACCCTCTTCTCCCAGAATGAGGTTGGAGGGGTAGGGGAGCAAAGATGGGGGCCAGACATGCTCATGTTTTGGTACATGCTCTTATTTACTTCCAGATGAGGACCCTAGAAGTTGCATACCCTGATCCTGGTATGTTTGGTGGAAGAACTTCTCTTTATACCTCTTTTGTTCCCAGACACACCAAACTTATCCTTGCCTCAGGGCCTTTGCTCTTGTTCTCTGCCTGGGCCACTCTCTCCCCATATCCTTAAATGGCTGGCTCCTTGCCATTCAGGTCCTGGTTCTGAGAGGGCTTCCCTGTTGACCAAATCAAATCCAAAGCAGTTTCCCCAATCCAATCATTCTCTCTCACACCAGGTTTTATTTTTCTCTTGCCACTAGCTGGAATGATTTTCTTTATTAATTGCTCACTTCCTTGTATGTTTCTCCCCTTTACAGTGTGAGCACTATCAGAGTGGGATCTAGACTGCTTTGTTCACTACTGTATCTCTAGCCTCTAAGACATGGCTGGCACATAGGAGCTGATAACTAAATATTTGTTGAATGAGCAAAGCACATCATTAAGGAGAGTAGATA